>OY856413.1:832550255-833120255 GCA_963693085.1 Alisma plantago-aquatica | reverse complement strand
AAGCAGCCTTCACTTGAAGTAACTTCAAGCTCCCCCTTGAAGTAGCCTTCCTCCTTGAAGTAGCTTCCCATTGAGACCTTCTAGAAGTAGTCCAAATTCTTCCAAGCTACCTTCTCTACTTGAATAATCTCCAACAACCTCCTTTCCGCAGCCTCCATCCTAGGAGTAGCAAAGGAGAACAAAATACAATAGAAGGAACAATATTGGAAGAAAGAAACAATGTTACCAATTAAGTACAGTGCTTTGATCCTATATCAAGCGTATTGATCTCCTATCCACTATGGATGAACGTGGTAGTGTGGTGGCTAGGAGATACTAAGCTATAGGACACTAATGTAGAACAGATTGCAAGTGAAGCTCAGCTTGTTGCTCACAAGGAATGAATCTCAAGTGTAATTGTATGCACAAGTGATTGCAAGTTGGTGCTTTGGGTGTCCTAAGGCATGCCCTATTTATAGTAATGTCCTACTAGAGCTTAGGGACATTATAGACACTTTCTAGGGTGTTCTTAGTGCTCAACTATCCATTGTGTCCATAAATTACATTGCAACAGCTAGTTGTTTATTGCTGAAAAGTGCAGTCCAGAACTTCTCTCGGTCGAGAAATTTGTCGACCGAGTTTGTCTCGGTCGAGCTCTTTGTCGACCGAATGGGAGGTTAAGGTCAATATGTTCCAACTCCCAACTACTTTGCTAACTCAGTCTAATGCCTAGTAGGATTTATTCTCAGTCGAGAATATTGTCGACCGAGGGTATCTCAGTCGAGGACTTTGTCGACCGAGAAAGTCCATGTTTCAATGTGTTGAGCCATGTACTAAGTGTGTGTATCAATGTGTAATTGTGCATATATCTTAGGCTATTTAAGTGTTTTGAGTGGATAGGAAGATCTAAATGCTTGATTTACATGATATCCAAGTACTTGTACATTATAAACTTGTACAAGTTTTTACATTGATTACAATCATGAAAATAAAGAAAATTTGAGCATAAGGATCTTACAAATCTTTCCTATCCACCAAATTTTATGCTTATTCCTGAAACACTCAAGTAGCACATTAAAACCACAAGAATTAAATGTTTGTCATCATCAAAACCAAGGGATTATAATAATGTCCAATTTAGCCAACAATCTCCCCCTTTTTGAAGATGACAAACATTTCTAAAATATAAATCAAGGAAATATAAATTATATGAGTTTCATACCTACAGTTTACCTTTTGCGGCCGTTCTCTTATTTGTGAAGTGTGTTCTAGCCAAGAGATGATGAAGCTCATTTTACTTTATGTTAATGATTTATATTGTTTCTCCCCCTTTGTCATTTCAAAAAGATAACCAGGATTTTATTTTTATTTCTCCCCCTTAATTTGATAATTTGATGCTCAATTTTTAAAGCAATGGTAATCAACACAATTTAATGCAAACCATTTGTTTTTATGTCAAATTTAGCCACAATTTATTTCTCAATCATTTGCAAAGGATGTTAAGCCTTGAAATGATATGAGATCCTTTCAAGTTCATGGCATATGTGTTTTGATTTCTCAATCATTTACAAGGGATGTTAATCCCTGAAATGATATGAGATCCATTTAGGCTCATGATGGATATATGTATTGATTTCTTATCCATTTTACAAGAAATATATCTCTAATCAATAATGAGGGATGTTAAGCCCATATTGATATAGAGAGTCCATTTAAGATCAAGATAATTCAATAATCCTAAGGTCATTGCTAGTTTTTGAAGTTTTGATTTGATCAAGAAATGTTTACAAATTTTGTGAGCTCCCTCTTCATCTTATAATCAAGATAGTTTACGAATAACAAGCATAAAAGTTTGATTACAATAAGTCAAACCTTTTATGAGAGATTTGCACTAAAATCTTATTTTCAACATGATGAACAAGTTTCGGATAAGTATAATAAGATTGAGTGCAAAGAAATGATTTAATATCACAAATAAGCATTTTGTCAAGCTTATTTTAGGTTGACCTTGACTTTGACCTTGGCACCCCTTGGGCAAACTTGATTTCGACCGAGAGGCAATTTCTGTAGATATCCAATTAAAAAAAAAATTCATTGTTACTAAATTGATAGCAAATTGAAACAGTAGAATAGGTTTTTTGGACCCTTTATTGGTCGAATTCTTTCTCGATTGATTTCCTTTTAGTCGAATTTCTTTTCAATCGAGTGAGTTACTATTTTTATCTAGATTTTTACAGGTTGTACCAGCTTTAGATTCGGTCCACAAATTTTCAACCGACTGATCTATCAATCAAACTATATTTCCATCGAGTGATTTACTGATTTGCCAGTTATTTCAGTTCCAATACAGAGCCTTTGTCAGTTGAATAGTGTCTCGACCAAATTACTTTCAGTCGAATTATTTGTCGACCGAGAGAATGTCTATAAATTCTTTCAGAAATATGTTTATTCAAGTTATGGATTAAATTACTTTGGTCCATTTGTTGTACCTTTATGCTAGTTAAGTTGAGATATGACGTGAAGATAGTCAAATTTGAGTCTTTGGTCATATCTCAACTTAATCATTCATGTTTAGTTTGGGGGTCTTGGAACCCATACCAACTCAACATCCTTTTTCTTGTGAGGACATGAGAAGGAATAATGTCCAAGACGCAAGAAATAGTGACAACAGATGGAATCTATTTCATTTCTCTTTTTGGGTACAAATATGATTTGGGTCTTGGGTGCTTGAGTTCTCCTAGGTTTCGGTTGATAAGAGTTTAGCTTTGGAACATATCCTAAACCTCTTCTTCCAATGTGACCAGAAGAATTCTTTAGGATCTTATCAAGTATACCATTTTTTTCTCAAGCTACTAACTTCTTTTTGTAACTTAGCAATCACATCTATTTTCTTTTTTATATGTATCTTTGATTAATCTAGATCAGATGGTAAAGCATCTATTTCCTTAACAATAGCATTATAATCTAGATGAGTACACAAAATAGGTTGTGTTTGAAGATCATTCAATTTTGCAAGCAATTCAACCTTTTCTTGACAAAGCAAATTATGATTCGTTTCAAGAGTAAGCAACTTTGTATTGCAATCATTGAAAGATAATTTCAAGGAAGAATTTTTAGAGATAATACTTTCCTTTTCATAAGCAAGATCATTTAATTGAGCATACAAATCTTCATTAGTTTTAGTAACTCTTTTCAGTTTCTTTTTACAATCAATATATTTATCATGTAATTCCTCAATGCTAGCAACTAACTCTTCTTTATATAAATCAAAAAGGCTTACCTCATCTTCTTCTTCATTTGTTGTAGCAATAAGGCACTCTACTTCTTCTTCTCCATCTTTACTATCATCACTTGAATCATCCCATGCAACTTTGTAGGTTTTTTCTTTCTTCTTGTGAGATAATTTCTTTCCCTTCTTAAGTTTAGGACAATCACCTTTGAAGTGTCCCTTTTTGCCACATTCAAAGCACGAGGAGGAAGAAACACTAGAAGTTTTGTTAGTTTTAAAACTTCTATACTTCTTACCATTTACAATGAAAGTTTCTTCTTCACTGTCTTCTTCACTTGTGTCATGACTAATCTTGGTTGATGCTTTGAATGCAATGTCCTTTCTTTTCTCCTTTTTGTGTTCAGCCGCCAATCTTTCTTCTTCCTCTAAGGTTGCCTCATGTGCTTCTAAGTTTCCAATGAGTTGTTCCTTCCTCATTTGAGTGAGGTCATTGGCTTCTTTAATTGCAGTCATCTTAGGCTTGTACTTGGGAGGAAAAGACCTAATAATTTTAGACACTTGATCCTCTTCACTAATGTCTTTACATAATGCATTCAAACCGTTAACAATAGAAGAAAACTTTGCATTTATTTCACTAATAGACTCATTTGGTTCCATACGAAACTGTTCAAACTTTTGTTTAAGCATACCAATTTTAGAATTCTTTACTTGAACAGTTCCTTCATAAGTAATAGAGAGTATATGCCATATTTCATATGTAGTTTCACAATTTGATATTCTATTAAACTCACCTACGGAAATTAAACAATAAAGGATACTTACAGCTTTTGCATTCAATTGAGCCAATTTTACCGTCTTTGCATCCCATGTAGCATACTCTGTTTGAGGAAGAGTGTAGGCATTTGAGACCATTCTCCAAAGATCCTAATTGATCCCTTGAAAGTAGAATTGCATCCTCCTCTTCCAATAGTTATAGTTGGTTCCATCAAATGGTGGAGGTCGAGCTACAAGTGTTCCTTCCAAGTTAAGGTTGTTTAGTACCCCATCACCCATCTTCTTCAAGACTCGATTAGAGCTCCTTGAAGCCTGCTTTGATACCAATTGAAAAAACACTAGAGGGGGTGAATAGGGTTTTATGATAATTTTAAAATTAATTCAACCAATCAATCACAAAATGTTGGAGAAGGAGACAAGGCATTTGGAGTGGTTCCACCCTTAGCAAATACTAAGGGAGTCAGTCCACTACCTGGTTGTTCCCAACCGAGATTTTGAAAGCAATTGTATTTTATTACCTTGAAAGGATGTTACATAAGATACAACTACCTTAAAAACCCTTTAGACAGCCTTCACCCCGAAGTCATCTCACCAACCTTGAAGCAGTCTTCACTTGAAGTAACTTCAAGCTCCCTCTTGAAGTAGCCTTGCTCCTTGAAGTAGCTTCCCATTGAGACCTTCTAGAAGTAGTCCAAAGTCCGCCGAGATATCTTCTCCACCTGAAGAAGCTCCAACAGCCTCCTTTTCGTGGCCTCCAACCTAGGAGTAGCAAAGGAGAACAAAATACAATAGAAGGAACAAGATTGGAAGAAAGAAAAAACGTTACCAATTAAGTATAGCACTTTGATCCTATATCAAGCGTATTGATCTCCTATCCACTGTGGATGAACGTGGTAGTGTGGTGGCTAGGAGATACTAAGCTATAGGATACTAATGTAGAACATATTGCAAGTGAAGCTCAGCTTGTTGCTCACAAGGAATGAATCTCAAGTGTATTTGTATGCACAAGTGATTGTAAGTTGGTGCTTTGGGTGTCCTAAGGCATGTCCTATTTATAGGAATGGCCTACTAGAGCTTAGGGATGTTCTAGATACTTTCTAGGGTGTTCTTAGTGCTCAACTAGCTGTTATGTGTCCATAAATTACATTGCAACAGCTAGTTGTTTATTGCTGAAAAGTGCAATCCAGAACTTCTCTCGGTCGAGAAATTTGTCGACCGAGTTTGTCTCGGTTGAGCTCTTTGTTGACCGAATGGGAGGTTAAGGTAAATATATTGTAACGTTTGATTCCAACTCCCAACTACTTTGCTAACTCATTCTAACGGCTAGTAGGGTTTATTCTTGGTCGAGAATATTATCGACCGAGGGTATCTCGGTCGAGGACTTTGTCGACCGAGAAAATCCATGTTTCAATGTGTTGAGCCATGTACTAAGTGTGTGTATCAATGTGTAATTGTGCATATATCTTAGGGGATAACCTATTTAAGTGTTGTGAGTGGATAGGAAGATCTAAATGCTTGATTTACATGATATCTAAATACTTGTACATTATAAACTTGTACAAGTTTTTATATTGATTACAATCATGAAAATAAAAAAAAATTTGAGCATAAGGATCTTCCAAATCTTTGCTATCCACCACCTTTTATGCTTATTCTTGAAACACTCTAGTAGCATGTTAAAACCACAAGAATGAAATGTTTTTCATCATCAAAACAATGGGATTATAATAATGTCCAATTTAGCCAACAGTTCTCATGTGGGGAAGGCTACCTGGATTTAGGGGGTAATTAAATCTAGGCAGTGTGAGTTGTAATCTTAATTATATAGTGCTTGTTGGCTGGTACACTTCTGTAGTAAGTTTCTTCTTTGGGTTTATACTCTTATCGGTAACACTTCTGTAGTAAGTTTTTGTTACATCTGGGACCATATCGGTACAACATCCCCAACAATTGGTATTAGAGTGCAGGCTGCAGGTCCTGGTCCAGACGGGAAAAGATGAAGATGGGACATTGATAAAGTTGACAAGCACAAATTGGCATATTTGAAAACCCCAGATGAAGGATATTCTTTATTGCAAAGATCTTTATGATCCAATAGAGGGACAAAAACTAGAGAGTACGTCTGATGTGGACCGGTAGAAATTAAACAAAAAGATTGTTGGAACAGTTTGAAAGTGGCTCAACATTTTCGTGTTCCATCACGTCTCAGAAGAGATCAATACCAAAGAGTTGTGGGAGAAGCTAAATAAGTTATATGAGTGGAAGACTACCACAAATAAAGATTTCTTGATTAGAAACTTGGTTAACATCAAGTATCGATATGGTAAAAGCATCGCCAAGCATATGAATAGATTCTAAAGTCTTGTAAATGAACTAGGGTCCATGAAGATGGATCTTGATGATGAACTCCAGCCTCTACTTCTTTTGGGATCATTACCTGATATTTGGGAGATGCTTGTAGTGACAGTCAGCAATTCTGCACAGGAAAGCAAGTTGACACTTGACCAGGTGAAGAGCAGTCTACTGAATGAAGAGACTCGATGACAAGTCTCAGGCGACAACAGATCAGAGGTGCACTTCACAGAGAGCAGAGGTGTTGATAGAGTGAAAGACCATGGTAGAACCAAGAGCCACGGTGACTCCCAGAATCATGAGAAGTCTCGTGGTAGATCTGAGGCAAAGAGTAGTAGAGGGTGCTTCCATTGCGGCAAGCTAGGTCATTTCAAAAGGGATTGCAAGGTTTGGAAAAAAACATGGGTCTAAAGCCAAAGAAAAGCAACATGATGAAAAGAATACTACAGTGGAAATATTAGATCACAGGGATGATGACGACGATGTGGTCTTAATAGTCCAACATTAGTGTTTGCATGTTGAGGATGATGATTCTGAGTGGGTGGTGGATACTATAGCTTCTTATCATGCTTCACTGAGTAAGGAATTATTTACTTCATACAAGAGGGGAGATTTTGGGAGGGTGAACATGGGAAATTCTAGATTCTTTAGAATTACAAGAATTGGAGACATCTGTGTTCAAATAAGTGTCGATTGCATTCTCATACTGAAGGATGTTTGCCACGTTCCAGATTTGTGGCTAGGTTTGATATCTGGTTCATTCATTGATAGGGAATGTTTTCATCTAGATTTTGGTGGTGGAAAATGCAAGATCACCAAGGGAGCTTTGGTTAGTGTACGAGGAAAATTGTGTCGTATATTGTACAAGACCCAACTAAAATGCTCAAAGGTGGTCATATACATGCAGTTGAGGTCACAACTTCTACATTTGGTTCATTCGGATGTCTGTGGTCCATTTGAGGTATCTTCACTGTGTGGGAATAGGTATTTTTTCACATTCATTGATGATGCATCTAGGAAGGTGTGGGCCTACTTGCTGAAGACCAAGGATCAAGTCTTTTAGTGTTTTCATAAATTTCATGTCATGGTGGATAGTTGACAGAGAAAAAGTCGAAGTGTCTCCACACGAACAATGGAGGAGAGTACACCTCCAAGGAATTCTAGGATTACTTTGCACAACTGGGAATACGGCATGAAAGCATAGATCCTGGCACACCACAACACAATGGTACAATTGAGAGAATGAACCATACCATAGTAAAGAAAGTTAGATGCATGTTGAAGATTGCAAAGTTGCCAAAGACATTCTGGGGTGAGTCAGTAAGTACTTCCTTCTATCTGATTAATCGATCTCCGCCAGTTCCTTTGGGGTTTGATATACCTGAGAAGGTATGGACAAGAAACGATGCATCATATGCTCATCTGTGATTATTTGGGTGCAAGGCTTATGCACATGTTCCAACGGAAAAGAGGTAAAAGTTGGATGATAAAGCGGTGCTAAGTATCTGTCTTGGATATGGAGATCATCAGTATGACTACAAGTTATGGGATCTTATAATGTGGATCATGACCATACACAGAGATGTGACTTTTGGTGATATTCAGACAGTTACAAAGCCTGAGAGTGATGATGTAAAGGCTGTAAGATTAGTTGATAGTTCTTCTGATGATGAGTATGAAGATGATTCAGCTTCTTTGCGGGTGTAGTCTTTAGATGATGAATAAGAGCAGCAAGATCACCATGAGAAGTAGAGTGAGAGCACGCTGAGTGTTCCTATTCCAGACGTAGAGACAAGTGCTTCAGACTCATAGTCAGAGACTTCTAGGTAGGGGAGAAAGATCATCACCAGGAAGAATCCTCAGAGCAATAATTGATGAGGTCTAACGGAGTTAGTCACCATTCATCCAAATAGTTGGCATCTCAGTATATTCTTCTTACTGATCAGGTGGAGCTAAAGACTTATCATGAGGCACAAACTCATAGAGGTAAGGCACAATGGCATCAGGCGATGTAGGAGGAGATGTCTTCTTCCGAATGATGATACCTATGAGCTCGTGGTGCTTTCCAAGGGCCGGAAAGCACTAAAGAACAAATGGGTCTATAAGATGAAGAGAGATGACCACAATAAAGATGTCAGATACAAAGTTAGACTAGTTGTCAATGGATATGATCAAAGACTAGGAGAGCATCATCAGAGGGTTTCTGAACCTTGGTACAAAAGGTCAAAAATAAGGTTTTCATCTAGGATGGCTTGACTTACCAGTCAGGGGGAGCCTACAAAGTTCCAGGTGTGGGCATCGAGAGAGAAGCGATAGATCCATGATACTTCTTCTTAGTTGCTTGGGAACAAATCGAAGTCATTATGAGACTTCAAGAAGATGGATGAAAATGAAAGGATGATGGCATGATTGTAGATAATGGATCCATCACAGATGGTGATGAGGTCCACAAGCTACTCCAGATGATGGTTGTAGACAATGTCTCCCTCATGGGCTGAAGGGTGAGATTGTTAGGAATACGAAAAGGATCTGATCCATGTCCAATTGGATTTGGACTTGAGTAGGAGTTGTCTTGTGCTACAATCCTAATAAGAGTCAAATCTAAAAGGGAAAGAAGATTGTTTTCTATGTGCAACATGGTATTGGATTAGGGATTAGAGTAGGATTCCCAGTTGCAACCACATACCATGGACACCTATAAATAGAAGCCCTAGGGGAGGCCATTGAGACATCCACTAGTTGAGGTGTGATCCCTCTGGTTGCTTGTTGGTGCCTTCTATGGTAGAGGGTTCCAGAGAACAAGAACAACTGGAGGATCTCTCTTGGTTGAATAAGAGAGGGTCAGCGACTTTGCCTAGAACCAAAGTAGCGGCTGATAGTCAGTGACACATTGGGTGCATTGAAAGAGGAGCTCTCTTGGTTGATAAGAGAGGGTCAGTGACTTTGCCTTGAAATAAAGTAGCGGTTGGCAGTTACAGACACAGTGTTACCATAGTGGCAATGGTCTGACTCAGTCAGTGGTCGCAGCGGCATTAAGAAGTCCCCAGCAATGATAGTGGCCTCGTGAGGAGATCAAGTAAAGAAGGAGGTTTTGTACACAATGGGTGTGATTCTCTTCTTACTTATTTTTGTTCTCATGTGGGGAGGGCTACCTGGATTTAGGGGGTAATTAAATCCAGGTAGTATGAGTTGTAATCTTAATTATATAGTGCTTACTGGCCAGTATTGCCCCGTGGTTTTTCTATCCTTATCTTGGGGAGAGTTTTTCATGTTAAATCTGGTGTTTCTTCTTTGGATTTATACGCTTATCGGTAATGCTTCCGCAGTAAGTTTTCATCACATCTAGAACTATATCGATACAACATCCCCAACATGAATAAGGTGAAACTATTAGATATGACAGCCACCTTATTCTTCGTTGTTTTTTTAGAAATGTAGTTTCCAACTAAATTAGAAAATTATGGAGATAGAGACGAGTGATGCCCCTTGGTAGATAAAAATTATATATATACATATATATATATACATATATATATATATGCAATCACATACATGTCTAGAATCACCTGTTTGTTTAATTATTTTGCAATAAGCCCAACACATTTTATGATTTTCTAGGACTTATGTATCATGTTTGATGTTTATATGTTTTTAGCTTCTTAATGAGCTTCTAAAATTTAATATGTTGGTGACTCACCATCTCGGTAGAGCCAGAAACTATAATAGTTTGGTTATCACCTAAACGTGGGAGTTATTTATAGTATTATTGGTTTGATTTCACCATTAAACTCTTAGGGTATGCACATGGTGTTGCCTCTTTGATCTCTATTGGGTTCATTTAGAATTACTAATATCATATGTGGACGACATATATATTCAGATATATATACTACTTATGTATATATAATACATTTCAAAGCTTATGTGACAATGTATCATGTACTCAAGCTAGACATGTCTAATTTATGAACTGAATGTGTGTTTTTTTACTTCTATTTGTTTATAATTACATTAAAAATAAAATATTATTATTTTAGATCTTGTATGATCAAATATGATAGCTAACGTAAACTTTTGGTTTTATGATTGGATATATCTTTCATCTTAATAATTGGGACATGATTATCCAATAATATAGGATCATGTGCTACATAAAGTATGTATTCTACTAAAATTGATAGAAATAGACGGATTAAATGTGACTTTATTGAGAATTAACCCAAGATCTAGACCTAGTTCTCAAGCTATCTTTACAAGAAAATATTTGAACATGTATCAAGAAACCTATGACCGACTTCTATAAGATTATATTGTTTTGATTATCATTTGAAAATTTCAAAACAACCTAAACTACATACAGATCGAGTGAACCTAATTTCCATTTCAAGCCTAATATGTGTTAGATTACTTAAGCGTAACATTTTAATATAATTTATGTATATTCAACAAGTTACTTGTTTGATGTTTAGAATTTATTGTTGATATTCATTAGGTTAGTTAGATAGGGTTTGGTTATGTTGACTTATTAGGGTTTTATGGTATTGTGGTCTTCTTACACATAAAAAAGGGTGAAAGTAACATAAGAATCAACATATAAGCTTCCTTGGGATTTTAGGACTGTTCGGTATGGGTTTGAACCTTTGGATTAGGGAGACCTTGGGGTCGTTATCAAAACCCATAGTGGTTTCTGTTAGACAAAATCTTGATATTGGCTGAGTTCAACCCTTCGGTTGACTCACCCTTTAGTCGACAAGCTTATGCAAATATGTTTACATGTAAAAATGATGTAAATAACATAAGTATCATTCTAAAAGCTTAATTGTATTTGAGGGTTGTGGTATGCATCTAAATCTTATATAGTTTAGGAAGACCATGGGGTTTCTCTCAGAACCTCTAGTGGTTGTTATTTGAAAAATATCTAAGTTTGGCTAAGTCCCACCTTTCAAGCCAACTTATGAAAAATGATTGTTATTGGATCGAAACATAATTTTACCAAGTATCTAACCCCTATATAAGTCTGAATACGCCCTTAGATTTTGTTAACATTGTCCTACAACTCGAAAGCTCACACTCTCTAGATTTGAAGGGATATGAAGGAGAATTCGAAACTATTTATTGGATTCTAGCTAGGAACTCAATATCTTACCAAATTAGGATGTATGTATGGTGATTTCTTATTTTGTTATATTATAATTTCACTTTTTCCCTCAAACACTTCTATGAAATTCCTTAGAATCAACAAGGGAAACCCTAGTTCTCCCTTCAAATTTATTTTTCATCTTTGTTGCCCTAGTTTGAGAGTTAGTTTGTGTTTTTTTTGTAGAACATGTATATTGGCAGATTTATATAGTTTGGGAATTATTTAATATATTTTTCATTTGATTAACACATTCTCATATACATGCAAGTGATTTGATAAATGTTTACATATAATTGTTATAAAATTTTCTACCTAAATCAATTGAAAACATGATATAGAATGTTATTTGAGCTAGAAATAGCAAGTTAGATGGAACGGATATATGGGACTAAAAATTTGAAAATAATTCTTTCACTTGAATTGATTTACTAACATGTTAGATTAATACGAATTTCCTTTTTGACAATTGAATATATATGAATTTTATAGATTTCATCCAATACACCAGTATAGGGTTGCCTCACATATTTTGAACACACTTTTCTCAAATGATGTTATGCCTCTAAATAATAATTTATATTGCATTATTATCATTATAGAATGAGAATCTAACTAATATTATTGTTTTAGGTTCAATACATGAAATGACTCACTCATGAGATAGATTATGGAAACCCACCTGTTGGATCTAGGGATCTAGAGGGGGGTGAATTGAGCTTCAAAAATCTCACAAGATAAGTTAGACCTTCAAATCATATCAATCAAAACAATATATTAAGAGAAATTTGAAGTCCTAACTAAGCAAGCATGGCAAGGATGAGAGAAATTGAAACATGCACTTGGACAACGTGGTGTAGAGTAGTTCCACTCTCCAAACTAGGAGAGAGTCAATCCATTACCTAGAGAGGTCAACCTCTAGGACTTTGCAATCTGTGTATACTTATATTAATTCATAAAAGATACAAGGAGACCACCAAACATCCAAGGACTTACCTATTCAAGACAAGAGTCTTCCACCTACACAAGGACTTACCCACTTGATCAAGATGTTTTCATCCTTCAACAAGGACTTACCCACAGTTGCATCAAGTCTTTGGCCTTGAAGGAATTTGCCCACTCTTCTTGAATCTTGGCCTTGCCCTTCTCCTTCACCTGGAGAAGATCTTCACCTCTTCTTCAACCTTAAAGAAGAACAGCAACAGCTTCACCTTCCCTCAGAGTACCTTGCTTCAACCTTTTCTTCTTTGAGAAAAGGGGTAGGGAAGATGGAATGGAATGAGAGCTTTACAAGCACATGAAGGTAGCTCTCTTACAACTGGACTAACTCACTCATAATCATGAAATGCTTTGTAAATGAGAGAGAGAAAGGGTCTCAAGGAGTTGCAACACACTCAACTATAGCAAGGACTTAGAATAGCATGAATGAGCAAACTTGGAATGAGCTCCAAGGGGTCCTATTTATAGCTAGGGGTTTTCCCTTGAGTGTGGGATCACTTAAGGGTGAAATATAGCCATTTTTCAAGTTACAATGGATCTATTCTTTCTCAAAACAACTCTCAAATAGTTATAAACACTTTTTCTATATTTTTCATATAGTATATTCGATCGAGTTTCAATAAAGATAACTCGACCGATCCACTAAGTGACAAAGCCAATTTTCAAACTATTGGTCGAGTTTGTTCTGGGAAACTCAGTTGATGAGTCAAAATTAGTTTTTCTTAGTTGATCGATCGGTCAAGTTCTATGAGTGTGCAACTCGACCGATTGGTCATCTTCAGAAAATCCATCATTGGAAACTTGACGGATAAATAGCCCGTGACAAATTTTCTAAATTGACTTTTGAGTGATCAAATGTTGGAATTAAGTGTCCCTAATTTTTTCTCATCTTAGTTACAAGTCATATCATCAGTACAAGTGATTACAAAAATCATCTAAGGTCATTTCGAGTGATTTCCCAAAACACGCACTTGCATTGCTTTTGACTTGAACTTGAACAAGCTAGGTTTTGTGTAATTTGATCCTTTTCATGTACTTAAAGTCTAAAATCAATCTTGAAAAAACATATTAGATAGATAGGAATGGAATGGTTAAGTCGTTATCAAAATATGGGCAATGTATAACTCTCAAGTCAACATTCTCCCCCTTTTTAACAATGACAAACCATTCCTCAATCATATTGAAAAGGACATGTAAAGTTATACCTTTGCCTTGTGAATTGTAGGGAAGTTCATGATTTGAAAAATGTGAATTGATCCCCCTCAATCTATTCTTACTCTTATCTTCATACTTAGTCTATTTACACAAATCCATATGACATATATACTATATGGTCCTTTAGCAAATCACATGATAAAGCATATAATGAATAAGAAAAGGATCGCAGAGACAATAAAAGCAATATGTTTGAGCTTTAAAACATTTAACTTCTATCTGCTCTTTGATGTTATCAAAAAGGAAGGTGGTAGAAGAGCACAGAAACACGTCTTCTCCCAGCACAACCAAACATACATCCACAACATACAATCTCAAAGCATACACCAAACAGATACGAGAGAAACAAACACTCGAAGTCATAATCAAAATATGGTAAACATAGCACCAACTCATGAGTTATAGAAAATCAAAGAGTAAGTGTACAAAGGATTAAGATTACAACTCAAAGAGCATGTACTCAAAAACAACTACAAGCCAAAATGATGAAAACATGATGATAAATAGTACATCTTAGGAAATGTGACCAAATGTTTTAGTAAAAAATAGCCTAGAAAGATATATATGATTAGCATATAGACTAAAAACTAAAAAAATCTAAACATCTAGATCATCTATGTCCACATCATCAACATCAGCATCCGAGGCCTCTGGCTTATAATTTTCATCTCCGTCTGAAGGTGAAGCAACATCACCTTTGTCACCAGAGTCACCATTGAAGCCATCATCAGAAGCATCATCACCATCATCATCCTCAGAAGCCTCCTCATCAGAAGCAACAGTAGCCTCTTCATCATCCTAATCTAGAATCTCCTCATCAGCAAAGGAACCAAAACCACAATCGGGCCAATGGGCATTCTGCTCAGCCCAAGGCATGCCAAGAGCATGGAGTTCATTAGCCTGAGGGAAAGAGGGGGCGGAACTACCTAGGTCAGAAAGCATGGTGGCTAAAGGGCTAGCAGGAAGGGGCAGCACTCTAGGGGTAGGTCCACCAACAACAGAGGGTATAGCAGCAGAAGCAACAGGTGGAGGTGTTGGGTAAAAGTGATCATATATATAGGATGCATAGTCACCTGCTGGATAGGGTCGGTAGGGAGGATAAGGGTGTGCACAGAATAGGTTCATGTTGGACATGATGGCATAGAGATTCTGATGCATGTGCTCCTGAACCTAAAGGTTATACGCTTGTTGATGCATCATGTAGCCCATAAAAGTTTCATTTGATACATGAAATGAGGCGTGAGCAGGTCGGGAAGGCTGAAGTGGTGGAGCTGCATGGGCGGAGGTGGAGGTAGAGGCTCTGGGTGTGGTAGAGGAAGGGATAGGCACATACTTCTGAAGTGTGGTCTCACTGATGCAAACTCCTTTCTGGGATGGTTTGTAATGAAGGTCATCAAAAAGATATTTTCTAGTGATAACTTGAAAAAGACCACAGATCAGGGTTGGGTATTGTGGATGGATGCCACGGGTGTTCTTTCCAGAGTCAAAATAGGTCATGTGATAAAGGACATAATGAGAGCATTTGAACCCGATATTCTTCAAGAGATAAAACATAATCACTGTAGTCTTTTCTGCAATTTTTGTTTGATTTTTCTTGAGATATTATAGTAACAACTAGGGCGAGTTTGCAGTTCTTGAGGTCTAAGGCAGAGTAGGGAAGGGTACACTTCTTTCTATAGGGAAACTGAGGCTTCTTCAAGTATTTATGAATATCAGGAAGAGTTAGATCATATTTTTGTAGAAGGCATCAAGGTCTACTAGGTTGAAATACTCATGGTAGTCCTTCCTCCATGTACCAGTCACCTTAGTACCCGAGAAGAAGATGTTTAGGGTAGCCTCAAAGACTTATAATTTCTTCTCAGTGATCGTGGGAGTGAGGACTACTTGAGCATTAGGTGGGGGTTAGAGTGTGTCATAATTCCATTGCTAGGTAGCATAGAATTCATGAACGGCTTTCGTACTTGTGATGGAATTGTTGTAGCACGCATGTTCGACACACAAGGTAGAGAGGTGATAATCTTATAGAAACTCAGCTACTTAATCAATGACCCTTTGTCTATGTGGGGTTAGCTCAAAAAGGGCACCAAAAGGAAAAGGATTCCTAGGAAGGAGCTCCTTGTACCTATTGAGAGCCTCATTGGAGATAAAGAAGGTATCGTCAAAGAGTATGAGATGTGAGCTGGAAGAGGATGATGGTGCTCCAGCTGGGGCCGCTCTCTTTCTCCTATTGGATTCCATGGTGATGAAAAGAGATGATGGAGAGAGCAAAGACAAGGAAAACAACACCACAAACCATCCACACACCTAGGGTTGATGGGAGAGAGGTCAAGGAAGGTCGATCTAGGTTGAACTAGGGCTACGGAGAGGAAGGTTGGGGCTACAGATGAGAGCTTGAGGGGGCTAGAGATTGGATCGGTCGACTTTTCTCTAGTTGAGAGGGAGAAAAGTCAGTAAAACCTAACTTATGTTTGCTCCAACCCGGCCATCGGTCGAGTTCTAAGACTCAAAAACTCGACCAATCGGCTCTTAAAAAAAGCTCTCAGTCACTGATCGGTCAAGTTGGCAACTCGACTGATGGTCTAACTGAACGAACATTAGAAATCTTAATTTCTGGCCATTAGAGTGTTAATTAAATTTATTTTTAAAATCCATTTTGCATTTTAAACATACTTAGGCACACATCACTCATCATTGGGTACTATTTGTGATAAAATAAGCATTTGCGAAAAATATCCAAAAATAAGAGAAAAATAAGGCAAAAAGAACATGAAAATTTGATTGTTGGCATATTAGCAAGTAAGGATGATCAAAAACATAGGCAAAGAATATAGGATAGATGACAACTAGATAGAAGGCATATGAAATTCATTTAAAGCAGTTATGAGCCATTTAGATCTAATAAAGTTAAATTGCTCTCTAGCTAGAGGTTTAGTGAAAATGTTCGCCAACTGATTTTTTGTGTCCACATGTGTGATATAGATATCCTTTTTGGTAATGTGATCATGAACAAAATGATGATGAACCTCTATATGCTTAGCTCTACTATGCAAGATAGGATTATATGACAAGTTAATTACACTAGTATTATCAAATGTTCTAGTCTTGGAGCATTTGCTTCATCCATAGGACCTGGGCACAACAACTCCCAATTGCAATGTATTCAGCCTCAGTGGTTGATAATGCCACTGTGCTCTGTTTCTTGTAGAACCAAGACACCAAGCATGGTCCTAGGAAAAAGCAAGTGCCACTTGTCCACTTTCTATCAATCAAGCATCCTACATAATCTGCACCACTATAAGCAGTAAGAGTAAAGTCCCTTGACTTGGGATGCCATAGACCAAAATTTGGAGTTTTGGCTAAGTACCTTAAAATCCTCTTAACATCTATAAGATGGGATTTCTTTTGATTTGATTGAAAGTGAGCACACAAGCCAACACTAAACATTATATCAGCTCTAGAGGCAGTTAAGTAAAGTAAACTTCCAATCATACCTCTATAGAGCTTCTCATCTACCTTCTCACCTTCTTCATCTTTGTCAAGTTTGGCGGTGTTTGACATGGGTGTGTCGATCGGCTTGGTGTTCTCCATCCCAGAACACTTAAGTAGCTCACTTGAGTACTTGCCTTGTTTGATGAAGTTCCCATATTTAGTTTGCTTGATTTGAAAGCCGAGGAAGAATGTGAGCTCACCCATCATACTCGTCTCAAATTCACTCTGCTAAATTCTTTGCAAAGATCAAGGTTAGTTCTACAAAAAATGATATCATCAACATATATTTGAATGAAAAGAAAATTGTTAGAAGTGTGCTTTAGAAACAAGGTGGAATCTACTTTGCCCATGATATACCCATGATCTAACAAAAAGTTCTTTAATTTCTCATACCAAGCTCTAGGTGCTTGTTTGAGTCCATAGAGAGCTTTTTGCAACAAATAAACATGGTTAGGTAAACTATCATGTTCAAAGCTCGGGATTTGTGCAACATACACTTCTTCCTCAATTGTACCATTCAAAAATGCACTTTTGACATCCATTTGATAAAGAAGAAGGTTTTTATAACTGGAAAAAGCAAGTAACATACGAATGGACTCAAGTTTATCTATAGGTGCATATGTTTCATCAAAATCTATACCTTCATGTTGATTGTAGCCTTGAGTCACTAACCTTGCTTTGTTCCTTACCACTTTGCCTCTTTCATATAGCTTGTTGTGTATACCCACTTGGTTCTAATGATATTTCTATCACTTGGTCTCGACAATGGGGTCCATACTTTGTTCTTTTCAAATTTCTCCAACTCTTCTTGCATGGCTAGGATCCATTCATCATCCCCAAGACCTTCTTTGACGTTCTTTGGCTCAAGTTGTGAGATGAAGGCGTTGTTGACTTGTTATTTATTCAATGTAGCCCATGTCTTCACTCTTTCAAACGGGTCACCTAAGATCAGCTCTTTTGGATGATTCTTTGCATATCAGGGAGTTGGATCCTTCTTTTCTTCATCTTTCTCTTCTTCTTGAGGGGCCACCTCTTTTCCCTTTTGGGTGATGTTGAGTCCTTTTAGAATAGGAATTACCTCACCTACAACATCATCATTTAGAACAATATCTTTGGGAATAGAGGGTTTAGTCTCAATAAACTTCACATTTATAGATTCTTCTGCTTTATCAAGATCAACATTGAATACTCTATAAGCCTTGATAGTAGTGCTATATCCAAGAAAGAAAGCCTTGCAAGATTTCAAATCAAACTTGTTGAGAGAATCTTTCATATTCAAATCAAAACAAGGACATCTAAAAACATGGAAATACTCCATGGAAGGCTTCCTACGACACCATAGCTCGTAAGGGCTTTTCTTTAAAGAAGGAGGTGTAAAAACTTGGTTTTCCACAAAACATGAGGTACTAACGGCTTCAACCCAAAACTTCTTTAGAGTGTCATACTCTAAAGTAATGGTCCTAGCCATCTCCTATAGTGACCTATTCTTCCTCTCTACAACCCCATTTTATTGAGGTGTTCGAGGTGAAGAGAAGTTATGTGCATACCTAGATTCTTCACAAAAATGTTCAAAAAGATCATTTTCAAATTCTCCTCCATGATCACTACGGATGGAAACAATTTGGCAAGAAGCTTCATTATCAACTCATTTGCAAAAATAGAGAAAACATGAAGTGTATCACTCTTGGAAACGAGAAAGAAGGTCCAAGTATATCTAGAGAAATCATCAATAATAACAAGGCAATACTTGGAACCATGAAGCAATTGAGTTCTCATTGGTCCAAATAGATCAATGTGAAGAAGTTGAAGAGCTCTTTTGGTACTAAGGACTCCTTTGGATTTGAAGGATGACTTGGTTTTCTTTCCTTGGGTACAAGTTTGGCATTCCTCATCCTTTTCAAAACCCAATTTAGGAAGTCCCTTGACCAAGTCCTTTTTGCTCAACTTCTTCAACTGATGCATATTTACATGACCAAGTTGACGATGCCAAGAGAAATATCATTTGAGTTGACTACTAGGCATCTACTAACAACAAGATTAATAGAATCAAGCACAATAAAATAAATATTACCACTTCTAGTTCCCTTATATATGACTTGATAGGTGAGGGAATCTAGAATCAAGCATTCAAAATAAGTAAATAGCACAAGGTAACCATTATCACATAATTGACTTACACTTATTAAATTGTGATGTAGGCCATACACAAAAAGATCATTCTTGATACATAATGATTCCACAACATCACCCTCACCTTTAACCTTACCTTTCTTGTTGTCCCTAAAGGTAATTGAACCTCCTTTCTTCTTAGTGAAGTTGTCGAAATGGCTTTAATCACCTGTCATGTGCTTAGTGCAGCCACTATCAACAATACATCTACCTTTTTCCTGGAAGAAAGGAGAGTGTTGGTTCCCAACTCAAACTTTGGGATCCGTAGTTAGCTTGAGGACCCATTTTATCTTTGGGTTGATCCCCTTAGGCTTGTAAGGACAACAAGTAGAATAATGATCATCACACTTGTAATGAGAACAAATCATAGGATTCTTAGTGCCAGAAGACTCTCCAATGAGAAAGGAGGTTTCCTTACTCTTTTTCTTACCTTCGGCTTTGTTCTTTCCCTTAGGTGCTCCCCCTATAAATCCCAAACCACTTTTAAGGACCCTGACCTTCATTTTGGGCTTACCATGTTTTCTTTGCCTAAACCTTGTGTTTAGATGCTTGCTAATCACCTCAAATGGTGATTAGGATTTGTTTGTACTTTGTTGAGAGTTGGAGATGCAACTTGTAAATAACCCAATTTTTAGGGTTGATGTGCAAGTTTGACACCTTGAGAGATGTTTCTCCCTCTCCTTGCATCCTCTAGGGTTGAGAGGATGGGTTGGGCTCGTTGCTTGAGCAACCTTGGGCTTTGTTTTGCCTTGTTGAGCCTTGTTTGGTCTTTGCCTTGCTTTGTTGGGCCTTATATCGGGAAAGTCCTAGGTGTATCGGCCAAGCTTGAGTGTGTCGACCTTGGTGTGTCGGCCATGGTGTATCGGCCAAGGAGGGTGTTGGTGGGTGTGTCGGTTTGCCATGTTGGGCAACACACACCCCTCCACCTAGCATCGTTTGTGTCACCCCCCCTATGGACACTTGGTGTTTGTTGCTTGCATATGGCAAAATCTTTGGACATGTGGTGGTGGAGAGCTAGTAGGTGGCTTTTCCCCATGGACAAGTGTCCCTAGGTTGGGCGACACCTTGCCTTAGTTTCCTCTTCACCCTCTTCTATATATGTCTCTCCTTTCTCTCGCTTAGTATCCCTTTAGTTCCTTAGTTGATTCCCTTCTTCCTTGGTGGACGATACCTCCCCTTGGTGAGCTTGGTGGCCGATACACTTGGTAGAGCTAGCTTGGTGGCCGATCTCCTTGGTGGAGTCTTCTTCTTCCTCTAGTGGTGGATGAACCCTAGAGTGTGTCTTGCTTCTCTTCTTGTGGTTGTCGAAGGTGGTGTTTGGAGCTTGGATGCTTGGTGCTAGGAGCTTGGAGCTTGCTTAAGGCGGGTTATATAACTCCTAACCCTAGCTATACTACTTCTTTGTCATGTTGCATGTTTATATGTCATCTTGATCAGCCATGCATCTTGTTAGATATGTTTCTTACCCTAGTATGTACCCTTTTATCTTGTTATATATATATATATATATATATATAGTGGTCATGTTGTATTCTTATACCTTGTGGCCTAACCTTGAGTTTAGGGTTCCTTGGGAAAAACACCCTTTCTCTCCCATTTGGTTTTTAGAAGTGAGTTTGAGCTCTAGTGGTGTAGGCAAAACCCCTCTCTCTTGGTTGTGGAGAAGTGAGTCTATGCTCTAGTTGCTTGGGCAATACCCTTCTCTCACCATGGATTTGAGAGGTGAACCTTGGTTGGATGTTGACCTAGTGAAGGTTGGAATCTTGACTGATAAGGGGATGATCCACCTTGGTGCCCGATATGTGATGGAGGTTGTGCAAAACCCCTCTCTCTTGGTTGTTGAGAGGTGAGCCAACCCTCTTGATCTATTAGGGTTTGATGATGGTGCTCTTGATG
This sequence comes from Alisma plantago-aquatica, assembly GCA_963693085.1. Classification (NCBI taxonomy): domain Eukaryota; kingdom Viridiplantae; phylum Streptophyta; class Magnoliopsida; order Alismatales; family Alismataceae; genus Alisma; species Alisma plantago-aquatica. Next base: position 833,099,016 of record OY856413.1, on the reverse strand, counting down.
TTGATGATGACCAAACCGATATGGTCCGTGTGCCTTGCATGATACCTTTTTTTGGTGCTTTGCACGATACCCCTATCCTAGGGTGGAGTCATGGGCGATATGATAAGTTGGGTTTTGTTGACCTTGTTGCCCGATATGACCCCTTCACCATGTTTGCGTTGTTGGGCGATATGCCTTGTTACCCAAGAAGATTTTGGGAGTGTTGAACCTTGGATGCCTTTGGCCAACATGATGTGTGGCAGACATCTCTATTTTGTGCCTTGGGTGACATGGGTTGGCTTTGAGTTTGCTCGATATGAGTCCTAGATAGGGAAACCCTAGATGGGCACCATAATGTTAGTCGATATGGTTGTGCTTAACTTAGTTGAACGATAGCCCTCCTTGAGCATCATGATGTATCTAGATAGAGGTCAGTAGTGTGCTTGTTGGGTGTTATGATCTTAGCCTTGGTTGATATAGCCTTGGGCGTTATGATGGTGGTGGATGCCTGACATGAAACCCTAACCCTAATGGGTGATAGGGTCTTGGCCGTTAGGGCTGGTTGTGCTGCCTGACACATCTTTGCACTTGGATGTCCGATATTACCTTACACTTGGGTGCACGACATACCCTACACATAGCTAAACAACACAGCGCTCTTGGATCTAGATACACGACACACTTCTGGCCTTAGTTGCACGATACACCTATGCTCCTTGGTTGCACAACAACCTTTGTGCATGGGTGCACGACTTGGTTGGCCGATATGTGTGGCTAAGTGCCCTAGCTGATAGGCTTTTAGTGAGGGAGGTAATCCTTCCTGATACCCCTTTGGGTGAGGGATGGGCTGCCCGCCACACCTATAGTGAGGGTAGGCGGTATCTTTGGTAAGGGTTGCACCTAGCTCGAAAACCCTAGTTTTGGTGAGTCATTATCTTGTAATCGCACCTCTGTTGATGATGCATTATGAATGATAGGTTGTGACCAGTGATATGTTTGATACCTAAAGTTGGTGCTAAGTAAGATTATAAGATACATGTTTATGCTCATAAGATAAAAGCATAGTGGATGCTCATGGTTTGATAACAATAATGTAATATTTCTACAGATACAGCTTGTGCTTCATGTAACTATGATCATGGATGTTGTTCCAATCATGTAACTTCAACCATAATAGCATGATAATCATAAAGATCTATGTTTGGTGATTCATTTATCTCTCTTGATATGCATACTAACCATGCAGGTGAATCAAGTGAATTCATAGCCATGTAAGAGCTATGAGGTGTATGTGTTTTGTATAACACTCAATGATGATAATCCTTGTTGATGGGATAACATGTATCACTTGTACAATGTGAAAAGGTGTGTTGACCTGATAAAGGCAGAGTGCCTAGTTGACGTGTTATCCTCTGATGTTGAGATAAGGGATTACTATTGTGGGCTCTGATCTCCAAACCATGACATAAACACGATTAAAACTTAGCGGAAGTGAATCGGTAATCAGCGGAAGACAAAAATCACGGGAAATTAAAACTTTTCGAGACAAGAGCTTGGATCCATAAAAGCTTCTTTCATAAAGAGAGATAAACTGTTTACATCTCAGGATAATTACTTCTCGAGTAATTATATACTTCAAGGTACAAAATCTCAAGATCACTATACAAAAGACTCCAAGACCTGAGAGTACAGAGGACACATAGGACTGACTCTAATTACACCACATGGCAAGACAATCTCCACCTGAGATTATTGCTGCCCCTGGTGCTGCTGCTGAGACTGATCACCTGTAGGCTGGTTCCTTCGTCTCCGACGTCCACCTAAAAAGTTGAAGTCTACGGGGTGAGACAATTATACATAATTGTCCCAGCGAGAGTTATAACTCTTCACCAGAAGCCTTATTATATCATCAAAGAATATCTTAAACAATAAAGCCTTTAGAGCATTCTATAACAGTTGCAGGTATAACAAGATCTCAACCATTTAGGAGATATGGAGAATATAAACATTATTGCAATGTAAAATCAATCAACTAACTTGGAGTCATCTCTAACAAGTTATACTACATGGTTGATTATGTTTTACAAACAACATTATGCCCTGTGGAGATGAGGCTTACCACTCATACTCCAACTGATCGCTGAGAAGTCACATCAGTATCATACATAGGTCATTAAGAGAGACAGATTCTCATGACCTTCACCTTCCTCAGTCAGTAAGAGGATCACTTGTAGGACATCTCGTGTCTCTACTACTATAGCTCACCAGGGTAAACTGGTCCTTCGCTATTCTAGAGTCACAGTGGCGTTCTGTACTCTCTTCGTCATCAGGAGGTTTCATATTTACCTACCACTGATACGGATATCTGTGCTTTCTTCGTCATCAGGAGGTTTCATGTTTACCTACCACTGATACGGTATGGAATTATAGTGAAGGATGGATGGATTACACATCTACATCACTTTCCTACACTAGGATGTAAGGTTCTACACATCCATGTACCCCACATACTCAAAAGTATGTGCTCCAGGAGTTCCCTGAGGAAAACTTGTTTCACCATCATTTAATTTCTGACAATGATGGATCTATGATCAGGGCTCTACATTATACTTGATTAGTTAGGTACATTCAGTATTCTTTAACAGCATACATTGTTCTGCAAACAATAACAATAGCATAGCAGCTATAAAAGAAGAATACTAAATGTAACAGGCCTAACCCATATCAATCATCATTTCTCATTATCCTCATCACAAGTCATCTCTAAGGCATGACTTTGATGGTATTCATGGCTCTCACAGCCCATTATCAGCATAGGATGCCACTGGCAAGGCATCAGATTACTTTACTTACTCATAAGGCTAACAACATGCCTTCAATGAATATAACATCAACATCCATACCTGGATAAGACCACCTTCATATCAGAACATGCATGGTTAATTCAACTGATAAAGGTAATACACAATAAGGAATGTACTTCTCATTCTTGTCATAAGAGTTACATCTCTAATTCTCATCAATTAGAGTTTAGTACTCCATTGCATGCCATTACCCTTGAATTAGGGTTTACTATTCACATTAAAGTGAATTGGACTCATAACATCATCATGTATGAGTAACGTCTTCATTGATGATCTTAGATTAGTTAAAAGTTCATCATTTATCATAATTAGGGTTTCTATGATCTCACACAGGTGGATCATACCCTAATTATGCTCCTTTCTGTGTATTGGGGATGCTTCAATTGAGTTTCCACTTAAAAAGGGTACTTTCTCTCTCTAGAAGTACTTTCTCTCTCTAGAAGTACTTTCTCTCTCATCATAAGGTTAGGTGATGTCAACATCACTCTAAAATAGATTGGATTGAGTCATCATAGGCTAACATAGCCAAAAACATCACCATTATGTGATTTAGAGTTACTTTCTCTCTCTAGGGTACTTTCTCTCTCTAGAAGTACTCTCTCTTTCATCATACTAATGGTGGATGATAACATTAGACTAGATCAAGTTGGATAGAGTCATTATGACTAAAAACATCATTCTCATGTAATTAGAGTTTGAATTGAGCAAGGTATAACTCAATTAACCCTTCAGGGGTATTTTGGTAATTTACCCCATTGATCATCATCATGGTCAAAACCTTAGTCAATTAACCCCTTACTATCCTAGATCATCATTAGGGTTTGATTTGGGCAACATTGGACCATTTATATTATGAATTGATTGAAAGAAGTCAACTTGGAATCACATTGATTGATTTCAATCATTAATCATCAATTGAGTTGAGATCGGTTGAAAGTGTTGACCGTTTGCCCACTTTGACCTTCCAAGACCGCGAGCCTCTTTCTAACTCCAAGACCGCGAGCCCCCCTTAGGCTTCAAGACCGCGAGCCTCTTCAAGTGGTTCAAGACCGCGAGCCCTATCATTGGTTCAATTGATGTTGAGACCGCGAAGATCAAGTTGGAGTTGAGACCGCGAAGAGACGTTGACCGTTTAGCTAGTTTGACCTCAGGACCACGAGGCCCTTCGCGGTCTTGAGACCGCGAGCCTCCTCTCGGTCTTGAGACCGCGAGCCCCCTCACGGTCTTGAGACCGCGAGCCCTCTCACGGTCTTGAGACCGCGAGCCCTCTCACGGTCTTGAGACCGCGAGGCTCACATGGTCTCAGCCGCTTGGTCCATCAACAAAATCAAAGATACAATCGATGATGTTAACCGATGTTGAAGCCCTCAAAAAGTCAAATATATGTTGACCACCTATGAAATGGGTCAATTAAGGTTATGCTTAACCATTTGGTCATTCAATTGACCCTCAATTGTTGACCAATTAGGGTTGAAATCGATTCAATTAGGGTCTATCAATGTTCACCCATCAATACTCAACAATGTGCATCAACACAAGGTTGAACCCTTCAATTGAGCTCCAATTGGGCTCAAACTTGGCCCAAACGGTCTTTAGGTCATGTGGGTGGACCCCACATGGTCTTGAGACCGTTTGCCCAAGATTTCATTAAAATCTAAGGTGATTTGATAGAGATTGAACCATGATTGGGCCATTAAACAGAATTTTGATTAAATTGATAACTTATTTGCAAGTGGGTCCTTAATTGGTCAAATTACTCAACCCTAGACCTTCAAACGGTCTTGGGTGATTGTCCTCTCGGTCTTGAGACCGTTTGCCCATCCAATTTTGGATTCTAGTGCAGATTCATCAAGGTCTGACCCATTGAGTTGATGATCATGTCAATATTTAATTGCAAAGTAATTTGGTGTAATTATACCTTCAATTGGTCAACTATTCTTGACCCCAGACCTCCAAACGGTCTTGGTTGATTTCCCTCGCGGTCTTGAGACCGTTTGGTGACCCCCAAACGGTCTTGAGACCGTTTAGGTCAATCAACCCTAAAAACCCTAATTAGGTCACCATAATTTCAGTATTGATTTCATCTAGGGTTAGCCCTAGTATACACCCTTCAACTCTTAGCCCGTTTGGAATTAGACCATCAAACTTGGTGAGTTGTTAATTAACATTATTTTGAACATTAATATCATACGTTCAATGCCTGGTCAACGACCTTACACGGTCTTGAGACCGTTTTCCCAAAAAGGCAATTTCAGACCGTTTGAAAATCAGGAATAAATTCAAATAAAGTTGTTACTTTAAAATGTCATATCTCCCGATTCCTTTAAAGTTAGGCTCCCAAATTTTGAGGGTAATTAGCCTATATAATTAGGAACAGGTTTATTATACGGTCCACTCCCGGTCAACGGGGCCAAACGGTCTTGGAGACCGTTTGCCCTTTCTCGGTCTCAAGACCGTTTGCTCACCTCGCGGTCTTGAGACCGAGAGAGCAAACTTTTGAGACCGTTTAAGGAAGTGAAAAGCGGTGGGTTTTTCTTGGAAATCACGCCTTCATCTCCTAGCTCAAGAACAGTATGAATATCCCATGGATTTACTTGCAAAATAGCAGGGAAAAGTAGGGAAACACTAAGAGCTATCATCCAACCGCATATAAAGATGCACATAGTAAAGCATGGGTTTAGAGTTATAAAACCCGCCTAAAGCTTTCTTCTTGAGCTCCAAGCTTTCAAGCTCCAAGCTCTAATGGCATCCTTGAGTTATTACAGGTTGTACAAGGTGAAAACTCCAAGGAAGGATGAAAAGAGACGGCTAGAAAGATAGGATTTTGAGAGTTAGCCATGAAGCTGACCTTGAATTCGAGTTCTAACCATGGAATTAGGCAAGAAGAGGGGTTTAAACCTACCTTGCACTCCTTGGTCGTCCTCCTTAGCTCCAAGGCAGTCCTTGATCGTCTTTGGTGAAATGAAACAGTAAGGGAACGAAGGTTAAGTTCCCTTGCAACTAAGGGAAGGATAGCTTATATACATGGGGTAGGATTTTCAACATTAGTTCATAAGTTGTCCATCATTCCAAATAGGTCCCTCCTTCTTTCCTTGATCGTCCCTTCCTCTTTATTCTAAGTACAAACTTCTCTTAAGGTCTTAGGAAAAGAAGGTAAAGGAGAGCAAGCTAATAATGAGGTACATACATAAAGAAATATTGCACATATACCCTGATTATTCAATCACAAGGCATATCTCATAACTTGATAATTCAATTGAGGTGACTTCCTCATCATTTCTTCTCTAAATGATGGCAAGAGTCTAAAAAGATACATTAGATGACATATTTCACAATTTGTATCCCTTAATTTGGGTAAATTGCATTTTACCCCAAACTAGGGTTTCAAGCACCGGGATTGCTTCCACAGCTGCACCTTGGGTGCCTTAGCTTGGGAAATCCCTCAAACTTTGCTAAAAAGATTTCTCATGATGTCTCAACATCAGAGGAACATCTCATCATGTGAAAATTGCAAGCTAACCCTTTTAATTGGGTAAATTGCACATAGGTCCCTGTATATCAAAACAATGCTACAACTTTAAATAAAAAGGAGCAAATGCTGAAATATATGTTTCTGAGAAACTTAATTACATGCTCAGAGTTAATCACAAAGATTTAATTCATATTTAGGCAAAACACCTAGGGTTAACTCATAACCCAGGTCAGGGATGTTACAAATTATCCACCCCTTACAAGGATTTCGTCCCCGAAATTGATAAAACATACTACGAGAAAAGGGCAGGATACTTCCTTCTCATCTCATCCTCTAACTCCCAAGTGGCTTCTTCAACACCACGATGGTTCCAGAGGACTTTCACAAGACTTATATCTTTCTTCTTTAACTTTTTAATTTTTTTATCAAGGATTGACACTGGTCCCTCCTCATAGGATATGTCATCATTCAATTCTACCTCCATAGGTTGTAGAACTGACTCGGTGTCTGGGTGACATTTCTTCAACATAGAAATGTGAAACACATGATGTAACTTCTGTAATTCTGGGGGAAGCTCTAGTTTATATGCTACCTTTCCAATCCGTTCAATGATTGGATAAGGCCCCATATATCTAGGAGCTAACTTCCCTTTCCTTCCAAAATGAAGGACCCCTTTCCAAGGTGAGACCTTAAGATACACTTTGTCTCCAACCTGGAACTCTAAGGGTCTACGATGTTTGTCAGCATAAGATTTCTGCCTATCCTGAGCAGTCGTAATCTTATGTTGTATAACTTTAATATTTTCTGTGGTTTGCTGCACTAGGTCAGGACCTAACAACTGGTGCTCACCAGTCTCAAACCAACACAAGGGTGATCTACAACGTCTACCATATAAGGCTTCATAAGGTGCCATATCAATACTATGATGATAGCTATTGTTATAGGTAAACTCTATCAAGCTTAGGTGTAGATCCCAACTTCCGGTGAATTGGAGAACACATGCTCGCAACAGGTCTTCTAAGGTTTGTATGGTCCTTTCCGACTGTCCATCAGTCTGTGGATGAAAGGCCGTACTAAACCTCAGCTTAGTGCATAAGGCTTTGTGCAACTGTTCCCAAAAATGACTGGTAAACTGAGGACCTCTGTCAGAAACTATTGTGACAGGAACTCCGTGCAAACGCACTATCTCTTGAACATACAACTCTGATAACCTTTCAGCAGAATAGGTTGTTTTGACAGGTAAGAAATGTGATGTCTTAGTCAACCTATCAACAATTACCCAAATAGAATCATGTCCTTTGCTTGTCCTGGGTAGGCCAACAACAAAGTCCATGGTCACATGGTCCCACTTCCACTGTGATATGGGTAAAGGTTGCATTGTTCCTGCAGGCTTCTGGTGTTCAGCTTTAACTTGCTGACACACAGGGCACCTTAGAACAAACTCTGCAACGTCCTTCTTCATCCCAGGCCACCAATACAGATCCTTCAAATTCCGATACATCTTGGTGCTCCCTGGATGCATAGCATACATGGAGGAATGAGCTTCTTCCAGGACTAACTTTCTCAAGTTGTCCACATCTGGCACTATCATTCTTCCATTATAACAAGCTACTTGATCTTTTGAGTCATGAAAACCATCTTGCTTCTCATTTCCATACTCAGATCTTATATGTTGAACTGCAGCATCATCTAGTTGTGCCTCTTTAATCTGCTCCCTTAGAGTAGGTTTAATATGCATCTCAGCTAACAAACCGATTAACAATGATACCTTCAATTGTACATTGTCTTGTCTTAAAGAGATAAGCATATCTCTCCTAGAGCATACTAAAGAGTTTAGTTGTGCTCTATTCATGGTTGATGTTGTTGATTTCCTACTCAAGGCATCTGCAACAACATTGGCCTTGCCTGGATGGTAATCAATGGTACAATCGTAGTCCTTGATTAACTCCATCCAGCGACGTTGCCTCATGTTGAGTTCATGCTGAGAGAAGATATACCTAAGGTTTTTGTGATCTGTGAAAATCTGGAATGTTTCTCCGTAGAGATAATGCCTCCAGATCTTCAAAGCATGAACCACAGCAGCTAACTCTAGATCGTGTGTTGGATAATTCTCCTCGTGTTTCTTAAGCTGTCGGGAAGCAAAAGAAATCACTTGTTTATCCTGCATCAACACACATCCTAGTCCATTTTTGGAAGCATCACAGAAAACTATATACCCTTTTCCTTGTTCAGGTAGCACTAGCACAGGTGCACTTGTCAACCTCTCCTTCAGCAACTGGAAAGATTGTTGACACTTATCACTCCAAGAAAAAGGAACATCCTTCCGGGTTAACTTGGTCAAAGGTAAAGCTATAGAACTAAAGTTCTTAATGAACCTTCGATAATAGCCAGCTAACCCTAAGAAACTTCGAATCTCCGTCGGTGTCTTCAGTTGTTCCCATTGTAGAACATATTCTACTTTTGTAGGATCAACACGAATTCCCAAGGCGGATATCACATGTCCAAGGAAAGATACCTCTGGCAGCCAGAACTCACACTTGCTAAACTTAGCGTACAGCTTATGTTCTCTTAGCAAGGTCAAAGCTTGGCGAAGATGCTGCTCATGCTGCTGAGCATCCTTACTATAAATCAGTATGTCATCTATGAAGACAACAACACATTGATCAAGGAAAGGTCGAAAAACTCTATTCATGAGTTCCATGAATGCAGTTGGTGCATTGGTTAGTCCAAACGACATAACTGTGAACTCATAGTGACCATATCTTGTCCTAAAGGCAGACTTGGATATGTCACTATCCTTAATACGGAGTTGATGATATCTAGACCTCAAGTCTATCTTTGAAAAGACTGTTGCACCACGCAACTGGTCAAAGAGATCATCAATCCTCGGCAGAGGATACTTATTCTTTATTGTTACTTTATTGAGTTGTCTATAATCAATGCACAACCGCATTGACCCATCTTTCTTTTTAACAAACAAGACCGGAGCACCCCAAGGTGACGTACTCGGTCGGATAAAACCTCTCTCAAGTAGCTCTTGAAGCTGTTTCTTGAGTTCTGCCATCTCGGCAGGAGCCATCCTATACGGAGTTTGAGCTATGGGTTTCGTATCTGGGATCATATTAATTTCAAAATCAATCTCCCGAGGTGGTGGTATACCAGGAAGTTCTTCAGGAAACACATCTTCAAATTCCCTCACTATAGGAACTTCAGCAGGATTGGTCCTTTCCTTGGTAACATCTACCACATGGGATAAGAATGCATAACATCCTTGCCTCAACAGCTTATCAGCAACCATAGCTGATACAAGACAGGTGGGCAGAATCTTTCTTTCACCTTGAAAGATCCATGTGTTGCTTTCATCAGCAAACACAGCCAACTTGGACTCACAATCCAAGACAACTCTATACCTTTCTAAGGTATCCATCCCAAGGATTATATCAAATCCCTGCATATCAAGTGGTATAAGATTCACTTGAATGCGATGGTCAGAAAAGAAGAGGATGCAGGGAGAACATACCTCCTACAAAACGGCAGACCCACTCAACGGAGTCTCTAACAACAAACTATCTGCTCTATGACTAACAGTCACATTGCAGTTATGAATCACTTCACAAGTGATGAAAGAGTGTGTAGCACCCGGATCAATCAGAACAGATACAACACAGGATGTAGACATATCAGAATATAAAAATTTCATCTGACCTGCCACTACCCGTGGATTGACGACTGCCTCAGGTGGGTTCATAGCATAGCACCTCGCAGTCGCCTGATGTTGAGGTGGTGCTGATGATCCAGCTTGAGACGCTTGTCCACGTCCTCGAGCTGCTCCTTGATGTTGTCTATTCTGAGATCCCTGTTGATTCTGTCTCGGGGTTTGTTGTGTCACACCGACAGGCCTAGAACGGCAATCCTTCATCAAGTGTCCCACCTTACCACAGTTGTAGCAACTCTTCTCCTGTTGCTGTGGTCTGGGTGGTCCAGTAACTGACACTGATGCAGAACTGTGCGTCCCTTGAAGCGGTTGACTCCGTCCTCTACCTCTGCTTGGTGTCCATTGAGTTTGAAAACTCGATCTGGGTGGTGGAGGGTTAGGTGCAGAGAATCTTGGTTTCTTAGAATCCCTAGATGAAGAACACTGGAACTGTGGATATCTTTTATGGGTTTGTCTTTTCTCAATCACAGATCTCTCTATCCTTCGGACTGACTCAACGCGGGTAGAGAATCTCTCTCTGTTTTCTAAGGCAGACACAGGGGTTGACATATCAGAATTCAAACCCTTCTCGAATCTTCTGATTCTTTCCTCATCCGTAGCGGCCATGTGCGGACAGAACCGCAGCAACTCCATGAACTTAGCTTCATACTCACTAATGTTCATCATACCCTACCTTAGTTTCTCAAACTGAGAGATCTTCTCATCTAGGAAGGTCTTTGGAAAATATCTATTAATAAATTCCCGATGAAACTCTTCCCATGAGAACTCTACTCCAGGTCTCTTCTGCTCTTCCATGTTCCACCAGTGACCAGCACTGCCTTTGAGAAGATAGACAGCATGTCTAACCTTCTCATCTTCCGGAATCATAAGAATCCTGAAAGCCTTCTCCAACTCTGTCAACCATAAGTCAGCATCTGCAGGGTCGGCAGTTCCGAAGAACTCGGTAGCTCCGACACGACGAAGTCGTTCGAATGTCTTACCGATACCTTGTGCTTCAAGCTGGACAGGTGCCCTAGGTGTAGGAATGGGCATCCTATCGGTTATATGTGTCATGGCAGTCATGAACTGCCCGAACATTGTCTGTACAGCTGGATCACTCATGTCAGCTGGGTCAAACTGGGGTGGTTCTCTTGGCGACTCAGGTGCAGGTTGTTCTATTCTCGGAACTCTTGCACCGCCTCGAGGTGCACTAGCACTACTCTCTGCCACGTGCTCATCACGATGTTCTGACATTCTTATGTATCTTCTTCTCCTGAGGAGCAGAAGATTCTATTAGATGAGGAAGGAGTACTAAAGGTAGACTCGACATCCTAAGTCCTATGCCTCTGTAGACTCAACTGAACTTGGAGCTCTGATACCACTAGCTGTGGGCTCTGATCTCCAAACCATGACATAAACACGATTAAAACTTAGCGGAAGTGAATCGGTAATTAGCGGAAGACAAAAATCATGGGAAATTAAAACTTTTCGAGACAAGAGCTTGGATCCATAAAAGCTTCTTTCATAAAGAGAGATAAACTGTTTACATCTCAGGATAATTACTTCTCGAGTAATTATATACTTCAAGGTACAAAATCTCAAGATCACTATACAAAAGACTCCAAGACCTGAGAGTACAGAGGACACATAGGACTGACTCTAATTACACCACATGGCAAGACAATCTCCACCTGAGATTATTGCTGCCCCTGGTGCTGCTGCTGAGACTGATCACCTGTAGGCTGGTTCCTTCGTCTCCGACGTCCACCTAAAAAGTTGAAGTCTACGGGGTGAGACAATTATACATAATTATCCCAGCGAGAGTTATAACTCTTCTCCAGAAGCTTTATTATATCATCAAAGAATATCTTAAACAATAAAGCCTTTACAACATTCAATAACAGTTGCAGGTATAACAAGATCTCAACCATTTAGGAGATATGGAGAATATAAACATTATTGCAATGTAACATCAATCAACTAACTTGGAGTCATCTCTAACAAGTTATACTACATGGTTGATTATGTTTTACAAACAACATTGTGCCCTATGGAGATGAGGCTTACCACTCATACTCCAACTGATCGCTGAGAAGTCACATCAGTATCATACATAGGTCATTAAGAGAGCTGGATTCTCATGACCTTCACCTTCCTCAGTCAGTAAGAGGATCACTTGTAGGACATCTCGTGTCTCTACTACTATAGCTCACCAGGGTAAACTGGTCCTTCGCTATTCTAGAGTCACAGTGGCGTTCTGTACTCTCTTCGTCATCAGGAGGTTTCATATTTACCTACCACTGATACGGATATCTGTGTTTTCTTCGTCATCAGGAGGTTTCATGTTTACCTACCACTGATACGGTATGGAATTATAGTGAAGGATGGATGGATTACACATCTACATCACTTTCCTACACTAGGATGTAAGGTTCTACACATCCATGTACCCCACATACTCAAAAGTATGTGCTCCAGGAGTTCCCTGAGGAAAACCTGTTTCACCATCATTTAATTTCTGACAATGATGGATCTATGATCAGGGCTCTACATTATACTTGATTAGTTAGGTACATTCAGTATTCTTTAACAGCATACATTGTTCTGCAAACAATAACAATAGCATAGCAGCTATAAAAGAAGAATACTAAATGTAACAGGCCTAACCCATATCAATCATCATTTCTCATTATCCTCATCACAAGTCATCTCTAAGGCATGACTTTGATGGTATTCATGGCTCTCACAGCCCATTATCAGCATAGGATGCCACTGGCAAGGCATCAGATTACTTTACTTACTCATAAGGCTAACAACATGCCTTCAATGAATATAACATCAACATCCATACCTGGATAAGACCACCTTCATATCAGAACCTACATGGTTAATTCAACTGATAAAGGTAATACACAATAAGGAATGTACTTCTCATTCTTGTCATAAGAGTTACATCTCTAATTCTCATCAATTAGAGTTTAGTACTCCATTGCATGCCATTACCCTTGAATTAGGGTTTACTATTCACATTAAAGTGAATTGGACTCATAACATCATCATGTATGAGTAACGTCTTCATTGATGATCTTAGATTAGTTAAACGTTCATCATTTATCATAATTAGGGTTTCTATGATCTCACACAGGTGGATCATACCCTAATTATGCTCCTTTCTGTGTATTGGGGATGCTTCAATTGAGTTTCCACTTAAAAAGGGTACTTTCTCTCTCTAGAAGTAATTTCTCTCTCTAGAAGTACTTTCTCTCTCATCAAAAGGTTAGGTTATGTCAACATCACTCTAAAACAGATTGGATTGAGTCATCATAGGCTAACATAGCCAAAAACATCACCATTATGTGATTTAGAGTTACTTTCTCTCTCTAGGGTACTTTCTCTCTCTAGAAGTACTCTCTCTTTCATCATACTAATGGTGGATGATAACATTAGACTAGATCAAGTTGGATAGAGTCATTATGACTAAAAACATCATTCTCATGTAATTAGAGTTTGAATTGAGCAAGGTATAACTCAATTAACCCTTCAGGGGTATTTTGGTAATTTACCCCATTGATCATCATCATGGTCAAAACCTTAGTCAATTAACCCCTTACTATCCTATATCATCATTAGGGTTTGATTTGGGCAACATTGGACCATTTATATTATGAATTGATTGAAAGAAGTCAACTTGGAATCACATTGATTGATTTCAATCATTAATCATCAATTGAGTTGAGATCGGTTGAAAGTGTTGACCGTTTGCCCACTTTGACCTTCCAAGACCGTGAGCCTCTTTCTAACTCCAATACTGCGAGCCCCCCTTAGGCTTCAAGACCGCGAGCCTCTTCAAGTGGTTCAAGACCGCGAGCCCTATCATTGGTTCAATTGATGTTGAGACCGCGAAGATCAAGTTGGAGTTGAGACCGCGAAGAGACGTTGACCGTTTAGCTAGTTTGACCTCAGGACCGCGAGGCCCTTCGCGGTCTTGAGACCGCGAGCCTCCTCTCGGTCTTGAGACCATGAGCCCCCTCACAGTCTTGAGACCGCGAGCCCTCTCACGGTCTTGAGACCGCGAGGCTCACATGGTCTCAGCCGCTTGGTCCATCAACAAAATCAAAGATACAATCGATGATGTTAACCGATGTTGAAGCCCTCAAAAAGTCAAATCTATGTTGACCACCTATGAATTGGGTCAATTAAGTTTATGCTTAACCATTTGGTCATTCAATTGACCCTCAATTGTTGACCAATTAGGGTTGAAATCGATTCAATTAGGGTCTATCAATGTTCACCCATCAATACTCAACAATGTGCATCAACACAAGGTTGAACCCTTCAATTGAGCTCCAATTGGGCTCAAACTTGGCGCAAACGGTCTTGAGGTCATGTGGGTGGACCCCACATGGTCTTGAGACCGTTTTCCCAAGATTTCATTAAAATCTAAGGTGATTTGATAGAGATTGAACCATGATTGGGTCACTAAACAGAATTTTGATTAAATTGATAACTTATTTGCAATTGGGTCCTTAATTTGTCAAATTACTCAACCCTAGACCTTCAAACGGTCTTGGGTGATTGTCCTCTCGGTCTTGAGACCGTTTTCCCATCCCATTTTGGATTCTAGTGCAGATTCATCAAGGTCTGACCCATTGAGTTGATGATCATGTCAATATATAATTGCAAAGTAATTTGGTGTAATTATACCTTCAATTGGTCAACTATTCTTGACCCCAGACCTCCAAACGGTCTTGGTTGATTTCCTTCGCGGTCTTGAGACCGTTTGGTGACCCCCAAACGGTCTTGAGACTGTTTAGGTCAATCAACCCTAAAAACCCTAATTAGGTCACCATAATTTCAGTACTGATTTCATCTAGGGTTAGCCCTAGTATACACCCTTCAACTCTTAGCCCGTTTGGAATTAGACCATCAAACTTGGTGAGTTTTTAATTAACATTATTTTGAACAGTAATATCATACGGTCAACGCCTGGTCAACGACCTTACATGGTCTTGAGACCGTTTGCCCAAAAAGGCAATTTCAGACCGTTTGAAAATCAGGAATAAATTCAAATAAAGTTGTTACTAAAAAGGTCATATCTCCCGATTCCTTTGGAGTTAGGCTCCCAAATTTTGAGGGTAATTAGCCTATATAATTAGGAACAGGTTTCTTATACGGTCGATGCCCGGTCAACTGGGCCAAACGGTCTTGGAGACCGTTTTCCCTTTCGCGGTCCCGAGAGCGTTTGCTCACCTCGCGGTCTTGAGACCGAGAGATCAAACTTTTGAGACCGTTTAAGGAAGTGAAAAGCGGTGGGTTTTTCTTGGAAATCACGCCTTCATCTCCTAGCTCAAGAACAGTACGAATATCCCTTGGATTTACTTGCAAAATAGCAGGGAAAAGTAGGGAAACACTAAGAGCTATCATCCAACCGCATATAAAGATGCACATAGTAAAGCATGGGTTTAGAGTTATAAAACCCACCTAAAGCTTTCTTCTTGAGCTCCAAGCTTTCAAGCTCCAATCTCTAATGGCGTCCTTGAGTTCTTACAGGTTGGCCAAGGTGAAAACTCCAAGGAAGGATGAAAAGAGACGGCTAGAAAGATAGGATTTCGAGAGTTAGCCATGAAGCTGACCTTGAATTCGAGTTCTAACCATGGAATTAGGCAAGAAGAGGGGTTTAAACCTACCTTGCACTCCTTGGTCGTCCTCCTTAGCTCCAAGGCAGTCCTTGATCGTCTTTGGTGAAATGAAACAGTAAGGGAACGAAGGTTAAGTTCCCTTGCAACTAAGGGAAGGATAGCTTATATACATGGGGTAGGATTTTCAACATTAGTTCATAAGTTGTCCATCATTCCAAATAGGTCCCTCCTTCTTTACTTGATCGTCCCTTCCTCTTTATTCTAAGGACAACCTTCTCTTAAGGTCTTAGGAAAAGAAGGTAAAGGAGAGCAAGCTAATAATGAGGTACATACATAAAGAAATATTGCACATATACCCTGATTATTCAATCACAAGGCATATCTCATAACTTGATAATTCAATTGAGGTGACTTCCTCATCATTTCTTCTCTAAATTATGGCAAGAGTCTAAAAAGATACATTAGATGACATATTTCACAATTTGTATCCCTTAATTTGGGTAAATTGCATTTTACCCCAAACTAGGGTTTCAAGCACCGGGATTGCTTCCACAGCTGCACCTTGGTGCCTTAGCTTGGGAAATCCCTCAAACTTTGCTAAAAAGATTTCTCATGATGTCTCAACATCAGAGGAACATCTCATCATGTGCAAATTGCAAGATAACCCTTTTAACTGGGTAAATTGCACATAGGTCCATGTATATCAAAACAATGCTACAACTTTAAATAAAAAGGAGAAAATGCTGAAATATATGTTTCTGAGAAACTTAATTACATGCTCAGAGTTAATCACAAAGATTTAATTCATATTTAGGCAAAACACCTAGGGTTAACTCATAACCCAGGTCAGGGATGTTACAACTATCCCATGGTGATGATGTAAGCCTTGAGTGGCAGTGGCATTCTGTGATGAGGGATTGAGATCCCTTGGTAATAATGCAACTCAATGTTGTTTATGTTTTACAACTTGGTTGCCTCAACAATCCACTTAAAATATACTAATTAATTACAGTGGAACATATCATGTAGTTTGCCCTGGCCATATATCCATCATTGTTAGTAGTTGGTGATGGTGAAACATGTTTATCATGTGGGATTACCTGGAGCGCATATTGTTGAATATGCAGGGTTTCTCCTAGCTGAAAGTAGGAGGATTTGAGTACAACTGCGGTTCTGTATAGAGCATGGTGAATAGGCCCATGGCTCAGTGATTATAGAGCATGGTGAACAGGCCCATGGCCCAGTATTATAAAAGGGTAGCCTATGAAGCTGACCCTGTGGCTGAGGCCACTCAAGCAAGAGACTATGATCCTTCTTTGGTTTTCATGCACTAACCACGAAGAGGTGAGGTCATGGAGTCTGACTCTCCCAATGACCTTGTATGGCACCAGTTTTGGGCTTTACAGCCAAAGGTTGGATTTGAGCGGGAGGGCTCACTTCCTCGGGGCATAATAAATTGTAATCCAGTCGTATAGAATATATTTCTTAAGGCAAAACATGAAACATTGATTGAGGCCTTGCTTGTATAGTTGATCAAGTTATACCTTGTTGTTATTTGTACGATCCTTATATGTTGTGATAAGTTCTTATAAACTTATCTTGTCAATCATATTCCATAAAGAAAACTTGGTTATATGCCTCCTGGATATCTGGTAAGATTGTTAATAAAATAAGTTATGCTCAGGATGCTGCTCTTATGACATACTGATATCACTTATCTACTTTACCTGCTTTTCCTGAAGTTTTATAGTTTCAGTGGGGAGTTATGTTTCTCGCTGGGACTGTGTGTCTGACCGTATTTACAACCTTTTTAGGTGATCGTGCTAGATGTGGTGGTGGTCGTGAGGTTGTGGCCGAGCAGCAAGAAGAGTAGTAGGAGGCAAGAGATGGATAAGCTACTATTTTGGTTGTTTTGTAGTAGAGTCCTAGAGTCATCCATGTACTCTCATGTCCTCAGAGGTGTTTTTGACGATGTTTTATGATGTATAGCTGATGTAGCTTTGTATATCCTGCTGCTGGCCTGATGTGGCTATTATATATGTATAAACAGGTGATGAACTCTTGTACTGATAGGATAGCTAGTTCCTATAGGCTTTGGACAAATATCAAGGCTTGTAAATATTTATATAACATATTTTCCTTGCAGGATAAGAATCTGGTTGTAATAGTTCTCTTTTATCTGTGTTCCGCAATCAGTTTTAATTAACCTGTGTTTTTGGTAATGTGTGGTTTATGGTGGTTCCGCGCATTTTCACATGGCCTCTCGTTGTCTCTGTGATGGTGGGATGTCACATAACAAGTTTGGTATCAGATCTCTAGGTTCTCTGAGTCTACAGGGATCTAGGACTAGGGTTGTGTCTGTTCTCGTGAGTATTTCATATTTTCCTACAATAACCTTCTGCCCTTAGTGGAAGATAAAGCTTAAAGATGTCTGGAAACCATGAAGAACATGCTACCGAGAGTAGTGATGATGCATCAGTTGATGGAGAAAGAGTGCAGGCTCATGAACATTGGGTGTCTGAGGTCCCCCAACTTGACCCAGCCATTCTTGAGAACCCTTCCTATCAGCACCTTATGGGACAGGTAATGTCAATGATGAATCACATGTTGGATAGATTGCCAGTGCCTCATGGTGAATCTTCGGGTATAGGGAAGACCTTTGAGCGGCTTCGCTGAGTCGGAACTTCGGATTATGCTAGAACGGTTGATCCAGCGAATGCATATCTGTGGCTGACAGGTCTCGAGAAGGCCTTTCAGATCCTCGACATCCCTGAAGCAGACAAAGTAAAGCACGATGTCTACCTTATGAAAGGTAGTGTTGGCTACTGGTGGGCCATCGAGGAGGAGAAGCGACTCGGTGAGGTGATCTGTTGGGACATCTTCTGGTGGGAGTTTGTAAGTCGATACTTCCCGAAGACGTATATGGACAAGAAGATCAACCAATTTGAGTGTCTACACCAAGGATCGATGATCATCACTGAGTATGAAGCCAAGTTTATGGATGTGTTGAGGTTTTGTCCTTACATGGTGGCAACAGATGATGAGAGAATCAGACGGTTTGATAAGGGTTTGAGTGTCGAGATATCGACACTTGTTGCTGCTCTGGAAAATCGAGAGCGGTTTTCCACGTTTGTGGAGTCTATCCGAAGGATTGAATGGTTAGTTTGAGAGAACAGAGAGACTATGACCAAGAAAAGGCATGCTCAGTTTCAGAAATAGAGGTTTGATAGCCACAAGAAGCTGAGGTTTTCTGCACCTTTTGTGAGGCAAGGTTCTAGTGCACCATCGCAGTGATCACCAAGTAAAGGAAGAGGGTGTGGGTATTCATCATCCAGAGCTTACAGCACAGCTTCAGTAGCAGTGGCAGGGCCATCTAGGTCGTAGTTAGAGGGTAGGTCATGCTATCTCTGTGGACAGACTGGCATTCGCCCTCTGAACGATCAGAATAAGGTAAAGCTTGAAGATAAGTTTTGTACTCTATTAATTTCTCAGTCAAGTCAAATTGCCCAAGGAAAGATGTCAAAGTAACGCAGCAGCCGAGGCAAAATCAACAGGGGTCAGATAGACAGCAGTTTAGTGGCGCCCGAGGGCAAGGACGTGGTCAAGTGTCGCAGACATGATCATCTGCTCAAGGAAGCAAAGGATGTGGATAGCACACAACGGCTCGATTCTATGCTATGAGTCAGCCGGAAGCGGTAGTCAACCCACGAGTGGTGGCAGGTTAGATGGAGTTATTTCATTCTAATTTGTCTTCTTCTTGCTTTATATTTGTTTTGGTGGACCTGGGTGCTAAGCACTCTTTTATCGCTTGTAGTATGCTTGATAGATGTCTTTTACTTGTTAATTTAAAAAAGAATAGTTTGTTGTTAGAAACCCCTCTTGATCGATCCTCGATGCTTCGAGAGGTGTGTCCTTCTTGTGTTCTATCTTTTTCGGGACACAAGATACAAGTGGATCTTATACCACTTGATATGCATGGATTTGACGTGATCCTTGGAATGGATACCTTAGAAAAGTATAAGGTTGTGTTGGATTTTGGTTCCAAACAAGCAGTGTTTGATGATGATAGTGAGAAGCTTAGGTTGTAGATACTAAGGAAAAAGGTCCTAGACTTGAGGAGGTGCCTGTTATATGAGAGTTTGTGTATGTGTTTCCCGATGAGTTCCCCGGTGTTCCCCCACCTCGAGAGATTGACTTTGCGATCAATCTGGTGCCAGGAACACAACTAGTTGCTCAGACACCATACAGGATGGCTCCAGCCGAGATGGCAGAGCTAAAGAAGCAATTACAGGAGTTGCTGGATAAAGGTTTCATTAGACCGAGCATATCATCGTGGGGTTCTCTGGTCCTGTTCGTAAAGAAGAAGGATGGATCAATGTGTCAATGCATAGATTATAGGTAGTTGAACAAAGTCATGATCAAGAACAAGTACTCGTTACTAAGGATAGATGATCTATTTGATCAGTTACGAGGTGCTATAGTGTTCACAAAGATCGATCTACATTCTGGATATCGTCAATTAAGAATTAAGGATGAGGACATACCGAAGTCAGCTTTTAGGACGAGGTATGGTCACTTTGAGTTTGTGGTTATGTCATTTGGGCTAACCAATGTGCCTGCTACTTTCATGGATCTGATGAACATGGTGTTATGTCTGCTTTTAGATCAGTTTGTTGTAGTTTTTATAGATGACATCTTGATCTATAGTCAGGATAGTCAAGAGCATGAACAACATCTTCGACTCTTCTACGCCAACATCAGTTGTATGCCAAGTTTAGTAAGTGCGAGTTTTGGTTGAAAGAAGTGACTTTCTTGGGTCATGTGATATCTACAAAAGGAGACAGAGTGGACCCTAAGAAGGTGGAGTCAGTTGTAGACTGGGAGCAACTGAAGACACCGACAGAAATCTATAGTTTTCTGGGTTTAGCAGGATACTACCACAGGTTTATAAGAAACTTTAGTGTGATCGTGTTACCATTGACAAAGTTGACCAGGAAGGATGTACCTTTTGTCTGGGATGATCGTTGTCAGCAAGCTTTCCAAAGTTTGAAGGAGAAGCTGACTAGTGTTCCAGTGTTGGTATTGCCAGAGCCTGGGAAAGGCTATGTGGTATTCTGCGATGTTTCCAAGAAAGGCTTAGGATGTGTACTAATGCAGGAAGATCATGTGGTTTCTTTTGCTTCACGATAGCATAAGAAGCATGAGGAGAATTATCTGACACATGATTTGGAGCTGGCAGCGGTGGTCCATGCATTAAAGATTTAGAGACACTATCTTTATGGGGAAGTGTGTCAGATCTTTACAGATCATAAGAACTTGAAGTACATCTTATCGCAGAGTGAGCTGAACATGCGACAGTGTCGCTGGATGGAGCTGATGAATGATTATGATTGCACCATTGAGTATCATCCTGGTAAGGCAAACATGGTAGCTTATGCGCTTAGTAGGAAGTCTTCTTTTCTTCCTATGAAGAAGGCACAGTTGCGTTCCTTGGTATGCCATAAGCGGGATATGTTTGTCTCTTTGTGGCAGATGAATGTACAGTTGGAAGTTTCCTTGTTGGAAGGATTGTTGACACAAATTCAAGTAAAGCCAACATTGAGACAGCAGATCAAAGACGCACAACAAGCAGATGCTTTAGCTCAGTTAATCAAATTAGAGTTTGGCAGCAAAAAGCGTGATGGGTTCCATGAGTCCGAGGATGGACTAGTTTGCTATCATGGTAGGATGGTGGTCCCTGATGTTGATGATCTGAGAAAGCTAGTGCTCGAGGAAGCAAACACATCGATGTATGCTATGCATCCAGGTGTCACCAAGATGTATCATAATCTAAACAACATGTATTGGTGGCCTGGCTTGAAGAGAGATGTAGCTGAGTTTGTGGCTAGGTGTACGGTATGCCAGTAAGTCAAGGTTGAGCATCAGAAGCTGGCAAGTATGTTGCAACCCATGCCAATACCACAGTGGAAATGGGATCATATAACCATGGATTTCGTAGTTGGTCTGTCGAGGATAGATAAGAATTATGATTCCATCTGGGTGATAGTGGATAGATTGACAAAGTCTACTCATTTCATACCTGTAAAGACAACGTATATAGTAGAGAAGCTTGCTCTGGTGTATGTGGATGAGATAGTGTGTTTGCATGGTGTTCTTGCAATGATAGTCTCTGACAGAGGACCCCAGTTCACAAGTCATTTTTGGGAACAATTGCACAAAGCATTGGGAACGCAGTTGAGGTTCAGTATCGATTTCCACCCTCAGACAGATGGATAGTATGAAAAGACTATTCAGAGTTTGGAGGATCTTCTATGAGCTTGTGTCTTGCAGTTCCTAGGTATTTGGGACGTGCATCTCAGTTTGATAGAGTTCGCCTACAACAATAGTTACCAACGGAGTATCAACATGGCACCTTATGAGGCTTTATATGGCAGGAAGTGCAGATCTCCTCTATGTTGGTATGAGTCTGGCGAGTATCAGCTTTTGGGTCCTGAGTTAGTGCAGCAGACAACAGAAAAGATCAAAGTGATACAACAACAGTTGAAAATGGCACAGGATAGATAGAAGTCATATGCAGATAATCGTCTACGACCTCTAGAGTTCTAGGTGGGAGACAAGGTGTATCTCAAGGTCTCACCATGGAAAGGGATACTGAGGTTTGGCTGGAAAGGCAAGTTGGCACCCAGGTATATGGGGCCATATCTAGTAATAGCACGTGTTGGCAAGGTAGCTTACAAGTTAGAATTGCCGCCAGAGTTGCACATGTTACATCCGGTGTTCCATGTCAGTATGCTGAAGAAAAGTCATCCAGGCACAGGGATAGTGATACATCCAGTTGAGGTTGAGCTCGATGAAGATGTGACCTACGAGGAAGGTTCAGTGATGATTATTGATAGAAGAATAAAGAAGTTCAAAAGGAAGGACTTGGTGCTTGTGAAGGTTCTTTGGCATCATCTTGGCGTTGAGTAAGCCACATGGGAGCTCAAGGAAGAGATGAGAAGGAACTATCCCTCGCTTTTCCCTTCGGATTTCAAGGGCAAAATACCTTTGTAGAGGTTTATGGCTTGTAAGGACCCTGACCTTCGTTTTGGGCTTACCCATTTTTCTTTGCCTAAACCTTGGGTTTAGATGCTTGTTAATCACCTCAAATGGTGATTAGGGTTTGTTTGTGCTTTGTTGAGAGTTGGATGTGCAACTTGCAAATTACCCAAGTTATAGGGTTGATGTGCAAGTTTGACACCTTGAGATATGTTTTTCCCTCTCCTTACATCCTCTAGGGTTGAGAGGATGGGTTGGGCTCATTGCTTGAGTAGCCTTGGGCTTTGTTTTGCCTTGTTGAGCCTTGTTTGGGCTTTGCCTTGCTTTGTTGGGCCTTATATCAGGAAAGCCCTAGGTGTATCGGCCAAGCTTGAGTGTGTCAACCTTGGTGTGTCGGCCATGGTGTATCGGCCAAGGAGGGTGATGGTGGGTGTGTCGATTTGTCATGTTGGGCGACACACACCCCTCCACCTAGCATCATTTGTGTCACCCCCCATGGACACTTGGTGCTTGTTGCTTGCATATGGCAAAAGCTTTGGACATGTGGTGGTGGAGAGCTAGTAGGTGGCTTTTCCCCATGGACAAGTGTCCCTAGGTTGGGTGACACCTTGCCTTAGTTTCCTCTTCACCCTCTTCTATATATGTCTCTCCTTTCTCTTTCTTAGTATCCATTTAGTTCCCTAGTTTCTTCCCTTCTTCCTTGGTGGACGATACCTCCCCTTGGTGAGCTTGGTGGCCGATACACTTGGTAAAGATAGCTTGGTGGCCGATCTCCTTGGTGGAGTCTTCTTCTTCCTTTAGTGGTGTTCGAACCCAGGAGTGTGTCTTGCTTCTCTTCTTATGGTGGCCGAAGGTGGTGTTTGGAGCTTGAAAGCTTGGTTCTAGGAGCTTGGAGCTTGCTTAAGGTGGGTTACATAACTCCTAACCCTATCTATACTACTTCTTTTTCATGTTGCATGTTTATATGTCATCTTGATCGGCCATGCATCTTGTTAGATATGTTTCTTGCCCTAGTATGTACCCTTTTATCTTGTTATATATATATATAGTGTTCATGTTGTGTTCTTAGACCTTGTGGTCGAACCTTGAGTTTAGGGTTCCTTGGGAAAAAAACCCTTTCTCTCCCATTTGGTTTTGAAAAGTGAGTTTGAGCTCTAGTGATGTAGGAAAAACCCCTCTCTCTTAGTTGTTGAGAGGTGAGTCTATGCTCTAGTTGCTTGGGCAATACCCTTCTCTCACCATGGATTTGAGAGGTGAACCTTGGTTGGACGTTGACCTAGTTAAGGCTGGAATCTTGATCGATAAGGGGATGATCCACCTTGTTGCCCGATATGCAATGGAGATTGTGCAAAACCCCTCTCTTTTGGTTGTTGAGAGGTGAGCCAACTCTCTTAATCTATTAGGGTTTGATGATGGTGCTCTTGAGGTTGATGATGACCAAACCGATATGATCCTTGTGCCTTGCATGATACCCTTTTGTGGTGCTTTGCACGATACCCCTTTCCTAGGGTGGAGTCGTGGGCGATATGATAAGTAGGGTTTTGTTGACCTTGTTGCTCGATATGACCCCTTCACCATGTTTGTGTTGTTGGGCGATATGCCTTGTTACCCAAGAAGGTTTTGGGAGTGTTGAACCCTTGATGCCTTTGGCTGACATGATGTGTGGTAGACATCTCTATTTTGTGCCTTGGGCGACATGGGTTGGCTTTGGGTTTGCCTGATATGAGTCCTAGATAGGGAAACCCTAGATGGCCGCCATAGTGTTGGTCGATATGGTTGTTCTTAACTTAGTTGAACGATAGCCCTCCTTGAGCGCCATGATGTAGTTGGATAGAGGTCAATACTGTGTTTGTTGGGCATTATGATCTTGGCCTTGGTTGATATGGCCTTGGGCATTATGATGATGGTGGATGCCCGACATGAAACCCTAACCCTAGTGGGTGATAGGGTTTTGGCCGTTAGGGCTGGTTGTACTGCCCAACACATCTTTGCACTTGGATGTCTGATATTACCTTGCACTTGGGTGCACGATATACCCTACACATAGATGAATGACACAGCTCTTAGATCTGGATACACGACACACTTCTGGCCATAGTTGCACAATACACCTATGCTCCTTGGTTGCACGACATCCTTTATGCATGGGTGCACGACTTGGTTGACCGATATGTGTGGCTAAGTGCCCTAGTCGATAAAGTTTTGGTGAGGGAGGTAATCCTGCCCAATACCCCTTTGGGTGAGGGATTCACTTCCTGCCACACCTATAGTGAGGGTAGGCGGTATCTTTGGTAAGAGTTGCACCTAGCTTGGAAACCCTAGTTTTGGTAAGTCATTATCTTGTAATCACACCTCTATTGATGATGCATTATGAATGATAGGTTGTGACCAGTGATATGTTTGATACCTAAAGTTGGTGCTAAGTAAGATGATAAGATACATGTTTATGCTCATAAGATAAAGGCATAGTGGATGCTCATGGTTTGATAACAATAATGTAATTTGTCTATAGATACAACTTGTGCTTCATGTAACTATGATCATGGATATTGTTCCAATCATGTACCTTCAACCCTAATAGCATTATAATCATAAAGATCTATGTTTGGTGATTCAGTTATCTCTCTTGATATGCATACTAACCATGCAGGTGAATCAAGTGAATTCTTATCCAAGTAAGAGCTATGAGGTGTATGTGTTCTGTATAACACTCAATGATGATAATCCTTGTTGATGGGATAACATGTTTCACCTGTATGATGTGAAAAGGTTTGTTGACCAGATAAAGGTCGAGTGCCTAGTTGAGGTGTTATCCTCTGATGTTGAGATAAGGGATTGCTATCCCATGGTGATGATGTAAGCCTTGAGTGGCAGTGGCATTCTGTGATGAGGGATTGAGATCCCAAGGTAATAATGTAACTCAATGTTGTTTATGTTTTACAACTTGGTTGCCTCAACAATCCACTTAAAATATACTAATTAATTACAATGGAACATATCATGTAGTTTCCCTGGCCATAGATCCATCATCGTCGGTAGCTGGTGATGGTGAAATAGGTTTATCATGCGAGATTACCTGGAGCGTATATTGTTGAATATGCAGGGTTTCTCCTAGACGAAAGTAGGAGGATTTGAGTACAACTGCAGTTGTGTATTAAGCATGGTGAATCGGCCCATGGCTCAGTGATTATAGAGCATGGTGAATAGGTCCATGGCTCAGTATTATAAAAGGGTAGCCTGCGAAGCTGACCCTGTGGCTGAGGCCACTCAAGCAAGAGACTGCGGTCCTACTTTGGTTTTTGTGCACTAACCACGAAGAGGTGAGGTCATGGAGTCTGGCTCTCCCAATGACCTTGTATGGAATCGGTTTTGGGCTTTGCAACCGAAGGTTGGATTTGAGCGGGACGGCTCACTTCCTTAGGGCATAATAAATCATAATCTAGCCGTATAGATTATATTGCTTAAGGAAAAACAAGGAACATTGATTGAGGCCTTGCTTGTATAGTTGATCTAGTTATAGCTTGCAGTTATTTGTACAATCCTTATATGTTGTGATAAGTTCTTATAAACCTTATCCTATCAATCATGTTCCATAAAGAATACTTGGTTATATGCCTCCTGGATATCTGGTAAGATTGTTAATAAAATAAGTTTTGCTCAGGATGATGCTCTTATGATCTACTGATATCAGTTATCTACTTTACCTGCTTTTCCTGAAGTTTTATAGTTTTGGCGGGGAGTTATGTTTCTCGTTGGGACTGTGTGTCTCACCGTGTTAGTTTACAACCTTTTTAGGTGATCGTGCTAGACGTGGTGGTGGTCGTGAGGTTGCGGTCGAGCAGCAAGAAGAGCAGTAGGAGGTAAGAGATGGATATGCTGCTATTTTGGTTGTTTTGTGGTAGAGTCCTAGAGTCATCCATGTACTCTCAGGTCCTCAGAGGTGTTTTTAACAATGTTTTATGATGTATAGTTGATGTAGCTTTGTATATCATGTTGTTGGATTGATGTGGCCATTATGTATGTATAAACAGGTGATGAACTCTTGTGCTGATAGGATAGCTGGTTCCTATAGGCTGTGGACAAATATCAAGGCTTGTAAATATTTATATAACATCTTTTCCTTGCAGGATAAGAATCTGGACGTAATAGTTCTCTTTTATCTATGTTCTGCAATCAGTTTTAATTAACCTGTGTTTTTGGTAATATGTGGTTTATGGTGGTTCTGCCCGTTTTCGTGTGGCATCTCAATGTCAGTGTGATGGCGGGATGTCACACCACTAGTACCACTTTGTTTGGTAGAATGGTCAAGGATTTCATAAAAGGAGTTTTTACCTTTGAGTAATTTCTATAGAGTGGCTCTAAGTCTATGATTGTCATCATTAAGTGATATGATAGTAGAAGACAAACTAGCAAAATCATTTCTAGCATGAACAAGGTCGGCCTCTAAATAGAGGGCTTTAGTCAAATAAGAATCTTTCTCCAGAGAAATAGAAGCAATATCATTACTAGGCAATATAGGTCTAGAAGATAAATCATTAACTTGACCAAGAAACCTAGAATTTTTATATTTTTAGCACTTGAATTTCCTTAAGATAAACATCCTTCTCATCCCTTCGAGCATTAACAATGAGCTTGATTCATCATTTTAAGTTTTAAGAGTTTCAAGCTCATTTAGGAAATTTTGGTTACTTCCTTAAGAGTTTTAATGTTTTTAAGGTAAATGTCACTCTCTACTTCAACTCCATTATATTAGAGCTCAAGATCAAGATATTGGCCTTGCAAGTTATCAATGCTCTCAGGATGAGTTTTCTCATTTCGCTTAAGAATTTCAAGTTTAGCATACATATCATCAATAATTTCTCCCAACCTTTTTCTTTTAGATTTACATTTAGCAAAAGAAGAACAGGTAGAAACAAGCATATCAATAAGAGTTTCCTTAGATAACTCATACAAGCTTACCTCACCAATTTATTTACTAGTAGTGGCCATGAGTACAAGGTGGCAGTCTCCATCTTCTTCAGAGCTAGAGCCCCTTGAGGATGATTCTCCCAAGCTGCATGAGCTATATTTTTGTGTCTCTTCTCCTTCTTTTCCTTCCTCTTGTACTTGATCTCCTTCTTGTACTCTTCCTCTTTGTTGGAGCTGCCCTTGTGGTGTGACTTTCTTGATTTGGGACATTCACTCTAGTAGTGTCCCTTTTGTCCACACTTGTAGCATCTAGGAGTAGAGGAGGAGGATTGCTTTCCCTTGAAGTACTTGCCCTTGGTGTAGTTGGCTTGATGCTTACTAGGGCCACCATCTTCACTTGAGGAGGAGGGAGATGTCCAGCAAGCAAGTTGTTGTTGAAGGATGACCGCTTCCACTTGTGCTTTGAAAGCACTACCTTTGATGTTCTTGGCTTCCTTCTCTTCTTGCTTGATTTCTTCTTCTTGCTTGTCAAGCCCTGGCTCATCATCTTGGAGGTTTCCAATGAGCTCTTCGGTTGGGATGTCACCAAGGCTTCACACTTCTTCAATGGAGGTGACCTTTTACTCCTATCTCTTTGGTAGAGTCCTCAAGATCTTGGAGTTGATTACACCTCTATCCAAAGTGTTGCCCAAAGTAGCTAGGCCATTGATGATGACATTGAGCTAAGAGTACATCTTAGCAATCCCTTCCTTCTTACCCATCTTGAAGTTCTCTAGAAGCCTATTCAACATGTATATCATAGCCTCCTTGACTTGCTTTGTTCCCTCATAGGTAATGCACAACTTGTCCCAAATCTCATAGGTGGTGTCCCAAGATGAGATATGGTTGAACGCCATTGGAGTAAGGGTTGCGTATAGAATGCTTATGGCTTTGGCATTGAGCTGGGCTTATTTTAGTGCAGCTTCATTCCATGTTGAAATAGGTCTATTTGGTTTCTTGTATGGTGTGACCATCACCTTCCACATATAATTGCACATGCCTCTTCCAATATAGGAAGTTGGTGTCGTCGAAGACCAAAGGACGCATGGAGAAGCATCCATCTAGGTTGAGTGAACCAAGTAGGTTGTCGCCCATCTTCTCGTCTCATGGGAGATTGTTGGAGAAGGTCCTTAGCTATGATTCCACTTGTTGGATCTAGGGCTCTAGAAGGGGAGTGAATAGAGCTTCAAAATTCTCATAAGATAAGTTTGACCTTCAAATTATATCAATCAAATCCAATAGCTTAAGAGCAATTTGAAGTCCTAACTAATCAAGCATAGCAAGGATGAGAAAAATTGAAACATGCACATGGACAAGGTGGTTTAGAGTGGTTCCACTCTCCAAACTAGGAGAGAATCAATCAACCTTTAGGACTTTACAATCTGTGTATACTTATATTCATTCATAAGAGATATAAGGAGACCACTATACATCCAAGTACTTACCTATTCAAGACAAGATTCTTCCACCTACACAAGAACTTACCCACTTGATCAAGATGTCTTCAGCCTTCAACAAGGACTTACCCACACTTGCATCAAGTCTTTGGCCTTGAAGGAATATGCCCACTCTTCTTGAATCTTGGCCTTGCCATTCTCCTTCATGTGGATAAGATCTTCACCTCTTCTTCAACTGTGAATAAGAACAGCAACATCTTCACCTTCACTTGAAATAGCTTGCTTCAAACTTTTCTTCTTTGAGAAAGGGGGTAGGGAAGATGAAATGGAATGAGAGCTTTACAAGCACATGAAGGTAGCTCTCTTATAACTGGCCTAACTCACTCATAATCATGAAATGCTTTATAAATGAGAGAGATAAAGGGACTCAAGGAGTTGCAACACACTTAACTATAGCAAGGACTTAGAATAGCATGAATGAGAAAACTTGGAATGAACTCCAAGGGGTCCCATTTATATCTAGGGGTGTTCACTTAAGGGCAAAATATAGCCATTTTCCAAGTTACAATGGATCTATTCTCGCTCAAAACAACTCTCTAATGGTGATAATCACTTTTTCAGCGTTTTCCATATAGTACATTCGGTCAAATTTTAATAACGATAACTCGACCAATCCACTAAGTGACAAAGCCCATTTTCAAACTATCGGTCGAGTTTGTTCTGGGAAACTCAATCGATGAGTCAAAATCAATTTTTCTTCGTTGATCGATCAGTCAAGTTCTGTGAGTGTGCAACTTGACTGATTGGTCATCTTCAGAAAATCCATCACTGGATCAAAAATCGACTGATAAATAGCATGTGACAAATTTTCTAAATTGACTTTTAAGTGATCAAACGTTGGAATTAAGTGTCCCTAATTTTTTCTCATCTTAGTTACAAGTTATATCATCAATACAAGTGATTACAAAATTCATCTAAGATCATTTAGAGTGATATCCCAAAATGTGCACTTGCATTGCTTTTGACTTGAACTTGAACAAGCTAGGGCTTGTGTAATTTGATCCTTTTCATGTACCTAAAGCCTGAAATCGATCTTGAAGAAACATATTAGATACATAGAAATGGAATGGTTAAGTCATTATCCAAATATGGGTAATGTATAACTCTCAAGTCAAAACCATCATGCTAAATGAGATTACTGAAAACCAAAACGTCGATCAAACACAAATTAAGCATAATACCAAAAAGGTACATAATCAAAAATGAATTAAGATTTCAACATTTCATAACAAATATTTACACCAAGGTCCAGTCTCACATTTATATTCATACTAGGTAACTTTACATGAGTTTCGTGACCTCAACACAACATGTATACAAAATCTATAATTCTTATAATTACAATGTTTACATTGCTCAAGGCATGCAACAAAATTCTCAAGTCGATATATATATATATATATATATATATATATATATATATATATATATATATATCATATACAAACCCCTACCTAGACTAGAGAGAATAGGGATGCTTCTAGAACTCCACAAAACCACAAAAACCTCTTTGGCTCTAATGATCTCCAAATAGAGTCTCCTCATCACCACGGGTATGACCGCATTGTTGATTTCCTAAAAAGGTGTGGAAACCCACAAGGTGAGACCCATGTCCTAGTGACATGATATAACCTCTTAAAACATTTATTTCTTACAGTTAAAGTAGTTGAGGAATATAGTATAAAAAAGATGAAAGACTATGTAATTTAGATAAAAGATCAAGCATAACTAAAGTTACAGTTATAATTAATTACACTTTCATGGATGTGAATCACATATAATGTTGGTAAGAAAGTCAAAGCAATAATTATCATCCAAATTGATTTGCCAAATTATCTTAAAAGATATATTATACGGTTGGATTACACCATTTATGAAGCCATGGGTAGTTTGAGGTGTGCCACTCAAACTACTAGCTGACCATTGTGAAGTCGCAATTAGCCCAGTATAAGATCTAGGATGACCAGAATCCTAAACACCTATTCCCTTTGGTCAGTATGAGTAATAGTTGTAGTGGCACATTGGACCAACTACTAGAAATAGCCAGTTATGTCATGTGTCACTAGGTCATGACACTAGAAACTAGTGTGTAAACTCACAAATCCTAAGTTATTTGCCAAATTGTCCTAATAGATATTCTATATGGCTGGATTACACCTTTTATGAAGCCCTGGGTAGTTTGAGGTGTGCCACTCAAACTACTAGCTGACCATTGTGAAGTCACAATTATCCCTGTATAAGATCTAGGATGACCAGAATCCTAAAGACCTCTTCCCTTCTATTAGTATGAGTAATATTTGTAGTGGCACATCGGCCCAACTACTAGAAATAGCCAGCTCTGTCCTATGTCACCAGGTCATGACACCAGAAACTAGAGTGCGAACCCACAAATCTTAGTTATGATCGTAGTTGCTCTCAATCACATCAAACCCAAGACACTTCCTCAATCGCTTCTAATATCTTAGAAACAAGATGATAGGAATATACCCTCCTTGCACCACATATACTCAACAATGTATGAATCTAAGCTCCTTTTAGACTACTCGCTTCACTATTCAACAAGTTCTGACACTGAGATAGTTCTACACTCATAGGGCACTACATGATTAAGGTTACAACTGATTACTTAATTTAGATAAATATGTTTGACTGTATCAATAAAGTTATATACAAACAACTTATAAAATAATTTAGATATGGCTACTTCGGAAGATATAAAATGCATAAAATAGTTCTATGTTACTCAAACATGGTATATGTATCCATCCTTATGATAAAGAGGACCTCACACTAAGGCATATAAAAGTCCAAATTACACCATGACCAAAATAATAATAACTCCTTATGTGAGTCTCATGATCATCCAAAATTTTGTAGAGAGATTAATGAGTAATTAGAAAAACAACACCTAAAATTTCATCATAAAAGTCTAACATATGTAAGAGTTATGGTATTTCTATGAATTCAACCTTCATATTTTTGAATCCCAATCATTGATAAGGTACTTTCAATATTATTCTTTCATCCAACTGTTGTTACAACACTATAACAGTAAATATAAACATTATAATCTCCATGGTTATCTATCATACAAAAAGGTTTGAAATGAGGGTTAGATTCTTGTTCTTTGAATACCAAAACATCACATATATGACATTTTAGGATTCATTACACTTAATTTTTTTTCATATTTTAGACTTTACATGATCAAAGTGAACACTTACTTTATAGAAGAAGATGTTTATTGAGTGTAAGGAAGAACTTAAGAATATGTATCTTCATCATAGCTATGTCAAATAGTATACAAAGACCACTTATACAAGACTACTAGAAAAATATATGTTCTAAGAATGTTATAAGTAGGCAATAATTATGTTAAGAAGTAATATCACTCACCTTCATAGAGAAGAAATTGAAGTCTAAGAGGGGGAACTCCGAAGTCAACAACAAATCACCTATCTTGGTCCACTAAAACTCCAAGAACACCTCCTATCTCCACAAACATGGTGACTTTAAAGGAAAGGCGAGGAAGAGAGAGTGTTCTTAAACCTTAAGCATCGGTTTTTAGCATGAAGCACCATGAAGCTCAACCATGGTAAAAGAGAGGTTGAAGAACAACAATAAAAATGGTTTGAGGTGGAAGATCTTACATGTATAAGGTAGAACTGGATCACCACACCAAAAATAATTTGATCTTGGGCAGCATCCAGGAACTAGCATGATCGTCGACCCCTGATGGGTTTTTGTTGGTCTCTAGATTGTAGCATAAACATCACAAAAGATGAGAAGAAAGAGGAAGAGGTTGGGTATTTATTGGTAGAGTTTTTGTCAGCTAAAGGGTAGACTTCCCACTCGTCAACATGCAACAAACTCATTGGTATGGTTGCTATGTCAGGGTATCCATCGACGTGACTACGTATCATCCTCATCAGTCCAAAGGGTTTTGTTTCCTTGTCGGTCAAATGTAGAGAAGCCTTGTAAGGTACTCTAGTATGTCGTCCTGACAATTAGACAACATCTCATTGGCCTACCAGCCAATAGCTTTGTCAGACACCAAGAGTCTGTCATCTGAAAAATTGGTGAAGTCCTCGTCGAACCATGAACAACTAGCCGACCATCGGTCCATAGCCAAGGAACACCACTATCGGCTCGATGGTGCACTCCAACTCAAAGGGTCCATCCCCCGACGAGAGCAGAAATCGTTGACCATCAAATCGTCAATCGATAAAAATACAAAGAACTACTACCAACCAACTTATACATATATAAATCCCATTTAACAAACTATGAACATGTCCACAAATCACAGAAAACTACATAACTTGAGCAAATAAAGTCAGAATCGAATCAAATTTTAAACATGGCTTTATCAAATGGTATTACATCATAATATAAAGCCTAATTTCATAATTTAGTATCTAATTGAGCCAAATAATTATGTTAATATATTATTCAAAGGTTAGGGGCCTTACAACCATAAACCCCTAATAAGGATTTTTTCCCCAAAATCCTAAATAAACAAAGAAGGGTACTTCCTATCATCTCATATTCTAACTCTCACGTGGCTTCCTCTACCCCACAATGATGTTGCAACACCTTCAATAAAGCAATATCCTTCTTCCTATGCTTCTGTACACACCTACCTAGGATCAAAAATGGACCCTCAACATAGGTAACATATTCATCTAACTCTACCATCATTGAAGTATCATTTGCTCTTTATATGGATAACACTTCCTCAACATAGAAATGTGGAACTCAATATGCAACCTATATAACTCTGGCAGCAACTCCAGCATCTAAGCCACCTTTCCTACTAGAGCTAAGATAGAATAAGGTCACATGAACCTAGGATACAACTTACCATTCTTACCAAACCTCATAACACCCTTCTAAGAGGAGACTTTGAGATATATGTGGCTTCCAAATTAGAACTCCAACAGTCTATGGTGATTATCTACATATGACTTTTTCCTATCATGTGTTGCCTTTAATTGTTGCTAGATTACCTTGATATTATTTGTAGTCTACTGGACCAAGCTCATGACCCAACAACTAATATTCACCTATCTTGTACCAACAAAGAGGTGACCTATAAAGCCTACCATACAAAGCCTCATATGGTGCCATGTCTATATTCATATGATAATTGTTCTTATAGGCATACTATATCAAACTTAGGTGAATATCCCAACTTCCAAGAAACTAAAATACACATGTCCTCAAAAGATCCTCCAACATTTGAATGGTCCTTTCTTACTATCTATTTGTCAGTTGGTGGAAGGTTATACTAAACTTTAAGTGTGTCCCTAGAGCTGTAAGTAGGCATTCCTAAAACCTACTCATGAACTGAGGACCTCTGTCTGATACTATACTAACTAGAATGTCGTGTAAATGAACTATAATATCCACATACATATGTACCAACTTCTTAGTGGTGTAGGCCATCTTGACTGGTAAAAAGTGAGTTGACTTCGTCAATTGACCAAAAAATTCCCAAATAAAATCATAACCCTTGGATATTCTATGTAGGACAACTACAAAGTCCATGATTATGTGATCCCATTTCCACTGTGGAATTGGTAGAGGCTACAACGTCCCTGTAGGCTTATGATGTTCTTCTTCAACATGTTGACAAATTGGATACATGGCCAACTCTTCCACATCACACTTCAAACTCGGCCACCAATACAAATCCTTGAGATTATGATACATCTTTTTATAGCCAGGATGCATCGCGTACATTAAGGAATGATCTTGCTCAGGTACCATATCCCTTAGACCCCCTACATCAGGAACAACCATATGGTTGTGAAATCTCACTATATCATCATTTGTCTCATGAAATCCATCATGCTTTTGACTGCCAAATTCTAATCTAATATTTTATATCAAACATCATCCTTTTGGACATCCCTGATCTGTAGTATCAATGTCACTTTGACCTATAATTGTGCCAGCAAGGAGATTTCTAATTGTACATTCATTTGTCTAAGAAACACTAGCATGTCTCACTTGTGACAAGCCATGGAGTACAAGTGTGTTTTATATGTAGACGAGGATGAAAACAAAGATGACATTCTACTCAAGGCATCACCCACTACATTCTCCTTTCCTAGATGATAGTCTATTCTACACTCATAGTCCTTGATCAAATCCATCCATCTCCTTTGTCTTATGTGCATCTCCTACTTCAAAAATATTATTGTAGATGCTTGTGATCAGTGAAGATTTGGCATTTCTCTCCATATAATTCGTGCCTCCAAATCTTCAAGGAAAGAACCACGGCTGCTAAATACAATTCATGAGTTGGATAGTTTTCCTCGTGTTTCTTAAGTTGTCGAGAAGCAAAAGAAATCATGTTCTTATCCTACATCTGCACACATCCCAACCCATTATTCAAGACATCACGTGAAACCATGTATCCTTTTCTAGGCTTTGACAACACCAACAATGGAGCACTTGTTAGCTTCTCCTACAACAAACATAAAAAAACTTTGACACTTGTCACCCTAAATAAAAGGAAAACCCTTACTAGTCATCTTGGTCAATGGTAAAGCTATGACACTAAAGTTCTTGATGAACCTCGTGTAGTAACTAGCTAAACCTGACCTCAATCGGTGTCTTGGGTTGCTCCCATTCCAATAGTGACTCCACTTTCTTAGGGTCTACACAGACACCCTTTTTAGAGTTGACATGACCAAGGGAAGACACATTATCCAGACGAAACTCACACTTGTTGAACTTAGCATATATACTTGCTGCCTCATCAACTCTGACACCTAACAAAGATGTTGTTGACTATCTCTAGAGTATATCAAGATATCATCTATGAATGCCACTATGAGATGGTCAAGATACAACTGGAACACTCTATTTATCAGGTACATTGACATGCGCAAACTACACATCAAACACAAGTGTACGTATCAATGTATTATAGTCCTTAAGAGGCCCAGATGTCAAACTCAGGAAACATTATCCAAAAACTACTACCAACTGTGTCTAGGCCAGTGAAACCTTTAATTGAAGGTTTAATTAAAAAATATGTAGAAAAGAAATCTAAGATTAGTAGTTGTTGATCTCAAATGAAGTGAATTCCTCAGGATTATTGTTTCATCTCGATAAACATTGCAATTAACATCCTAACATTAATAATTATCTCTCATAACCCTGGACAAAGAGGCATGTAGCAAGAATTACCCGATCTCACTGCGTAATTCACTACCTAATCTAATACCACTCCCACTGTTGTAACAATTGTGTTATTAGTTAGGTTCTTTACTAAAAACTATGGGTAATATCTTCACATTCTTAAGCCTCCTTTCTCAAGGGGCGATATAAAACATGTAATTATATGATTTTCCAACCCCTAATCCCTCTTTCGAAGAAATTAATGGTCTAATTAACTACCTATGGTGATCAAGCATGGATAGTTCATGAAACGTTTATAGAATTGTGTCCAGAAATTAAGAGAAACATGTATATTAATGCATAAAAGCCAATTACAATGCATAATCGGGCTACTCCCGGGTCTTAAAGAACAAGGGGCTTAGCCCCGCATGGTTTTCATTGTGAAAAAATACATGAGACTAAAGAATAAAAATGTGGAAAACATTAGTAAAACTAAAAAAACTCCTGAAGAAGATGGTCTGAATCATCCCCTTTGACGAATGTGGCGATTTGCTACCTTCCGGATGCAAATATGTCCACTGGAGGTGCCTAGATCTCCCAGAACGTGAGTTTCTTCTCTTCTTTCTCCTCTCCTTACTCTCGGTTGCCGTCCAACAGAATAGAATGAGACAAATATGTATGACTGCAATCCCCCTAACTCATAGAAATGACTTAAGGTGTCATTAATTACCAACTATCAGATTAAACTTAATTTTTAGATCTACCTGATCTTGTTGTGTCAGTGCTACCGACTGGATTTTGGTACTATTGAAGCCTTCGATAGTTGTGGCCGCCTGTGGGTTTTTCGATACTATCGAGTTGACGTCAGTTGTACTGAGATTTCTCATGAAATTCCGAGTTTTTTTCATATAAGGTTATCAGTAGTATCAACTTCATGATCACTCCTATCGAGTCTTCTCAGTTCCAATATGTCCCAAACTGAGAAACTGTTTGTACCACCGATGACAAATTCAGTAGTATTGAACTATGTAGATTTTGTAGATTCACTTGAAATACATAAAAACCAAACATAAGCTCTTGAAATATGTTAAATCATTCGAAAACTTAAAATTACATTTATTTGATGCAAGTAAATATCACAGATAGATTGTTCATCAAAAATAAATATCACAGAATGATTATAGTAAATAATGCACAAATTAATATGAAAATGGAAGTGCACAGAAGTCAATAATAAATAGCATGTGAAAACAACAATTATCTAGTGTCAAACTCCCCTAAGCTTAAATGTTGTTTGTCCTCGAGCAACACACCCTCAAATTTGTTTGAGACAAGTCAACAAAAGGACATAAAATATTAATTTATTTTCTCAACCATCCTCACATGGCGGTACCAAATCGGCCTTTACTGACCATTGAACAATTAACTATTCTCAAGCAACCAAAAATATCCATAAAAGTTGTCCACCCTAAGATCAATGAAACACTATCAGTAGTGCAGTTAATATCATAGTCAATCAGGCATTCGCTTGGTGCATCATGTAATTCTCTATCTACATTGCTCTTTCCTAACTACAAACTACTTGGAAGCAGATCTCCTTATAAGAATGAATGAGGAGAATGATCATTTAAGTGGCCTATCGATAAGAGCAATGGTTGGAACAAAGTAGGTGGCTAATGAAGAATCACAAGTAGCATCTGAATTATTAATGCAAAAAATTATGATGAACCTATATGGTGAAGATAATGAGAAATGTATGAATCCTAATGCCTAATATTATGGGTGGAATTATGCATATATTGAAAATTTCATCAAGTGGATTAGAATGAAGTAAAGAAAAGAATACATCATGTGAATGTTTTTGCTTATTTGTGAAGAGTTTAGGGCATCCTTTCTCCCAATTTATTTCATAATATTGGAGAAGAAAAAAGTCACTGGCCCACTATTTAGGATGATGTAAAGTTATGTTTGGGCTTCACTACATGTCACATTTATTTCATTTTTTTTCTTATTTTTTTTTCTTATGAGGGTATGGATGTGTATCCCTATACTCTTATTTAAGACTAAAACAATATAACCACATGATGTAAAAATGAATGATGAAAGATACATGTAGTCTACATGTATTGTAATTGTTATGCAACTAGATGATATGCACAAGAATTTTTTATCATATATATTTTTTCATTTGGTAACTAATGCGACAAAAGAGAAACTAATTGTCATGTCACATATTATGTCATGCAATGCAAACAAGAGGAAATAATTTGGATTACTTGATCATCTTAAGGTTGTGAGTCAAAATGAATGGAAAATGGATGAAATCACATAATTAAGAGACAATGCCTTTCATGAAATATGATATGTCCCTCTCTAATGACCTATGAGTAGGGTAACCTTAGGATTTCTTTCTTAAATTTCAATTTAAGATCTTATTAATTGTTTGATCAATTTAGGCTCAAACCCATCTTCATCCCCATTACATGAATAATTAAGATGTCCATTCATATCAAATGTCCTTAAGCTGACTAGCCCATACACTTCCTCTAGGTGGTGCAACTGAAGAAATTTGCAACTAAGCCAATTTTTTCATTTTATTTTTTTCAATTTTTAATTTCTCATTGCAAACACACGAGAGCACATGATAATGACAGGAATCATGAATTAAGCTCCACTTTACACTAGATAGATTGTGGATCCTACAACTTAGAAAATAAAAGCTAAAAAGCAAATAAAGACTAAAAGAAAAATAAAAACTAATGGATAGAGATATTCCAACACCCCCCAAGCTTGAACTTAATTATGTCCACATAGTCAGAATTATAACTTAAGGGGCAGAACAGTGGTATCGATCAGAAGGGTGGTGGTGGAGTTTGTGGCATGGTGGGATCATAGGGATAGACGGTCCCTGGGAATGTCTGGGGTAGCGGTGGCATCTCTAGAGGCTGTGGATACCTGTCAAAGTAGCCTTGGCTCCAGTAGTTGTCGAAGAATGGTTGTTGATAATTCTCCATCCACTGCATGTGTGTGCATGTTCTCTTGGTTGTCCAAGATAAGTCACTCATTTTCAAACATCACCTATTGATTTTGATAGAGTCATCCTTGGACATCATGGATGCCTCCTAATGTAGCAATCTACTGATGTTGCCCTGTTGAATCTCCTACAGCAATCCTGAAATGACTGGCTTCAAACCGACAAACAAATCATCACTAATTAAGTGGAATAACCATAAATAGCGGATTAACAAAAATCACTAAAATTTAAAACCATTTTGCAAGGAGATCCTTGTACATAAAACTTTTACTGAAAGATCCAAAACTCATGCATATCATTATTTACATTGTACAACATTATTTCATCTCATCTCGAGGACCACATATAATAGTTTCTCTATCAAAACACATATTGTAGCAACATAAAACCTCGACGCATTCAAGCCAAAATCTCAGATCATTCATGAAACCAGTATGAACAAACTCCAAGGACCTGATAATACAGAGACGACACATAGGACTTCTATCTACAAGACACGACAGACAGTACACTCAACCTGAGCTGTCACTACTGCCTCAGTTGTTATTCCTCCTTTATAGAAAGATCTTAGCCACCTCGTACATGTCCACCTAAAACAAATGTGGATCCCACGGGGTGAGACAATTGTCCCAACGAGAGATATAACTCTCCGCCGACCATATTATTATCATAGATTAAGCATTTATAAACTGAGAAGAGGATTATTTTTCATTAATAAGAAGGATATAATCAATTTTTTTATCAGAGTAGAGCAATATCATTTTCTGAAGCATTGCAGCTATATATGATAAACCAGTAAATCATCTTATTCATTTTATAATGATTATGAAGAACATGTATAACATCTATCCATCTAAGATGTATAAAAGAAATGTAACATCAGCCAATGATTTCCGTATTCAATTCTTAAGCAAATATGTTACATGGCTGATTACATTTTACAATCACACTTATGCCCTGAGGAGATGAGGTATACCGCTCATACTCCAACCGACCACTACGAAGTCAAAATCGGTACCATACAAGGTCAATGGAAGAGCCAGATGACATGACCTCTATCGTCTCAGTCAGTGCGAGACTACAAGCAAGACTATGTCAACTGCTTAAATAGCTTTCCAGGGTATACTGGCAACTTCACTATAGAGCTACAGTGGTGGTTGCACTCCTACGGCGATTGAGATATCTCATGTTTATCTACCATCAATCATGGCATTTATCATCATCAGGAGATTCTTGATACATCCATACCGGCACATCTAATGAAGGATTGAGAGATCTTGTGTTAATATCGCATCAATTCCACGTTAGGGCGTAAGGATATTCGCACCCATCACCCCCGCATATTCAAAAATATGCGCTCTCCAGGAGATCCTGTGAGAAAACCTATTTCACCACCACCAGCTGCTGA
This sequence comes from Alisma plantago-aquatica, assembly GCA_963693085.1. Taxonomy (NCBI): domain Eukaryota; kingdom Viridiplantae; phylum Streptophyta; class Magnoliopsida; order Alismatales; family Alismataceae; genus Alisma; species Alisma plantago-aquatica. The sequence goes on along the minus strand of OY856413.1, from coordinate 833,058,350 downwards.
CGATGATGGATCTATGGTCAGGGCACTACATGATAAGCTTCCACTTGATTAATTAAGTGCATTACCGTATTCTTTTAGCATCAGTCAAGTTTTCAAACATGAATTATTATGACAAATGCTACAAAGAAAGGTGCAATACATGTATCAAGTACTTTTCAAATCTTTAAAACACATATATCATTTAGGATTTCAATCCCTTATCTCATTACTGGGAATTCTCATCCCTCAACATTATCATCATCATGATTACTAGATCTGGGTATTCAAACCCTTAATTCATCACTAAATATTGTTACCACTTATCAGGTAACTATTATCTCTAGGTCCTCAGACCAAGGTATACATGATACTTGTTACACATGCATCTCACATGGCTCACAAGGCCATTGCACATCTTTTCACCTCTCACTAGGCAACAACTTATTCACATGGCTCACAAGGCCATTACACATCTTGTCACCTCTCAATAGGCAACAACTTATTCACATGGCTCACAAGGCTATTACTTATTATACTTGTTACACAAGTATTAATCATGCCTTACAAGGCTTATGCAATAAGAGAAATACATCCTTCCCCATTATTAGGGTTAGGGTTTCCTTTTATAACCAAATAGGGTTTCATGTTCATTTTATTAATCCAAACCCTAATTTATTGCTCCTCACATCTAGGAGCAAACATTAATATCATAAGTATTCAATCATACTTATTTATTCTCATCATTTATCATGAAATGTTTATCAACACAAAGTGTGTGTTTCTTTCTCATCCTCTCTAGGATATTGATTACATCATACTTTATTATCTTGGCTTAACCCTTTCTCAAGGTATGTTAGCCTACACTTATCAAAGTGCATTACATCTCAATGTAACAATAGACATGATACACTTCATGTATTACTCATCCAAGTATATTGGATTTAAGGTGCAACAAGGTGTATCAATCTTAAGGTGTTGGATGTGATATTTATCATGCCTTGGTGTATTACTTCCCTCATTGATTTTAACTTACTTAAGCTCATCAACTTATCTTATATTAGGGTATATCCCATCCTAATACTTTATGCACTAACACATCACATCTACCATGTAGTGTATTGGCCATAAGTCACACAATTGAATTACCCAACTATCATCAAGTGATATAGACTCATCTCGAGTTAAGGCATTTTTGATATACCATTATCAACCACTTTATATGTTCTACCTATCAAGGTATTAACCAAACCACATCATTACTTGGTGTTACACTCACCACTCCTAATAGTGTTTTACCCTCACCTTTACAAGGTGCATCAAATTGAATCATGTATGTCAAGTTGAACACATGTATTGGATTAGGTGTATATTGATCTAGGCATCATCATATCCCTCATACCTTTACCCATTAAGGTATCAACCTTACCATTCATATGGTGTATCAACTTCACCATACATGAGTGTAACGTCCTAACCTCTCTTGAAGATATTGGACACACCATACTTTAGTGTATTGGCCATCACATGTTCAAGGGTATTATCCACCTTACCACTTTTGTCATCTAGTGTATTGGGTTACCTATCATATCATTTTAGAGATATATGCTCAACACCATATCGTCCAAGAGGTGTATGCTTCACCAAATATCGGTTTAGAGGTGTATGTTTGCTACCCATATCACTTTAGAGGTGTATGTATGCTTACCATATTGGGAAAGAGGTGTATGCTTGCTTTACACCATATCAGGCAGAGAGGTGTGTGTGTGTGCTTCACACCATATCGGGCAGAGAGGTGTGTGTGTGTGCTTTCTTCACACCATATCGGGCAGAGAGGTGTGTGTGTGCTTGCTTGGCACAATATCGGGTAGAGAGGTATGTGTGTGTATGCTTCACACCATATCAGGCAGAGAGCTGTGTGTATGCTTGCTTCACACCATATCGAGCAGAGAGGTGTGTGTGTGTGCTTGCTTCACACCATATCGGGTAGAGAGGTGTGTGTGTGCTTACTTCACACCATATCGGGCAGAGAGGTGTGTGTTTAACCCAATATCATTTTTGAAGTGTATGCTTGACTCCCTATCATGCAATAGGTGTATACTAAACCACCATATTGTGCAACAAGGTATAAAATCATATCCATATCTTTTTAGTGGAGTAGGTGCATCACCATATCAGGTTAGAGGTGCTTGCTTGTGTGCTTGAACCTGATATCACTTTACCTTTGATGATGTCATCACCATCAACCTCTAGACCTTTGTTCTTACTGTTCTAAGTCTTGGAAAATAGTCCCATGAAGATTTTAGAACTCAAAGGATCATCAATTATTCAAGAGAAATCGAAATTGCAAGTAGTTCAACAAGTATGACAAAATTGAAGGTGCATAATAATATAATTGGGTTCAAGTTATATAACCTGCCTTAAGAACAACTTCAAAGCTCCAAGCTCCAAAGCTACACGTTCCTAAGGTTGAATATTACTTATAAAAATTCCTAGGCTCGTTCACAACTCCTTCATATACAAGGAATCACCATGGATAAGCAATTGGTGAAGAAGAAAAGAAAGGAAGATCATAACCCTAAAATCATGTTTCAATCCAAGGTTGAAGATGATCATGGCCTCACCTTAAGGTTAAGTATTGAGATCCTTCTTTCTCCTTATCACCTTGCACGATACCTCACTACCCTTGAACGATATGCCATCACTTGTGGCCGATATCCCCCTCACTTGTGATCAAAACACTTCACTATGGTCGATATCACCTCACTAGGCCGATATCACCCTACTTGGTTGATATGAACTTGCTATGGATGATACCCAAGGCCCTATGCACGATACCACTTCACTCATTCACGATACAAGGACCCTATGCACGATACCTTAGGGAAGGAGGGTGGTAAGATTCGAAAATTTTCACTAAGGGGTGAAAGAAAGGGGTATATATACGTGTTGTTCATGAAGAAGTGTGAAAATGAGGTGTCATCAATTTGAGCTACTAGGTGCCACGTGTCCATGCATGGGTGACACGTGTACATGAATGCATTAACATTTATCTTGACATGAAAAACTCTTGAGGATAATCTAGGGATGAATTTTCGTCCATTACTTATCCCTTTGAATAAAATATATCAACAAAATCACCACTTTATTCACAACCCTATACAACTTTTCTAAGGAGGTTGTAAACCAATACACTTCACCTTCTTGACGTTCTTTGAACGTCATGGGTTTCCAAGAGTCCACAAAACGATATTAGACTCCCCTTATGGCTCCTTGGCTGATAGGCACTCATATATAAGCTTTTCAACATGATATAACTCAAGTTAAGGTTTCATATTCAACCCTTTTCTTGGTCATTTGATCCCAAGATTACCATCACTCATAACTGATTCAAACATGGTGTCTCCTTCTTTATCTCTCCTATAAATAATACATATATAAATTAGGAATACTCTAGAGGTGGTAATTTGCATATCAACCCTATATTTTGGGTAAATTACAATTTGTATCAAAATTGGTGCACAAGGTACTAGCATTATTCAAACATGTTCAAACTTGGAATTTAGGCTTTCCACAAGCCACCACTTAGCATAATTCTCTCTCTTATGATTATAAAACACTTTAAGGCATGTTCAATATGTGACATTTTGCAATATAACCCCTCATCTTGGGTAAATTGCACTTTGGTCCAAAATAAAGGAACATTGTTCAAACAGTATTCAATCAGAACCAAACTTGGAACATAAGTGTGTCACATGATAACAAAACACCTTAGAGGATTATATTAAATTTCTAAGAAACTTACTTAGCCAAAAAAAATAGGGTTACCTCATAACCCAGGTCAGGGTCCTTACAAGTTATAAACCCCTAACAAGGATTTCGTCCCTGAAATCCCAGGTAAAGGGAGATAGATATTATTCATTCATCATATCATCAAGTCTCCACATAACATCTTAATGTCATGGAGATAGCATATAATTTTGATCAACACATAGTTCTTCCACATAAGGTTATCATAGAATCTATCACACATGGCACATACTCCACTGTCTTTTTCATTATTGGTTGTAGAGTCAACTCTATGTCAGGTAACAGTTTTCTTAGTCCAAGAAACATTATACATACCCTATTTAACTCAGGTGTCAAACCTCATTGATTTTTCACCTTTCTCAACTTACAACTTTATGTGACAAGATTCTTGATTCTGGGGAGTCTTCCATACTCCTCTTTGTTTAGCATTTCTCTTCCAAGGAGAGACCAGAGTTATGTTTTGTCACCCACTTGGGACTACAACTCTTATCATACATCTACTGTGCCATCTAATCTACTAACACAACACCAAACTTTATTACTTCTTGTACCAACTATCTCATTAGTTGTACATTCTTTTATCATAAGGGGAGGTTACTTATCAATTAAGGACTTAATCTTGGAGGTATCTCTAGATGTTATATATAAGTTGCCTTAACAGATCTAGATAGGGGCATTCTAAGGAATTATTTTTAGCTTGATAAGTGTTCCCACAATGATTTTACAATTGTTCCTTCAATTAGTACATTCTTATCAATGTTATGTTTATGTAGAGCATAAACCCCTAACATATGATGTCCATACTATTTTATGTAACTAGAATGATTTCACAGTTGGCCATCCCAGGTAACCAACATAAATCATCTGATTAGGAGTAATGTTTTTACTTTCCCATACCACCTGATATTTTTTAGATACCATAATTCCTTACTTTGGTATCTGTCACATGTGTCAAAAACACATCACATCCTCATCATTTCCATCTCTCTATCATTATTACCAGAGCCACACATATAAAAGGATCTTTATTTCATCTTTGGGACATTATTTATTACACATATCTTTATCTTGGAACCAAAATCCAAGATGAACTGATACTTTTCTAAGTATCCATCAATTGGACACTTTAACTCATGCACATCAAGTGTCATAAGACCCACTTGATTGCCATGTCCCTGAAAGGAAAGAACACAAAGAAACATATTCCTCTTATCACCCCATCATTACCCAGGGTTGTTATCAAAGAGAAGAGATTATCATCTCCTCAGAATATTGCATGAACTTTCAACTATTCATGAGTCACTTACACTTGTTTCATCCTAGGTTCCTTGCCATCAGCATAGGAAATATAAGGATGATTACATGCCATCACTCCTTTCTTTGTTATTGTCTAACATGTTCATGAATTTTTGTGATTTTATCACATTTCCCATTTCCATACATGGGAAAAGATCTTTACTATTCACACAGGCTTTATCAGACAGGGATCATCTCCCTTGTTCTCATTCTCTTATCATGAGAATTATATTCTTTATTTCCTCATGCACATAGATTGATCTGAGATCATCTCAGATTCCATTTAATGCACTTAGGATGTGATAAAAATATCCATGCCATATTTTCAATTTCGTTATGCTCATTAGATTGTCTCAAAATGACTACTTGATCAAAGTAATCATAAAGATAACAATCTAAGAGTTCCATACTCACCTTATCTTCAATAGTTGAATACCTGGCCAGTGTATACAAGTACTAACATTAGGTAGTATGCACTTTGTTTACTATCATATTACTTACCTTTCATATCATCAAAAACATAGGACTTAGCATTCCTAGATTTTCTACAGGCATCACTTCTATATCTCATCCTCTTTCACACAGATAAGAGCAATTATAGAACATTTAAAAGAATACTAAATAGAATATAAATTCTAGTTCTCATCATTTCTTCCCTATGTCCCCATAGGACAAACAATAGGAAAATCCATAATAGCAATCCTTCTTATGATTATCAGATAACATCAAGATAAGGCATATCAAAATGAAAAAGCTCTATCTGACTGTTACCCCTCACGGCCATCTACCGCTCTAGGTTGACTCAACACATAGAGTCTAGTTGTTTCATGTTGTTACTCTTGCCTTTTTACATTATTGGGTTGTAACTTTTGTAATCCATGTCGAGTCTACCTCGGTTGTTGAGTCATTTCCTCCCTTCTTTTCAAAGAAAAGAGTTTAGTATGCTCAACATGTCCTTACCTATAACATGTCTTGCCCTCATACCATAATCTTATCAGTCTTATTACCGATGTAGAAACTAAGTCATGGGTTCTTATAGGTGGAAAGTTAGGACTTTTTCCTTTACTTAGCAACTATTGCCCTAGTGCACTAGGCATTTATTGCACTGATGGCACCAAAACCTCTGGCTTTTTAGAACAACTAGGCAAATGTCTCTAAAATTATAGAGACCTTACCTTAATTCTCAGCTTATTGCCCCTTCTTGGGCATTACCATCACAGATGTACTATCTGTCTATACTTATGGCAGAGTCTATTTTCTTGCCATATGTTAATCCTTCCCACATTTCCACTATTCCAACATGACCATGTCATTCAAGAACCCTTTTTAAAGCTCAAAGTTTTTGCATTAAGAACTAGTAACCTAGGTTGTAATGCTAGTATCCAGTCTACTATATGTATCATTGTTGTCCTAACATACCCAAAAAGAGCATAAAAATAGGATTCTCTATCTTGATTGGGTCAAGATGGGAATTCTTAGGCACTTGTTCTTCTCTTTCTTGATCCCTTGCACCCTCTCCTAGTGCAACAACATTGCCCTCAGCAATGTGTTCCTCATGTTCCCCAATCATTTATAAACTTTACCCTTTCTTCTGCATAAGCAGAAGTCACTATAGCATATACTGGAGGACACTAACACAGAATCAACACCTTAGACCTATGTCTCTATAGACTCGGCGAACCTTAGGCTCTGATACCAAAAATTGAAACGGATGGCTTCAAATCGACAAACAAATCGTCACTAATTAAGCAGAATAACCATAAACAGTGGATTAACAAAAATCACTAAAATGTAAAACCATTTTGCAAGGAGATTCTTATATAGAAAACTTTTACGAAAAGATCCAAAACTCATACATATCATGATTTACATTGTAAACATTGTTTCATCTCATCTCGAGGACAACATATAACAGTTGCTCTATCAAAACAGATACTATAGCAACATAAAACCTCGAGGCATTCAAGCCAAAATCTCAGATCATTCATGAAACCAGTATGAAAAAACTCCAAGGACCTGAGAGTACAGAGATGACACATAGGACTTCTATCTACAAGACACGGCAGACAGTACACTCAACTTGAGTTGTCACTGCTGCCTCAGTTGTTATTCCTCCTCTGCAGAAAGATCTTAGCCAGCTCGCATGTAAGGACCCTGACCTGGGTTATGAGGTAACCCTATTTGTTTTGGATAAGTAAGTTTCTTAGAACTTTAATATAATCCCCTAAGGTGTTTTTTTATCATGTGACACACTTATGTTCCAAGTTTGGTCATGATTGAATGTTGTTTGAGCAATTTTCCTTTGTTTTAGACGAAAGTGCAATTTACCCAAGATGAGGGGCTATATTGCAAAATGTCGCATGTTGAACATGTCTCATGTGTTTTAGAATAATTATATAGATAATTATTCAAGGTGGTGGCTTGTGGAAAGCCTAAATTCCAAGTTTGAATTTGTTTGAATAATGTTGGTGGCTTGTGCACCAATTTTGGTACAAATTGTAATTTACCCAAAATGTAGGGTGGATATGAAAATTACCACCTCTAGAGTGTCCCTACTTCCTCTATGTATCATTTAGAGGAGATATAATGAATGATAAACCATTTTTGAATCAATTATGAGTGATGATACTCTTGGTGATAAAATGATCAAGAAAAGGGGTTGAATATGAAACCCTAACTTGAGTTGTATCAAGTTGAAAAGCTTATATATGAGTGCCTATCGGCCAAGGAGCCAAAGCAGGAGTCTCATATCGTTTTGTGGACTCTTGAAAAAGGCCATGTCATGCAAAGAACCTCAAGGAGGTGAGGTGTGTCACGTTACAACTTCCATAGTAAAGTTGTATCGGGTTGTGAATAAAGTGATGATTTAGTTGATATATTTTATTCAAAGGGATAAGTAATGGATGAAAGTTCGTCCCTAGGTTATCCTCAACTGTTTTTCATGTCAAGATAAATGTTGATGCATTAATGTACACGTGTCACCCATGCATGGACATGTGGCACCTCCTAGCTCAAATAGATGACACCTCATTTTTACACTCCTTCGTGAACAACAAGTATATATACCCCTAGTTTCACCCCTTAGTGGATTTTTTCAGATCTTACCACCATCCTTCCCTAAGGCATCATGAATAGGATCCCTTTATCACTCAGGAGTGAAGTGGTATCGTGCATAGAGCTTGGGGTATCAGCCAAGACAAGGTGGTATCGGCCAAGACAAAGTGATATCCGCCAAACAAGGTCATATCTCCCAAGAAGGGTGATATCGGCCATAAGGGTGAGATATCAGCCACAAGCAAAGTTGTATCAGCCAAGAGGAAGTACATATCTCCCAAGAGTGGTAGTGTGTCGGCCAAGGTGCTAAGGAGTCCTAATCTTAACCCTAAGGTCAGCCATAGTCATCTTCAAGCTTGAATTGAAGCATGGAATTAGGGTTATGATCTACCTTTCTTCTCCTCTTCACTAATTTCTTATCCATGGTGGTTTCTTGTATTTAGAGGAGTTGAGAAGTTCATCCTTAACCTTGGGAACGTGGAGCTTTGGAGCTTTGAAGTTGTTCTGAAGGCGGGTTATATAACTTGAACTTTATCATGTTATTATTCATCACCTAAATTTCTATACTAAATGAATTACTTTTAATTCCGAAATTTCCTAAAATAGTTGATGAAATTATGAGTTCTAGTAGTTTCTTAGACCTGTTGCCATGAACTATAACTGTTAGAATGGAGGGCTAGATCTTGAAGGAGATGGTATCACTTTGTAAAAAGTGATATCAGGTTCAAGTATATATACAAGTAGCTCTAACCCAATATGGGTATGGCTTGCATGATATGCTTACACAAGATGCTTGCACGATATGCTTGCACAAGAAGCTTGCACAATATGCTTGCACGATAGCAAGTCAAGTATAGACTCCATGTAGGATACAAGGTTAAATGTATACTTGTAAGTTGATATGAAACCCTAATTTGGGTAACCCGATATGAGTAAAGAATAGCAAGTGGTATCACACGATATGATCATATAATATATCATTGGAATTGGGTATCATGAAGTACACACATCTGGTGCATGATAGGAATAATTAAGTAAACCCTATTGCATGATATGAGGTATGGATTCAAGAATAAGATGTAACCCGATATGGCAGCCCGATACACAACCCTAGATGGCATGTAACCTGTCACGGCCTACCCTAGAATGTGAGCCACTTGATATGGAGATTGAATACACCTCTAGCCCGACATAGTGATGGTTTAATACCTCATTCACGACATGATTAATGCATACAAACACCTCCATCTTGATATGGATGGTGTTCATATTCCTCTAGCTCGATATGGTGAGTGCTCATACACCTCCAACCTGATATGGTGGTGTCTATACACCTACAACCCAATATGGTGAATATATGCACACCTCCAACTTGAGACACTGTAAAAGTGAGGGCTAAACACTCTTAGGAGAGATTATTATTATACTAATCAATAGTGTGGCTAATACATTGATAGGTGAAACACCTAAAGTGATTGATAATGGTCAATCCTATATCAGCAATGTCTTAACCTGAGATGAGTCCATATCACTTGATGATAGTTGGGTAATTCAAGTCTTTTGGCCAATACATTAAAAGATAAATGTTATGGGCTAGTGCATAAAGTATTAGGATGGGAAATACCCTAATACAACATAACTGATGAACTAAAGTAAGTTAAAAGTGATGAGGGAAGTGATACATCAAGACATGATAAATATCACATCCAGCACCTCAAGGTTAATACACTTTGATGCACCTTAAATCCAATATACTTGGATAAGTAACACATGAAGTGTGTCATGTCAATTGTCACATTGAGATGTAATGCACTTTGATAAGTGTAGGCTAACATGCCTCGAGAAGGGTTAAGCCAAGTTAATAAAGTATGATTTAATCATATTCTGGTAAGGAGGAGCGAGAAACTCATACCTTGTGTTGATAATCATTTAATGATAAATGATGAGAATAAATAAGTATGATTGAATACTTATGATATCAATGTATGCTCCTAGATGTGTGGAGCAATGAATTAGGGTTTGAATTAATAATATGAACTTGAAACCCTATTCGACTATAAAGGAAAACCCTAACCCTAATAATGGGAAAGTTGTATTTCTCTTATTACATAAGCCTTGTGAGCCATGAGAATAAGTTTTGCCTAGTGAGAGGTGACAAGATATGTAATGGCCTTGTGAGCCATGAGAATATGTTGTTGCCTAGTGAGAGGTGACAAGATGTGTGATGGCCTTGTGAGCCATATGAACAAGTTGTTGCCTAGTGAGAGGTGACAAGATATGTAATGGCCTTGTGATCCATGTGACTAAGTTGTTGCCTAAGTGAGAGGTAACAACATGTGTAATTGCCTTGTGAGCCATGTGAATACTTGTACAACAAGTGAAATGAATACCTTGGTCTGAGGACCCAGAGCTAATAGTTACCTAATAAGTGGTAACATTTTTCAATGATGATCTAAGGGTTTGAATACCCAAATCTATAATCATGATGATGATAATGTTAAGGGATGAGAATTCCCAGTAATGAGATAAGGGATTGAGATCCTAAATGTTGTATGTGTTCTAAAGGTTTGAAAAGTACTTGATAGATGTATTACGCTTGTTCTTTATAGCATTTGTCATAATAATTCATGTTTGAAAACTTGACTGATGCTAAAAGAATATGGTAATGTACTTAATTAATCAAGTGGAATCGTATCATGTAGTGCCTTGACCATAGATCCATCAACGTCATAATTTGATGAATGGTGTAATGGGTTGCTCTGCGGCATAACCCAGAGATCGCATATTTTTTAATATGCGGGGGTGATGGGCGAAAATATTTATATGCCCCAAATGAGGGATTGATGGTAGATAAACACTAAATATCTCGATCCTTCGTTATTGGTTGGGTTTGATGTAGATAAACACAAAATCTGCTGACCCTTCCTCAGATTTGATGGCAGATAAATATGAGATCTCTCAATCCTAACGAGAGTGCATCTGCCCCTACAACTCTATAGTGAAGTTGCTAGTATGCCCTGGAAAGCTATTTTGCAGTGACACAAGATGTCATGTATGTGGTCTCATACTGATCGAGACAAGGGAGGTCTTGGTAGCTGTCTCTATCATTGACCTTGTATGATACCGATGCTTTATGCCGTCGTGGTCAGATGGAGTATGAGTGGTATACCTCATCTCCTCAGGGCATAAGTGTGATTGTAAAATGTAATCAACTATGTAGCATATATGCTTAAGGATCAAATATGGAAAACATTGAGTGATGTGTACTTCAGTTATACATCTTAGTTGATAGATGTTATTTATGCTCTTTACATTCCTTGCAAAGCATATAGATGATTTATAACTCTACCATGGGTAGATGCAATGTTCTCCTTAAGAAAGGAGATTACTTCATTCTGTTCATACAGTGAATTGCCATGCCTATTAATATAAAAAGAACATCTGCTCAGTTTATAAATGCATAATCTGGAATAATAATATGGTCAGTGGAGAGTTATATCTCTCGCTGGGACAATTGTCTCACCCTGTGGGATCCACATTTTTTAGGTGGATGTGCACGAGGTGGCAAAGATCTTTCTATAGAGGAGGAACAACAGTTGAGGTAGCAGTGACAGCTCAGGTTGAGTATACTGTCTGTCGTGTCTTGTAGATAGAATTCCTATGTGTCGTCTCTATACTCTCAGTTCATTGGATTTGGTTCGTACTAGTTTCATGAATGATCTGATATTTTGGCTTGAATGCCTCGAGGTTTTATGTTGCTTCAGTATGTGTTTTGATAGAACAATTGTTATATGATGTCCTCGAGATGAGATGGAATAATGTTGTACAATGTAAATTATGATCTGTATTAGTTTTGGATCTTTTAGTAAAAGCTTTTTGGACAAGGATCTCCTTGTAAAATGGTTTTAATTTTTAGTGATTTTTATTAATCCATTGTTTATGTTTATTCTGGTTAATTAGTAACGATTTGTCTGTCGGTTTGGAAAATGTCATTACATGTTTGGTATCAGAGCTTAAGGTTTGTTGAGTCTACAGAGACATAGGACTAGGGTGTTGAGTCTGTTCTAGTGTCCTCCAGTATATCTTATAGTGACTTCTGCTTATGCAGAAGATAGAGTAAAGCTTAAAGATGTCTGGAGAACCCAAGGAGTACACGGTTGAATGCTAGGTTGCTGCACCAACAGAAGGTGCAGGGGACCAGGCAAGAGAAGAACGACTGCTTGAGAATCCCCAAGATGATCCAACTATGACAAGGAATCCTTCTTTTTATATCACTGTTGGGCAATTTAGGACAGCAATGATGCGTTTAGTGGATTTGGTATTAGCGACACAACCCATATTACCAGCCCCCAATGATGAAGTTTTGGACTCCAACAGGATTCTTGCTCAACATCAACATGTTGGAGCAATGAATAATGATGAAAGGAATAGGTTACAACCTGAAATTAGGGGTTGCTACAGGTGTAGGCAGCCTGGACATATTTGAAAAGACTATCCAGAAAAGGATAATGAGGAAAGAATTAAGAAAAGGCCTATCCAAACTCAGGAACAGAGGCCTACTAGTTCCAAAAAAGGGAAGTTTTTGGTACCACCGATACAACCAGTGTCTAGTGCACTAGGGAAATGGCTACCCAAAAAGGTTAAAGGACCTAATGTTCCACCAGTTACAACTCTTAGTTTGGCCTCTACATCGATTTTAAGGCCGACAAAGTCGGGGAATGCTTATAATATGTGTTATAAATGTAAATAGATTGGGCACATTAGATCCTCTTATCCCAAAACGGAGGAGGAAATGACCCAATCCCTGAGGCAAAGTCAGGAAGACCCTCAAAGGCAGTGGTCTAGTAGTGACATTTGAGGACATAGACAGATGTCCTGAGCAGGTTCGTCTGTACTGAGCAATAGAGAATGACATTGGAATCAGGCAATGACAAGATTCTATGACAAGAATCATCCTGAGGCAATAAACAAACCGTGAGATGAGATAGGTCAAATGAAACAATATCATTATGATATGTCATTACATGATTCTATGTATTAAAAATAAGAAAGTAGTTGTTATTGAGCTTCCTTTGACTAGTCCTATGAGGACACAAGGAAGACAAGGACTTATATTTTGCTCAGTATTCCTTTAAATGCTTTAAATTTGCTCTTATATGTGTGAAAAGGGATAAGGTATACATGTGATGCCTAGAGAAAGTTAAGGAATACTAAGTCCTATGTTTTGATGATATGAAAAGTAAGGAATTTGATAGCAAACAAAGTGCATACTACCTAATCTTAGTACTTGTATACCCTGGCTAGGTATTCAACTATTGAAGATAAGGTGTGTATGGAACTCTTAGATTGTTATCTTTCTGATTATCCTGATCAAGTAATCATTTTGAGACAATCTAATGAGTATAATGAAACTAGAAATATGGTATGGACATGTGTATCACATCCTAAGTGCAATAAAATGGAATCTAAGATTATCTCAGATCAATCTGTGTATATGAGGAAGTAAAAAGTATAATCCTCATGATAAAGAGAATGAGGACAAGGGAGATGATCCCTGTCTGATAAATCCTATGTGAATAGTAAAGATCTTTACCCATGATGTGGAAATGGGAAATGTGATAAAATCACAAAATGTTCATAAACATGTTAGACAATAACAAAGAAATGAGTAATGACATGTAATCATCCTTATAATTCTTATGTTGATGGCAAGGAACCTAGGATGAAACAAGAGTAAATGACTCATGAACAGTTGAAAGTTCATGCTATAATTAGAGGATATGATAATCCCTTCTCTTTGATAAACAACCCTGGGTGATGATGGGGTGATAAGAGGAATATGTTTCTTTGTGTTCTCTCCTTTTAGGGACCCGGAAATCAAGTGAGTACTATGACATTTGATGTGCATGGATTAGAAATAATCCAATGATGGATACTTAGAAAAATATCAGTTCGTCTTGGACTTTGGTTCCACGATAATGATATGTGCAATAAATAATGTCCCAAAGATGAAAGAAAGATCCTTTTATATCTGTGGCTTTGGTAATGACAACAGAGAGATTGAAATGATGAGGATGTGATGTTTTTATGACACATTTGTAGGATACCAAAGCAAGGAATTCTGGTATCTAAGAAATATCAGGTGGAATAGGAAAATAAAAACATAACTCCTAATCAGCTGATTTATGTTGGTTACCTGGAATAGCCAACTGTGAAATCAGTCTAGTTATATACTATAGTATGGACATCATATGTTAGGGGTTTATGCTCTACATAAACATAACATAGATAAGGATGGACTAATTGAAGGAACAATTGTAGAATCATTTTGAGAATAAGCTTATCAAAGCTAAAAATGTATGATAAGACTTATAGTCCCAAGTAGGTGACAAAATGTAACCATAATCTCTCCATGAAAAAGAAATGTTAAAAACTAAGTGGGGTTTGACACCTGAATCATTCAAAGTATGAATAACACTTCTTTGAAATAGAAGGTGTTACCTGACACAGTATATATATTGCAAGTAAATAATGAAATGGCAGTTGAATATATATATGACAAATTCAAATGATAACCCTGTGTAGAAGAACTTTGTACTGGTCAAAGTTCTATGGCATCTCCATGACATTAAGATGTTATGTGGATACTTGATGATATAATGAATGAATAATATATGTCTCCCTTTACATGGGATTTTGGGGACGAAATCCTTGTTAGGGGTTTCTAACTTGTAAGGACCCTGACCTGGGTTATGAGGTAACCCTATTTGTTTTGGCTAAGTAAGTTTCTTAGAACTTTAATATAATCCCCTAAGGTGTTTTTTTATCATGTGACACACTTATGTTCCAAGTTTGGTCATGATTGAATGTTGTTTGAGCAATGTTCCTTTGTTTTGGACCAAAGTGCAATTTACCCAAGATGAGGGGCTATATTGCAAAATGTCACATGTTGAACATGGCTCATGTGTTTTAGCATCATTATATAGATAATTAAGAAATGTTGTGTCTTGTGGAAACCCTAAATTCCAAGTTTGAATTTGTTTGAATAATGTTGGTGACTTGTGCACCAATTTTGGTACAAACTGTAATTTATCCAAAGTGTAGGGTGGATATGCAAATTACCACCTCTAAAGTGTCCCTACTTCCTATATGTATCATTTAGAGTACATAGAATTAATTATACACCATGTTTGAATCAATTACAAGTGATGGTACTCTCGGTGATAAAATGATCAAGAAAAGGGGTTGAATATGAAACCCTAACTTGAATTGTATCAAATTGAAAAGCTTATATATGAGTGCCTATCAACCAAGGATCCAAAGGAGGAGTCTCATATATTTCTGTGGACTCTTGGAAAAGTCCATGTCATGCAAATCACCTCAAGGAGGCGTGGTTTGTCGGGTTACAACTTCCTTAGTAAAGTTGTATCGGGTTGTGAATAAAGTGATGATTTAGTTGATATATTTTATTCAAAGGGATAAGTAATGGAAGAAAGTTCATACCTAGGTTATCCTCAACTATTTTGCATGTCAAGATAAATGTTGATGCATGCATGTACATGTGTCACCCATGCATGGACATGTGGCACCTACTAGATCAAATTGATGACACCTCATTTTTACACTCCTTCATGAACAACAAGTATATATACCCCTAGTTTCACCCCTTAGTGGAATTTTTCGGATCTTACCACCCTCCTTCCCTAAGGTATCATGCATAGGATCCCTGTATTGTGCAGGAGTGAAGTGGTATCGTGCATAGAGCTTGGGGTATCGTCCAAGACAAGGTGGTATCGGCCAAGACAAAGTGATATCAGCCAAACAAGGTCATATCACCCAAGAAGGGTGATATCGGCCATAAGGATGAGATTTGGCCACAAGAAAAGTTCTATCGGCCAAGAGGAATTCCATATCACCCAAGAGTGGTAGGGTGTCGGCCAAGGTGTGAAGGAGCCCAAATCTTAACCCTAAGGTAAGCCATAGTCGTCTTGAAGCTTGAATTGAAGCATGGAATTAGGGTTATGATCAACCTTTCTTCTCCTCTTCACCAATTGCTTATCCATGGTGATTTCTTGTATTTAGAGGAGTTGAGAAGTTCATTCTTAACCTTGGGAACGTGGATCTTTGGAGCTTGGAGCTTTGAAGTTGTTCTTAAGGCAGGTTATAAAACTTGAACTCTATCATGTTATTATTCATCACCTAAATTTCTATACTTAATGAATTACTTTTAATTCCGATATTTCCTAAAAGAGTTGATGAAATTATGAGTTCTAGTAGTTTATTAGACCTGTTTCCATGAACTATAACTATTAGAACGGAGGGCTAGAGCTTGAAGGAGATGGTATCACTTTGTAAAAAGTGATATCGAGTTCAAGTATATATACAAGTAGCTCTAACCCAATATGGGTATGGATTGCAAGTTATGCTTGCATAAGATGCTTGCACGATATGCTTGCACAAAAAGCTTGCACAATATGCTTGCATGATAGGAAGTCAAGTATACACTCCATGCATGATACAAGGTTAAATGTATACTTTTAAGTTGATATGAAACCCTAATTTCGGTAACCTGATATGAGTAAAGAATAGCAAGTGCTATCGCATGATATGATCATATAATATATCATTAGAATTGGGTATCATGAAGTACACACATCTGGTGCACAATAGGAATAATTAAGTAAACCCTATTTCACGTTATGAGGTATGGATTCAAGAATAAGATGTAACCCAATATGGCAGCCCAATACACAACCCTAGATGGCATGTAACCCATCACGGCCAACCCTAGATGGTGACCCACCCAATATGGTGATTGAATGCACCACTAGCCTGACATAGTGATGGTTTAATACCTCATGCACGACATGAGTAACACATACAAACACCTCCAGCACAATATGCATGGTGTTCATATTTGTCTAGCCCGATATGGTGAGTGTTCATACACCTCCAACCTGATATGGTGGTGTCTATACACCTACAACCCAATATGTTGAATATATGCACACCTCCAACTTCAAACACTTTGTAACGGTGAGGGATAAACACTCTTAGGAGAGATTAGTATTATACCAAGCAATGGTGTGGCTAATACCTTGATAGGTGAAACACCTAAAGTGATTGATAATGGTCAATCCTATATCAGCAATGTCTTAACCTGAGATGAGTCCATATCAATTGATGATAGTTGGGTAATTCAAGTGTGTGACTTATGGCCAATACATTACAAGATAAATGTGATGGTCTACTGAATAAAGTATTAGGATGGGAAATACCCTAATACAAGATAATTAATAAACTAAAGTAAGTTAAAAGTGATGAGGGAAGTGATACATCAAGACATGATAAATATCACATCCAGCACCTCAAGGTTGATACACTTTGATGCACCTTAAATCCAATATACTTGGATAAGTAACACATGAAGTGTGTCATGTCAATTTTCACATTGAGATGTAATGCACTTTGATAAGTGTAGGCTAACATGCCTCGAGAAGGGTTAAGCCAAGTTAATAAAGTATGATTTAATCATATTCTGGTAAGGAGGAGCGAGAAACTCATACCTTGTTTTGATAATCTTTTAATGATAAATGATGAGAATAAATAAGTATGATTGAATACTTATGATATCAATGTATGCTCCTAGATTTGTGGAGCAATGAACTAGGGTTTGAATTAATAATATGAACTTGAAACCCTATTCGGCTATAAAGGGAAACCCTACCCTAATAATGGGAAAGTTGTATTTCTCTTATTACATAAGCCTTGGGATCCATGAGAATAAGTTGTTGCCTAGTGAGAGGTGACAAACTATGTAATGGCCTTGTGAGCCATGACTATAAGTTGTTACCTAGTGAGAGGTGACAAGATGTGTAATGGCCTTGTGAGCCATATGAACAAGTTGTTGCCTAGTGAGAGGTGATAAGATATGTAATGGCCTTGTGAGCCATGTGAATAAGTTGTTGCCGAAGTGAGAGGCGACAAGATGTGTAATGGCCTTGTGATCCATGTGAATACTTGTACAACAAGTGAAATGAATACCTTGGTCTGAGGACCCAGAGGTAATAGTTACCTAATAAGTGGTAACAATATTCAATGATGATCTAAGGGTTTGAATACCCAAATCTATAATCATGATGATGATAATGTTAAGGGATGAGAATTCCCAGTAATGAGATGAGGGATTTAGTTCCTAAATGTTGTATGTATTCTAAAGGTTTGAAAAGTACTTGATAGATGTATTATGCTTGTTCTTTGTAGCATTTGTCATAATAATTCATATTTCAAAACTTGAATTATGCTAAAAGAATATGGTAATGTACTTAATTAATCAAGTGGAATCTTATCATGTAGTGCCCTGACCATAGATCCATCAGCATCAGAATTTGCTGAATGGTGAAATGGATTGCTCTGCGGCATAATCCGGAGACCGCATATTTTTTAATATGCGGTGATGATGGGCAAAAATATCCGTACGCCCCGAATGAGGGATTGATGGTAGATAAACAAAAAATCTCTCAATCCTTCATTATCAGTTGGGTTTGATGTAGATGAACATGAAATCTATCGACCCTTCCTCAAATTTGATGGTAGATAAACACAAGATCTCTCAATCCTGACGAGAGTGTAGCTGCCCCTGCAACTCTATAGAGAAGTTGCTAGTATACCCTGGAAATCTATTTAGTAGTGACACAAGATGTCATGCATGTGGTCTCGTACTAAACGAGACAAGAAAGTTCTTGGCAGTCGGCTTTGTCATTGACCTTGTATGGTACCCATGCTTTACACCTCGTGGTCGGTTGGAGTATGAGTGGTATACCTCATCTCCTCAGGGCATAAGTGTGATTGTAAAATGTAATCAACCGTGTAGCATATCTGCTTAAGGATCGAATATGGAAAACATTGATTGTTGTGTACTTCAGTTATACATCTTAGTTGATAGATGTTATTTATGCTCTTTACATTCCTTGTAAAGCAGATAGATGATTTATAACTCTACCATGGGTAGATGCAATGTTCTCCTTAAGAAAGGAGAGTACTTCATTCTATTCATACAGTGAATTATCATTCCTGTTAATATAAAAAGAACCTCTACTCAATTTATAAATGCTTAATCTGGGATAATAATATGGTCGGCAGAGAGTTACATCTCTTGCTGGGACAATTTTCTCACCCCGTGGGATCCACAATTTTTTTAGGTGGATGTGCATGAGGTGGCGAAGATCTTTCTACAGAGGAGGAATAATAGTTAAGGCAGCAGTGACAGCTCAGGTTGAGTGTACTGTCTGTCGTGTCTTGTAGATAGAAGTCCTATGTGTCATCTCTGTACTCTCAGGTCCTTGGAGTTGGTTCGTACTAGTTTCATGAATGATCTAAGACTTTGGCTTGAATTCCTCGAGGTTTTATGTTGCTTCAGTATGTGTTTTGATAGAACAACTATTATATGATGTCCTCAAGATGAAATGGAATAATGTTTTACAATGTAAATTATGATATGTATGAGTTTTGGATCTTTCAGTAAAAAATTTTGGACAAGGATATCCTTGCAAAATGGTTTTAATTTTTAGTGATTTTTGTTAATCCACTGTTTATGTTTATTCCGCTTAATTGGTAACAATTTGTCTGTCGGTTTGGTGACTGTCGTTACATCATGCATGTCCACCTAAAAAAATGTGGATCCCACAGGGTGAGACAATTGTCCCAGTGAGAGATATAACTCTCCGTCGACCATATTATTATCATAGATTAAGCATTTATAAACTGAGCAGAGGATTCTTTTTCATTAATAAGAAGGATTTAATCATTGTTTCAATCAAAGTAAAGCAATATCATTTTTGAAGCATTGCAGGTATATATGATAAAGCAGTAAATGATCTTATTCATTTTATAATGATTATGAAGAACGTGTATAACATCTATCCATCTAAGATGTATAAAAGAAATGTAACATCAGCCAATGATTTCCGTATTGAATTCTTAAGCAAATATGCTACATGACTAATTACATTTTACAATCACACTTATGCCCTGAGGAGATGAGGTATACCACTCATACTCCAACTGACCATTGTAAAATCAAAATCCGTACCATACAAGGTCAATGGAAGAGCCATCCGCCATGACCTCTGCCATCTCAGTCAATGTGAGACCACAAGCAGGACTACGTCAGCTTCTTAAATATCTTTCCAGGGTATACTGGAAACTTCGCTATAGAGCTACAGTGGCGGCTGCACTCCTTCGGCGCTTGAGAGATCTCGTATTTATCTACCATCAATCTTGGCATTTATCGTCATTGGGAGATTCGTGATACATCTATCTTGGCACATATAATGAAGGATTGAGAGATCTCGTGTTTATCTCACATCAATCCCACATTAGGGTGTAAGGATATTAGCACCCATCACCGCCGCATAATCAAAAATATGCGCTCTCCAGGAGATCTCGTGGAAAAACCTATTTCACCACCATCAGCTGCTGGCGATGATGGATCAATGGTCAGGACACTACATGATAAGATTCCACTTGATTAATTAAGTGCATTACCGTATTCTTTTAGCATTAGTCAAGTTTTCAAACATGAATTATTATGACAAATGCTACAAAAAAAGTTGTAATACATGTATCAAGTACTTTTTAAATCTTTAAAACACATATATCATTTAGGATTTCAATCCCTTATCTCATTATTGGGAATTCTCATCCCTCAACATTATCATCATCATGATTGCTAGATCTGGGTATTCAAACCCTTAATTCATCACTGAATATTGCTACCACTTATGTAGTAACTATTACCTCTAGGTCCTCAAACCAAGGTATACATGATACTTGTTATACAAGCATCTCACATGGCTCACAAGGCCATTGCACATCTTGTCACCTCTCACTAGGCAACAACTTATTCACATGGCTCACAAGGCCATTACACATCTTGTCACCTCTCACTAGGCAACAACTTATTCACATGGCTCACAAAGCCATTACTTATTATACTTGTTACACAAGTATTAATCATGCCTTACAAGGCTTATGCAATAAGAGAAATACATCCTTCCCCAGTATTAGGGTTAGGATTTCCTTTTATAACTGAATAGGGTTTCATGTTCATATTATTAATCCAAACCCTAATTTATTGCTCCACACATATAGGAGCAAACATTGATATCATAAGATTTCAATCATACTTATTTATTCTCATCATTTATCATGAAATGTTTATCAACACAAAGTGTGTGTTTCTTTCTTATCCTCTCTAGGATATGGATTACTTCATACTTTATTATCTTGGCTTAACCCTTTCTCAAGGTATGTTAGCCTACACTTATCAAAGTGCATTACATATCAATGTAACAATTCACATGACAAACTTCATGTATTACTCATCCAAGTATATTGTATTTAAGGTGCGTCAAGGTGTATCAATCTTAAGGTGTTTGATGTGATATTTATCATGCCTTGGTGTATTACTTCCCTCATTGATTTTAACTTACTTAAGTTCATCAACTTATCTTATATTAGGGTATATCCCATCCTAATACTTTATGCACTAACACATCACATTACCATGTAGTGTATTGGCCATATGTCACACAATTGAATTACCCAATTATCATCAAGTGATATAGACTCGTCTCGAGTAACAGCATTGTTGATATACCATTATCAACCACTTTAGATGTTCTACCTATCAAGGTATTAACCAAACCACATCATTACTTGGTGTTAAACTCATCACTCCTAAGAGTGTTTTACCCTCACCTTTACAAGGTGCATCAGATTGAATCATGTATGTCAAGTTGAACAAATGTATTGGATTAGGTGTATATCGATATAGGAATCATCATATCCCTCAGACCTTTACCCATTAAGGTATCAACCTTACCATCCATATGGTGTATCAACTTCACCATACAAGAGTGTAACATCCTCACCTCTCTTGAAGATATTGGCCACACCATACTTTAGTGTATTGGCCATCACATGTTCAAGGGTATTATCCACCTTACCACTTTTGTCATCTAGTGTATTGGGTTACCCACCATATCATTTTAGATATATATGCTCAACACCATATCGTCCAAGAGGTGTATTCTTAACCCAATATCGGTTTAGAGGTGTATGCTTGCTACCCATATCACTTTAGAGGTGTATGTATGCTTACCATATCGGGCAAGAGGTGTATGCTTGCTTCACACCATATCGGGCAGAGAGGTGTGTGTATACTTCACACCATATCGGGCAGAGAGGTGTGTGTGTGTGCTTGCTTCACACCATATCGGGCAGAGAGTTCTGTGTGTGCTTGCTTCACAACATATCAGGCAGAGAGGTGTGTGTGTGTATGCTTCACACCATATCGGGCAGAGAGGTGTGTGTGTGTATTCTTCACACCATATCGGGCAGAGAGGTGTGTGTGTGTATGCTTCACACCATCTCAAGAAGATAGGTGTGTGTGTGTGTGTGTGCTTGCTTCACACCATATCGGGCAGAGAGGTGTGTGTGTGTTCTTGCTTCACGCCATATCAGGCAGAGAGGTGTGTGTGTGTGTGCTTTCTTCACACCATATTAGGCAGAGAGGTGTGTGCGTGCTTGCTTCACACCATATTGGACAGAGAGGTGTGTGTTTAACCCAATATCGTTTTTGAGGTGCATGCTTGACCCCCTATCGTTCAAGATGTGTATACTACACCACCATATCGTGCAAGAAGGTATAAAATCATATCCATATCGTTTTAGTGGAGTACGTGCATCACCATATCGGGTTAGAGGTGCTTGCTTGTGTGCTTGAACTTGATATCACTTTACCTTTTATGATGTCATCACCATCAACCTATATACCTTTGTTCTTACAGTTCTAAGTCATGGAAAACAGTCCCATGAAGCTTTTAGAACTCAAAGGATCATCAATTATTCAAGTTGTATAACCCACCTTAAGAACAACTTAAAAGCTCCAAGCTCCAAAGATCCACGTTCCTAAGGTTGAATATGACTTATCCAAAAGTCCAAGGCTCGTTCACAACTCCTTCATATACAAGTAATCACCATGGATAAGCAATTGGTGAAGAAGAAAAGAAAGGAAGATCATAACCCTAAAATCATGCTTCAATCCAAGGTTGAAGATGATCATGGCCTCACCTTAGGGTTAAGTATTGAGCTCCTTATTTCTCCTTAGCTCCTTTCACGATACCTCACTACCCTTGCACAATATGCCATCACTTGTGGCCAATATCCCCCTCACTTGTGATCAAAACACTTCACTATGGTCGATATCACCTCACTAGGCCGATATCACCCTACTTGGCCGATATGAACTTGCTATGGATGATACCCAAGGCCCTATGCACGATACCACTTCACTCCTTCACCATAAAAGGACCCTATGTATGATACCTTAGGGAAGGAGGGTGGTAAGATTCGAAAATTTTCACTAAGGGGTGAAAGAAGGGGTATATATACTTGTTGTTCATGAAGAAGTGTGAAAATGAGGTGTCATCAATTTGAGCTACTAGGTGCCACGTGTCCATTCCTGGGTGACACGTGTATATGCATGCATTAACATTTATCTTGACATGAAAAACTCCTAAGGATAATCTAGGGATGAATTTTTGTCCATTACTTATCCTTTTGAATAAAATATATCAACAAAATCACCACTCTATTCACAACCCGATACATCTTTTCTAAGGAAGTTGTAAACCGATAAGCTTCACCTCCTTGAGGTGATTTACACGTCATGGGCTTTTCCAAGAGTCCACAAAACTATATGAGACTCCCCCTATGGCTCCTTGTCCGATAGGCACTCATATATAAGCTTTTCAACTTGATATAACTCAAGTTAACTTTTCATATTCAACCCTTTTCTTGGTCATTTCATCCTAATATTACCATCACTCATAATTGTTTCAACCTCTAAATGATACATAGAGTAAGTAGGAATACTCTAGAGGTGGTAATTTGCATATCAACCCTATATTTTGGGTAAATTACAATTTGTACCAAAATCGGTGCATAAGGTACTAGCATTATTCAAACATGTTCAAACTTGGAATTTAGGCTTTCCAAAACCCACCACTTAGCATAATTCTCTATGTTATGGTGCTAAAACACTGAAGGCATGTTCAATATGTGACATTTTGCAATATAACCCCTCATCTTGGGTAAATTGCACTTTGGTCCAAAACAAAGGAACATTGCTCAAACAGCATTCAATCAGGACCAAACTTGGAACATAAGTGTGTCACATGATAACAAAACACCTTAGAGGATTATATTAAATTTCTAAGCAACTTACTTATCCAAAACAAATAGGATTAACTCATAACCCAGGTTAGGGTCCTTATAAGTTATAAACCCCTAACAAGGATTTCGTCCCCGAAATCCCAGGTAAAGGGAGATAGATATTATTCATTCATCATATTGTCAAGTCTCCACATAACATCTTAATGTCATGGAGATACCATATGTAAGGACCCTGACCTTTGTTTTGTGTTTACCCTATTTGCTTTTCCTAAACCTTGTGTTTAGATGCTTGCTAATCACCTCAAAAGGTGATTAGGGTTTGTTCGTGCTTTGTTGAGAGTTGGAGGTGCAACTTGTAAATTATCCAAGTTTTAGGGTTGATGTGAAAGTTTGTCACCTTGAGAGATGTTTTCTCTCTCCTTGCATCCTCTAGGGTTGAGAGGATGAGTTGGGCTTGTTGCTTGAGTAGTTTCGGGCCTTGATGAGCTTTGATGGGTCTTGCTTTGATTTGCTTTGCCTTGATAAGGGTTTGTATCGTGCATAGGATAGCTTGAAGCTCTGTGTCACCCAGAGGGTTGTGTCACCTAGGAGTGTGTTGACCAGTGGGGTGTGTCGCCCATGTGACCACCTTGACCTTGCCTTGGTTGTGTCACCATACCTTGGACAAGTGGTCGATCCTTTGTTAGTTAGTGGCATGACATGTGCATGAGGTTTAGCAAGGTGGAATGGTTTTGGATAAGTGTCCCTAGGTTGGACGACACCTTATCTTAGTTTCCTCTTCACTCTTTTCTATATATGCCTCTCCTTTCACTTGCTTGGGATCCCTTTTAGCCCCTTAGTTGCCTTCCCTTTTCCTTGGTGGATGATACCCCTCTTTGGTGGAGCTTGGTGGTCAATCTCCTTGGTGGAGTCTCCTTCTTCTTCTTCCTCTAGGTGGTGGCCGAACCCTAGAAGGGTCTTGCTTCCTTGGTAAGCATCTCCTCTCTCTCCTTAGCAACTTCTTCTCCTTCTTGCTTGTTCTTCAGCCATGGTGGTTATGAGCTTTGTTTCTCTTCTTGTGGTAGATGAAGGTGGGGTTCTTTGGATCTAAGAGCTTAAAACTTGGTTCTTGGAGCTTTGGAGCTTGAGGAGCTTTCTTGAGGCGGGTTACATAACTCCTAACCCTAGTTATACTACTTCCTTTTCTTGTTGCATGTTTATTTTTCATCTTGATCGGCCATGCATCTTGTGAGATATGTTTCTTGCTCTAGTACGTACCTTTAATCTTGGGGAGATAGTGGTTATCTTGTTGTTGATATGATGTTAATAGTTGTGCGACCTTGGACCTTGTTGGCCGAACCTATGAATTAGGGTTTCCTTTGGGGCAATACCCCTTTCTCTCTTTGGTTTTGAGAAGTGAGTTCGAGCTCTAGTGGTGTAGGTAAAACCCCTCTCACTTTGTTGTTGAGAGGTGAGTCTATACTCTAGTTGCTTGGACAACACCCTTCTCTCACCATGGATTTGAGAGGTGAGCCTTTGGTTCTTGATGATATAGTTGAGGATGGAGTGTTGCCCTATATGTGATGGAGGTTGTGTAAAACCCCTCTCACTTGGTTGTTGAGAGGTGAGCCAACTCTCTTGATCTTGTAGGGTTTGATGATGTTGGTCTTGAGGTTGAAGATGACCAACCTAATGTGGTTCTTGTGCCCTTGCACGATACCCTTTTTGGTTCTTTGCATGATACCTCTCATCTAGGGTTTGTCTTGGACGATATGCTTAGTTGGGTTGTGTTAACCTTGTTGCCCGATATGGTGCTTGGGTGATGAACCCTAGATAGATGCCCTAGTGTTGACCAATATGTTGTGCCTACCTTAGTTGGATGATAGGCCCCTGGGCGCCATGGTAGGTGACCGACATGTGATGCCCACATGCTGCCTGATATCATCCACCCTAGAGTGTTGGAAGTGTGTAGGTGTGCCTATATTGGGGCAACACCAGGGTCAAGTTTCTGGCTGATACCCTATATAGAGGTGTGTTACCCTTTGACCGATCTGCCTTGCCCATCACATGTCCCCTTTTGGTCAGTTACTCATCATGAATAGGTGCTTGATAGCTTGGATAGATCTAGAGTTAAGAGCTAGGCCAATACATGTTTTGAGCATGGATGGTGCTTTGGATGATACAAGTTGAAGGGCCGAGTCTTGGCCGATATGTGGACCCAAACCCTAGTTGGACGATAGGGTGTCTTGGGTGACATGGTGGAGGGTAGTAGAATCCCTTGGGTGACATGAAGAGCTTATTGGGAGTTAGGGTTTTCTCTTGGCTGACATGACCTTGGGCGCCATGGCCTTGGCCGATATGGCCATAGACGATATGGTGATGAGGATGGCCGATAGGTAACCCTAACCCTAGTGGCCAGTAGGGTCATGTCTGATAGGTGAGTGTGTCCTTGTGCACGATACACCCCCTTGGATCAAGTTGCATGATATTGGTCCTGGTCTACTCGTGACCCTTGAATAAGTGTGCACAACATGATAATTTGATGAGGGACGATATGTGTGGCTAAGTGCCCTAGATGATAGGATTTAGTGAGGGATGTTACCTTGACCGATATCCCTTTGGGTGAGGGATGGCACTACCCGCCACACCTATAGTAAGGGTAGATGGTACCTTCGGTGAGGGTTATGCTTAACCCGGAAAACCTAAGTTGATGATTTGTTATCTTGAAACTGCACCTCTATTGATGATGCGTTAAGAATGATAGGTTGTGACCAGTGATATGTTTGATACCTAAAGTTGGTGCTAAATGGGATGATTAGATACATGATTATGTTCATAACATATAGGGCATAACGAATGCTCGTGGTGTGATTACAATAATGTAATTTGTCTATAGATACAGCTTTGTGCTTCATGTAGCTATGATCATGGATGTTGTTCCAATCATGTACCTTCAACCCTAATAGCATGATAATCATAAAGATCTATGTTTGGTGATTCAGTTATCTCTCTTGATATGCATGCTAACTATGCAGGTGAATCAAGTGAATTCATAGCCAGGTAAGAGTTATGAGGTGTATGTGTTCTGTATAATACTCAATGATGATAATCCTTGTTGATAAGATAACACGTATCACCAGTATGATGTGAAAGGTATGTTGACATGATGAAGGTTGAGTGCCTAGTTGAGGTGTTATCCTCTGATGTTGAGATAAGGGATTGCTATCCCATGGTGATAATGTAAGCCTTGAGGGGTTGTGGCATTCTGTGACGAGGGATTGAGATCACATGGTAATAATATAACTCAATGTTGTTTATGTTTTACAACTTGGTTGCCTCAACAATCCACTTAAAATATACTAATTAATTATAGTGGAACATATCATGTAGTTTTTCCTAGCCATAGATCCATCATCGTCAGTAGCTAGTGATGGTGAAATGGGTTCTCCTGCGGGTTAACCCGGAAGTGCATATTGTTGAATATGTGTGGTTGCTCCTAGCCAAAAATAGGAGGATTAGAGTGCAACTTCGGTTGTAGACTCCAGAGCGCGGTTTCAGGCCCGTGGCTCAATATGAAAGAGTGTGGTGAACAGGCCCATGGATAAGGATGTGTGATAAGAGCATGGTGAATAGACCCATGGATCAATGATTATGGAGCACGATGAACAGGTCCATGGCTCAGTTTCACTAGCGCCGATACATGTACCAAGGTGGGCTAGGCAGAGGGTAGCCTAACCCTATGGTTGTGTTGGGTTCTAGGGGAGACAGAGAAGGCAGTGGAAACAAAAATTTTCTCCCCCAACCCATACCGAGGAAACGCATCAACGTCTATATAATAGGAAAGGATGGTTTGTGGAATCATACCTTGTCCCGAGGCTTGCTCGGAGACAATACCTCGCGCAATGCGCGGTCTTCAACTCCGGTCTTGGACGGTGTCTGTGAAGCTCCTGGTTGCACCAGGACTGACGACTCCTCCTCCTACCGGACTGTCGGATGACAGTTGTCCTCCTGAGCGGCAGTGTCCTCCCGCCTCTGTAGTAGTCCACATGGACCACCTGGAACTCCACTCTCCTTGTCCCACAAGGAAGTGGAAGGATTTGCACCCTCCTGTTGGCGTACTAGTCGCCAACACACTCTCCTGCTACCAGTTGCAACTGCAGTTGTCCTTCCCTTGCTGCACCTCCCTTTTGCGGGAAGCACTTGCTCGGGATCTCTCACGGTTACCAAAACCAAAGAGAACGACAACTTTGCAAAGCAACCGGCTTGCATTGAGTTGTACTTTGAGAAGCCCCCAATACCCCTACATATATAGGCGGGTCATGGGACAGGGTTCTCTGTGTCTGGAAATATGGGACTAAAGCAGGTGTAGAAGGGTTTGAGAATTTTCCACAAAAAGCAACCAACTCGCAACCTGAACCGATCGGTTCACAAGTGAACCGGTCGGTTGGGGACCTAAACCGGTCGGTTGGAGCACCAACCGATCGGTAGGGACCCATGAGCCAATCGGTTCACTTCTGAACCGGTCGGTTCGTGGTCCTGATCAGTTCCCGATTGACTTTCCAACTTTTGTTTCTAATTGGTATCGAATACCAATCCTTGTTCCAATCAAATTGGGCAAGTGAAACGCAAGGAAAAATCTCACCGACCTGACTTTCCCAACTTGCTTGGTTGCACCAGTTGAACCGATCGGTTCAACACTTGAACCGCTCGTTTCACCCTGGGCATGAGCCGATCGGCTCAACTCTTGACCCGACTGGTTCAGCAACCTCAGCCGACCGTTCAACACTTGAACCGATCGGTTGGGAGTACAGGTTGTGCAGAATCAGTCAAATGCGATTTCAATCAATCCGATACTCCAATCAATGCGTCCAACACCTTGAACCATATGATATTGAGCTATCAACTGATTGAGTTTTTAATTGAACTACTAAACTCCTTTAGTAATCAATCTAAACATTACTTTGTGGACAAAACTCCTCTTCCAGGTTAAATCCTATGTGTGTGACCCTGCAGGTCCATTTCACGTTGGCAGTGAAAGTCCATAACACTTATGACTTCACAAGCAAAGAGCGGTGCCTAGTCACACATCAGTGCTACCCAAGTGAAAGTAGAAAGTTGGAGAACAACTTTCATCCTACAATCCGTGAATGGTGTTACAGCAAATGTATAATTCCTTTGTCACTGATATCCCGAATGAACTCGAGGCATGGAACAGTCATCCTGTCAACGTTCATTCACTTTCTTGATCTCAGAGTAGATTGAAGGAGATATGTATGACATCAATATCACATATTGATTCACACATGCGTGCGCACGCCTATCTCAATCCTACTCATCAAGTGGCCTTGGATATCAAACTCACTTAGGAGGGACAAATCCCATATCTATCACTCACCCCTCAAAAGCCCCATGTGTCAAAGCCACCCAATCATCACCTTTATAACAACCCATGTTTCAGGAATGCGTTTGATGATGTCAAAGTGTGCCCAACGACATGTGTTGAGTGTAGTGATTTCAGGTCTAAGAATCACACTCACCACCATCACTGTGAGTACTTACTGTGACTACCATCTCATGGTTCCATGTGTCAAACTCACGGTGGGTCTGTCCGGTACCTTGTTCTCTAACAAGTACCTATGTGTTTGGTTTGATATCTCTATATCATGACTAATGAGATTCTGTCATCAACCAACACCACAATCTAGTCTTGTGTGTCATTGCTGTCTATCTACCTTCCACAATGACATCCGACTAGGGACATAACAAGAATGTACAAACTCTTAGCATCTGTATGATCTCATCGTTCAGGTCCTCAACCTGAAAGCATACGTCATTGAGTACTGTCATTCTCTAGACATTCAATCTGTTCTATCACTATCTCATATGACTGAACCAGAATGAATTGGAAGCTTGCCTTTGATGTTTATCGAATCAATCTTAATGTATCCCACCAATCATCCCTTGATTGGCTCTCAGGGCATACATACCAACAGACTCCCACTTGCACTGCGAGCCAATCACTCTTGAATCATATTCATAGTGATTTTCAAACATGTCCCACATGTCACTGTGCTCTAGTGCCAACATAGTGAGTAATGGCAACACTTTGCCAAAGTCAGTATAAATCACATGTCTCTCATCTCTTCGATGTACGTCGCACGTGTGACATGGAGTTGCCGTAATATGCGATCTAGTATTCCATTGCTAACCTTTAGCCACATTGCATGATCAAGGATTCCAGACTTGTCATCAATGAGTGGAATATAAGTTCATCTCATGAACTTTTAGATCCATATAGTATCCACTGTTGTTCTCTAACACACAGATACTCGGCATTTCCCTTTTAAATGGTTTTATTGGAACACTTCCAATTATCAACAAACTTTCACTTTTATACATCCTATGCATATTTTGCGATTAATTTTCTGTCCTTTCAGAAGTTCGCATCAATGTAACTCTTTACATCAAACTCTTCCTTATCTCCATGGAACTAGTACTTCACAAGTACTTATCAAGTTCTCATGGTATTCCAGTAACCCTTACTGGAAGTAGATAGACATCCACTCGTCATGTCCCACATACGAGTTATCAGGATGAGCACATCATATTGTCATGTCATACATACAAAATGATGAATGCATTTTATTCTTGCTATGTCATACATGCAAGACAATGGGATGATTACATACATGATAGATCCATATCTATTCTTAGTGTTCCCATTCTTCATAAGAATTGGACACTTGGCCTTGGGATACTAATATCCATATAACATGGACAAGTTTTCTCCCACTAAATCTGTGCATATTGAACCCTTCAGTATAGATTGCCAATGTATGCTCTCTCTTTTCCAGGTCAAGATATTTGTCGAGAACTATCTCTATAGATCTCTATTCCTATCATATAGGAAACATCTCTATCTTCCTTAAAGATAATTTCCACTTTTGGATTTCCATTCTAGAACAATTCCATTTCACATCAATATGTGGAATGTGAATACGCTCCCACTAAATCACAGATCCCGTCTTTATCTTTGACATGTCAGTCAAACCCTTTGACTATATCATCAAAGTAAAGATCCAATTCTGAGTTGCTTGTACTCAATCAATCACATTGATTAGTCCATTGTAACTTACAGACTTCATTTGCATCAGTGGATTCATAAACCTTATAGGTTGTGTCACGTACACATCCTTGTTTTATTCCTCATAGGAATGCAGTTTTAGTATCCATATGCCAAACGTCTTAGTCATTAAGTTGCAATTAACAAGCATCATCCTTCTCAAAATGTTATCCATGTGTCTTAACACTTAAGACTTATTTGCACTTATGGATATGATCCAATGAATGCTACCATCAAGGTCATACCTTATGGCTCACATGGAAGTCATTTAGGATGTAATGGTTTTATACCATAACTCAAAATATGATTCCTCATATTCATCTGGATAGTTGACTCATCATATGAACAACTCATCACATAGATAATTGAGGTGTATCTGTCAAGAATATAAGAATTCACAACCCTTGTGATTCTTAATTTCCTTTATTAGTGTGGGGTATTCTTTTTTTAAGAAGAATTCAATTATTCGATAATCATTCTCTAACTCCTTAGAGTATGATTCCTTCTTGATTTAGACATCACCATGCCTTAATCATGAGTTCACTATGATACACTATCATAATCACTCACAAGGATCTCAAACATTTGGTCCAAGTATTTCATTCATTGATCTCATCAAGAATTAATACTTTACCAAATTTGTACTTCATCTATGACAATCTTGAACACTTCAAGATGTTCATATTGGTATTTCTCTAAACACCATTTGAAGTATTAGCATTTGTTCCAATTGGTATGTAAATACATCACATGTATTATACCTAATAGGATAATCACTCTCCCACTACCTTTAGTGAAGATTGATTAATCATGTCCAAGATATTCATGTCTCTTAATGGTTCTCTAACCAAAAGAGTCTAGGTTTATCCATCATATGGAAACTAGAAATGAATTTCTCATGATTGATGCTAATTTGATTGTTTGAGTTATCAATAACTTTAGGTACCATTTTATCTTATGCATACCATGTATCACAAGATAAACAAGGCATTGCCACAAAGATCATATCTTTAAGATTGAAACATCAACTTTATTAATTGCCATCATTGTCATACAATATGCAATAATAAAGTGTTTCTATCTATTGGCAATATATGAAATAGCAGTTCTCAACTCTATTTCGTGCCCTTTAGGCTGAAATAAACTGAAAGGTACTCCTATCTATGGCAGCAACACTTGCTCCAATGACGGGTACTTCTTTCTTGGTCCTTTCACAAAGGCCATCACTTCTTTGCGGATATCGCATATCATATATGACATATCCATATCTTGGTATCATATACCTTAGATAAAGAAGCGGTTCATTTCATGATACCTTAGGTGGAGATCTCCATCCCCTCCTTCAACTTCTTTTGTTCTTCCAGATATAGAGGGCAATTCCCTCATACACCCTTTCCCCATGTGCCTTGAGGCTGAAGACGGCTTGGATTGCTGGCTAGCATCAGAACACTTCTTTGCTTTGCCCTTATCCTTGCCCTTAAGAATTACCTTTCTCTTTGATCACATAAAAGATTATGGTTTGTCTTTCTTCATCTTTGCCTTTACTATCCTCAACATGTCCAACAACTCTATCAACGCTTGTCAAAGTTGTTCATGTTGTAGCTTATCATGAATTGTATGATCCTCGCAACATTTGCAGTATCATACCAATAGCCAACTCTTGGCTCAGAGGGAATCCTTCTTAATCAATTTTTCCACATACCCAATCACATTGAGTGTGTGAATACCTTACTGGATCTCCTTCTGTCATGACATACTAGGACAGTATCTTGGTGACATCATATGTCTCATGTTGTCTCTGAAACTCATAGTTCAGAGAACATAACATCAAGCACTCCTCATCAATGTCATCCTTGGTATGCTTCCATAAGCATACTTTCAGCCATTGATGTGGTGGGATCGAGTTCATCTGGTTCTGGTATAACTAGGACTTAGAGCTTTCACTCTTTGATTGAGAACACTTCTCATCGTCCTAACCAATCGTGGAATTATTCCCATTTAATTTGTTGGTCTCAAAGACCGATCTCAAATAAAGTGATTTGTTGATTAACCATTTATTTTAACAAAAGGAAATATATGCAATTTTTAGTTCAAAACTCTTTTTGACTTATTTGATTGATTTGAAAGGTTGACGATATAATTAGGCCTTTAATTAATTATCGCTCCCACTATTTTAGTTCGAATTGATAGCCCTCACCATCAATTCGGAAGATTGCAGCGTACAACCTTCTAGTGGGCAAGATCCTGAAATCCTCTAAGTCATGGACCTGCTTGGGCTGTCACCCACAACATAGATCTCTTAGGTAGGCAACTTTTTCCAATTGCATCATATGCAACTCTTGATAAGATGTCATATACAACTCCTTGCAATGATCATCTCCATGCCTCAAGGCACTAGATCCTATCTAGGTCACCTTGTTAAGTCCGACCCAAAGCAAACACGATGAATATGCACCCTGCTTGGGCAGACCCACACATTCATCCTTCACGCTTCCACGAGGTAGACGGTGCACCATGCTAGGGCGTGCCCACACTTGGTCGAACAAGCTTTTCACGTGTGTCGCATTTGGAAGGCATCTAAAACTTAATATTTTAATGAGGGATTTGGTTTTTATATACATATACATATCCAATCACCACAATACATAGTATGTATCATATACATGCTATATCCCACAGAAAACATGCACAAACGATAAAAAGTGATGATTATGGCCATCCTAATGTGATTCCTCGAGCCAAGAGGAATCACGGTCATCTAGGTCTACAACCTGTACAAGATGAACATATGTGCATTGCCATCCGAGTTGATCAACTCATCACATGAATGATCTGTACTCTCCAGCTGGTCGTCTGGGTGCCACCAGCTGATCGGTTGGCTCCTCCAACCGATCGGTTCGCCTGGTTGTCGTGCATCTCATCATGTCCGCCACCCGCTCATCTCGCTTCTCGAACCGGTCATCAACCGATCGGTTCACTCCTTGAACCGACCGTCTGGAACGTCAACCGATCGGTTCACGCCTTGAACCGATCGTTTCAGCTATCGTCTTGATGTCCGCCGGTCTTCGACATAACAGGAAATAAAATCTATCCTAATAATTACATTGCTATAAAAGGGAAACCCCGAGTTACATTTGGGGGGATCAAAGGTAGGAAAGAATCTCGAATTATTTCGAGTTACATCGGGAATAAGAGAGGGAAGATCGGTGTGCATACCGAGATGCAAGCAACCACAAACAACCACACACAGATAGGGGTTTATAGGCCATAATCATGCTACACACATCCACCACAAAACTCGTTTAAGGGTGACGTGTATCGAGTGCATTAATAATACATATCATATATGTAATTAGGGATTTGTGGATTTAGGATTGGACATGCATAAAGCCGATATTATTCGCATCGTATGCAATAAATAAAGGCGACAAACCAAATCGATCATATCGATATTCCTAAAATATAGAGCAGTTGACGTGGCTCTGATACCACTGTTGGGTTCTAGGGGAGATAGAGAAGGCAGCGGAAACAAAAATTTTCTCCCCCAACCCATACAGAGGAAACGCGTCAACGTCTATATAATAGGAAAGGATGGTTTGTGGAATCATACCTTGTCCCGAGGCTTGCTCGGCGACAATACCTCACGCAATGTGAGGTCTTCAACTCCGGTCTTGGACGGTGTCTGTGCAGCTCCTGGTCGCACCAGGACTGACGACTCCTCCTACCGGACTGTCGGATGATAGTTGTCCTTCTGAGCGGCAGTGTCCTCCCGCCTCTGTAGTAGTCCACACGGACCACCTGGAACTCCACTCTCCTTGTCCCACAAGGAAGTGGAAGGAGTCGCACCCTCCTGTTGACGTACTAGTCGCCAACACACTCTCCTGCTACCAGTTGCAACTGTAGTTGTCCTTCCCTTGCTGCACCTCCCTTTTGCGGGAAGCACTTGCTCGGGATCTATCACGGTTACCAAAACCAGAGAGAACGACAACTTCGCAAAGCAACCGGCTTGCATTGAGTTGTACTTTGAGAAGCCCCCAATACCCCTACATATATAGGCGGGTCATGGGACAGGGTTCTCTGTGTCCGGCAATATGGGACTAAAGCAGGAGTAGAAGGGTTCGAGAATTTTCCACAAAAAGCAACCAACTCGCAACCTGAACCGATCGGTTCACAAGTGAACCGGTCGGTTGGAGCACCAACCGATCGGTTGGGACCCATGAGCCGATCGGTTCACTTCTGAACCGGTCGGTTCGTGGTCCTGATCAGTTCCCAATTGACTTTCCAACTTTCGTTTCTAATTGGTATCGAATACCAATCCTTGTTCCAATCAAATTGGGCAAGGAAAAGTCTCACCGACCTGACTTTCCCAACTTGCTTGGTTGCACCAGTTAAACCGATCGGTTCAACACTTGAACCGCTCGTTTCACCCTAGGCTTGAGCCGACCGGTTCAGCAACCTCAGCCGACCGGTTCAACACTTGAACCGATCGGTTGGGAGTACTCCAATCAATCTGATACTGATCAATCTGATACTCCAATCAACCGATCGGTTGCAGAATCAGTCAAATGTGATTTCAATCAATCTGATACTCCAATCAATGCGTCCAACACCTTGAACCATATGATATTGAGCTATCAATTGATTGAGTGTTTAATTGAACTACTAAACTCCTTTAGTAATCAATCTAAACATTGCTTTGTGGATAAAACTCCTCTTCCAGGTTAAATCCTATGTGTGTGACCCTGCAAGTCCATTTCACGTTGGCAGTGAAAGTCCATAACACTTATGACTTCACAAGCAAAGAGCGGTGCCTAGTCACACACCAGTGCTACCCAAGTGAAAGTAGAAAGTTGGAGAACAACTTTCATCCTACAATCCGTGAATGGTGTTACAGCGAATGTATAATTCCTTTGTCACTGATATCCCGAATGAACTCGAGGCATGGAACAGTCATCCTGTCAACGTTCATTCACTTTCTTGATCTCAGAGTAGATTGAAGGAGATATGTATGACATCAATATCACATACTGATTCACACATGCGTGCGCACGCCTATCTCAGTCCTACTCATCAAGTGGCCTTGGATATCAAACTCCCTTAGGAGGGACAAATCCCATATCTATCACTCACCCCTCAAAAGCCCCATGTGTCAAAGCCACCCAATCATCACCTTTATAACAACCCATGTTTTAGGACTGCGTTTGATGATGTCAAAGTGTGCCCAACGACATGTGTTGAGTGTAGTGATTTCAGGTCTAAGAATCACACTCACCACCATCACTGTGAGTACTGACTGTGACTACCATCTCATGGTTCCATGTGTCAAACTCACGGTGGGTCTGTCCGGTACCTTGTTCTCTAACAAGTACCTATGTGTTTGGTTTGATATCTCTATATCATGACTGATGAGATTCTGTCATCAACCAACACCACAATCTAGTCTTGTGTGTCATTGTTGTCTATCTACCTTCCACAATGACATCCGACTAGGGACATAACAAGAATGTACAAACTCTTAGCATCTGTATGATCTCATCGTTCAGGTCCTCAACCTGAAAGCATACGTCATTGAGTACTGTCATTCTCTAGACATTCAATCTGTTCTATCACTATCTCATATGACTGAACCAGAATGAATTGGAAGCTTGCCTTTGATGTTTATCAAATCAATATTAATGTATCCCACCAATCATCCCTTGATTGGCTCTCAGGGCATACATACCAACAGGTTGCGGCCACCTAAGCATGAGACTGTGGTCCTGCTTGATTAGCACGCGTACACTGACCACGAGGTGGTGAGGTCATGGAGTCCGGCTCTTCCATTGACCTTGTATGGCATCGGCTTGGGCTTCACAGCCGATGGTTGGATTTGAGCGGTACGGCTCACTTCCTCAGGGCATGATAATATGTAATCCAGCCGAATAGTATATATTGCTTAGGAAAAAACATGGAACATTGATTGAGGCCTTGCTTGTATAGTTGATCTAGTTATACCTTGCAGTTATTTGTATGTTCCTTATGTTTTGTGATAAGTTCCTATAAAGCTTATCTTGTCAATCATGTTCCATAAGAATATCTGGATATATGCCTCATGGATACCTTGGTAAGTTTATTAATAAAATAAGTCCTGCTCATTATGTTGCTCATATAATCTGCTTATATCAATTATCTACTTTAGCTTTTCTGAAGTTTTATAGTTTTGGCGGGGATCTATGTTTCTCGTTGGGACTGTGTGTCTCACCCTGTTGGTTTACAACCTTTTTAGGTGATCATGCTAGACATGGTGGTGGTTGTGAGGTTGCGGACGAGCAGCAAGAAGAGCAGTAGGAGGCAAGAGATGGATATGTTGTTGTTTTGGTTGTTTTGTAGTAGAGTCCTAGACTCATCCCTATACTCTGAGGTCCTCAGAGGTGTTTTGATGATGTTTTATGATGTTTAGCTGATGTAGTTTTGTATATCCTGTTGTTGGCCTGATGTGGCCCGTTATGTATGTATAAACAGGTGATGAACCCTTGTGTTGAGAAGACAGCTAGTTCCTATAAGCTGTGGACATATATCAAGGCTTGTAATTATTTATATAACATGTTTCCTTACAGGATGAGGATCTGGATATAATAGTTTTCTTTTATCTGCTTTCTGCATTCAGTTTTAATTAACCTGTGCTTTTGGTAATATGTGGTTTATGGTGGTTCTGCGCGTTTTTGTGTGACATCTCGTTGTCTGTGTGATGGCGGTATGTGGTGTTACACCATAGAACTTTGATCAACACAAAGTTCTTCCACATAAGGTTATCATAGAAACTATCACATAGGGCATATACTCCACTGTCTTTTTCATTATGGGTTGTAGAGTCAACTCTGTGTCAAGTAACACTTTTCTTAGTCAGAGAAATATTATACATACCCTATTTAACTCAGGTGTCAAACCTCGTTGATTTGTCACATTTATCAACTTACAACTTTATGTGACAATATTCTTGATTATGGGGAGTCTTCCATACTCCTCTTTATTTAGCATTTCTCTTCCAAGGAAAGACCAGAGTTATGTTTTGTCACCCACTTGGGACTATAAGTCTTATCATACATCTATTGTGCCATCTAATCTGCTGACACAACACCAAAGTTTCTGACTTCTTGTACCAACTATCTCATTAGTTGTACATTCTCTTATCATAAGGAGAGGTTACTTATCAATTAAGGACTTATATTAGAGGTATCTCTAGATGTTATATATAAGTTGCCTTAATAGATCTAGATAGGGGTATTCTAAGGAATTATTTTTAGCTTGATAAGCTTTTCCCACAATGATTTTACAATTGTTCCTTCAATTAGTACATTCTTATCGATGTTATGTTTATGCAGAGCATAAACCCCTAACATATGATGTCCATACTATTTTATGTAATTAGACTGATTTCACAGTTGGCCATCCTAGGTAACCAACACAAAACATCTGATTTGGAGTTATGTTTCTACTTTCCCATACCACCTGATATTTCTTAGATACCAGAATTCCTTACTTTGGTATCTGTCACATGTGTCAAAAACACATCACAACCTCATCATTTCAATCTCTCAATCATTATTACCAAAGCCACACATATAAAAGGATCTTTGTTTCATCTTTGGGACATTATTTATTACACATATCTTTATCTTGGAACCAAAGTCCAAGATGAAATGATACTTTTCTAAGTATCCATCAATTGGACACTTTTAACTCATGCACATCAAGTGTCATAAGACCCACTTGATTGCCATGTCCCTGAAAGGAAAGAACACAAAGAAACATATTCCTCTTATCACCCCATCATTACCCAGGGTTGTTTATCAAAGAGAAGAGATTATCATCTCCTCAGATTATTGC
This sequence comes from Alisma plantago-aquatica, assembly GCA_963693085.1. Lineage (NCBI taxonomy): Eukaryota > Viridiplantae > Streptophyta > Magnoliopsida > Alismatales > Alismataceae > Alisma > Alisma plantago-aquatica. The sequence goes on along the minus strand of OY856413.1, from coordinate 833,019,007 downwards.
ATGAATTTTCAAATGTTCATGAGTCACTTACTCTTGTTTCATCCTAGGTTCCTTGCCATCAGCATAGGAATTATAAGGATGATTACATGTCATCACTCTTTCTTTGTTATTGTCTAACATGTTCATGAACGTTTTGTGATTTTATAACATTTCCCATTTCCACATCATGGGTAAAGATCTTTACTATTCACACAGGCTTTATCAGACAGGGATCATCTCCCTTGTTCTCATTCTCTTATCATGAGGATTATATTCTTTTACTTCCTCATGAACATAGATTGATCTGAGATCATCTTAGATTCCATTTAATGCACTTAGGATGTGATAGAAATATCCATGCCATATTTTCAATTTCATTATGCTCACTAGATTGTCTCAAAATGACTACTTCATCAGAGTAATCAGTAAGATAACAATCTAAAAGTTCCATACTCACCTTATCTTCAATAGTTGAATACCTGGCCAGGGTATACAAGTACTAAGATTAGGTAGTATGCACTTTGTTTACTATCATATTCCTTACTTTTCATATCATCAAAAACATAGGACTTAGAATTCCTAGATTTTCTCCAGGCTCACTTCTATATCTCATCCTCTTTCACATAGATAAGAAAATTATAGAACATTTAAAAGAATATTGAGCAGAGTATAAATTCTAGTTTTCATCATTTCTTCCCTATGTCCCCATAGGACAATCAATAGGGAAATCCATAATAGAAATCCTTCTTATGATTATCAGATAACATCAAGATAAGGCATATCAAAATGAAAAAGCTCTATCTGACTGTTACCCCTCATGGCCATCTACCACTCCAGGTTGACTCAACACATAGAGTCTAGTTGTTTCATGTTGTTACTCATTCCTTTTTACGTTATTGGGTTGTAACTTTTGTAGGCCCTGCCGAGTCTACCTCGGTTGTTGAGTCATTTCCTCCCTTCTTTTCAAAGAAAATAGTTTAGTATGCTCAACATGTCCTTACCTATAACATGTCTTGCCCTCATACCATGGTCTTATCGGTCTTATTACCGATGTAGAAACTAAGTCATGGGTTCTTACAGGTGGAAAGTTAGGACTTTTGCCTTTACTTAGCAACTACCGCCCTGGTGCACTAGGCATTTATTGCACTGATGGCACCAAAAACTTTGGCTTTTTAGAACAACTAGGAAAATGTCTCTAAAATTATAGAGACCTTACCTTAATTCTCATCTTATTGCCCCTTCTTGGGCATTACCATCACAGATGTACTATCTGTCTATACTTATGGAAGAGTCTATTTTCTTGTCATATGTTAATCCTTCCCACATTTCCACTGTTCCAACATGACCATGTCATTTAGGAACCCTTTTTAAAGCTCAAAGTTTTTGCATTAAGAACTGGTAACCTAGGTTGTAATGCTAGTATCCAGTTTACTATATGTATTATTGTTGTCCTAACCATCCCAATAAAAGCATAAAAATAGGATTCTCTATCCTGATTAGGTCAAGATGAGAATTCTTAGGCACTTGTTCTTCTCTTGCCTGATCCCTTACACCCTCTCCTGGTGCAACAACATTGCTCTCAGCAATGTGTTCCTAGTGTTTCCCAGTCATTTATGAACTTTACCCTTTCTTCTACATAAGTAGAAGTCACTATAGGGTATACTGGAGGACACTAACACAGACTCAACACCTTAGTACTATGTCTCTGTAGACTCAGCAAACCTTAGGCTCTGATACCAAAACTTGAAATGAGCGGCTTCAAACCGACAAACAAATCATCACTAATTAAGCGGAATAACCATAAACAGCGGATTAACAAAAAACACTAAAATTTAAAACCATTTTGCAAGGAGATCCTTGTACAGAAAACTTTTACTAAAACATCCAAAACTCATACATATCATGATTTACATTGTACAACATTGTTTCATCTCATCTCAAGGACAACATATAACAGTTGCTCTATCAAAACACATATTGTAGCAACATAAAACCCTGAGCATTCAAGCCAAAATCTCAGATCATTCATGAAACCAGTACGAACAAACTCCAAGGACCTGAGAGTACAGAGACGACATATAGGACTTCTATCTACAAGATACGACAGACAGTAAACTCAACCTGAGCTATCACTACTGCCTCAGCTGTTATTCCTCCTCTACAGAAAGATCTTAGCCACCTCGTGCATGTCCACCAAAAAAAATTGGATCCCACGGGGTGATACAATTTTCCAGCGAGAGATATAACTCTCCGTCGACCATATTATTATCATAGATTAAGCATTTATAAACTGAGCAGATGATTCTTTTTCATTAATAAGAAGGATTTAATCACTATTTTAATCAAAGTAGAGCAATATCATTTTCTGAAGCATTGCAGCTATATATGATAAAGCAGTAAATCATATTATTTATTTTATAGTGATTATGAAGAACATGTATAACATCTATCCATCTAAGATGTATAAAAGAAATGTAACATCAGCCAATGATTTCCGTATTCAATTCTTAAGCAAATATGCTACACGGCATATTACATTTTACAATCACACTTATGCCCTGACGTGATGAGGTATACCGCTCATACTCCAACCGACCACTACGAAGTCAAAATCAGTACCATACAAGGTCAATGGAAGAGTTGGCTACTATGACCTCTGTCGTCTCGGTCAGTGAGAGACCAGAAGTAGGACTACATCAACTGCTTAAATAACTTTCCAGGGTATACTGGCAACTTTGCTATAGAGCTACAGCGGCGGCTGCACTCCTTCGGCGATTGAGAGATCGCGTGTTTATCTATCATCAATCACAACATTTGTCATCATCGGGAGATTCGTAATACATCCATCCTGACACATGTAATGAAGGATTGAGAGATATCATGTTTATCTCACGTCAATCCCACATTAGGGCATAAGGGTATTTGAGCCCATCACCCCCGCATATTCAAAAATATGCACTCTCCAGGAGATCCCGTGGGAAAACCTATTTCACCACCACCAGCTACTAACGATGATGGATCTATGGTAAGGGCAGTACATGATAAGATTGCACTTGATTAAGTAAGTGCATTATTGTATTCTTTTAGCATCAGTTAAGTTTTCAAACATGAATTGTTATGACAAATGCTACAAAGAAAGGTGCAATACATGTATCAAGTACTTTTCAAATCTTTAAAACACATATATCATTTAGGATTTCAATCCCTTATCTCATTATTGGGAATTCTCATCCCTCAACATTATCATCATCATGATTACTAGATCTGGATATTCAAACCCTTAATTCATCATTTAATATTGTTACCACTTATCAGGTAACTATTACCTCTAGGTCCTCAGACCAAGGTATACATGATACTTGTTACACAAGCATCTCACATGGCTCACAAGGCCATTGCACATCTTGTCACCTCTCACTAGGCAACAACTTATTCACATGGCTCACAAGGCCATTACACATCTTGTCACCTCTCACTAGGCAACAACTTATTCACATGGCTCACAAAGCCATTACTTATTATACTTGTTACACAAGTATTAATCATGCCTTACAAGGCTTATGCAATAAGAGAAATACATCCTTCCCCATTATTAGGGTTAGGGTTTCCTTTTATAACCGAATAGGGTTTCATGTTCATATTATTAATCCAAACCCTAATTTATTTCTCCAAACATCTAGGAGAAAACATTGATATCATAAGTATTCAATCATACATATTTATTCTCATCATTTATCATGAAATGTTTATCAACACAAAGTGTGTGTTTCTTTCTCATCCTCTCTAGGATATTGATTACATCATACTTTATTATCTTGGCTTAACCCTTTCTCAAGGTATGTTAGCCTACACTTATCAAAGTGCATTACATCTCAATGTAACAATTCACATGACACACTTCATGTATCACTCATCCAAGTATATTGGATTTAAGGTGCATCAAGGTGTATCAATCTTAAGGTGTTGTTGGATGTGATATTTATCATGCTTTGGTGTATTACTTTTCTCATTGATTTTAACTTACTTAAGTTCATCAACTTATCTTGTATTAGGGTATATCCCATCCTAATACTTTATGCACTAACACATCACATCTACCATGTAGTGTATTGGTCATAAGTCACACAATTAAATTACCCAACTATCATCAAGTGATATAGACTCATCTCGAGTTAAGGCATTGTTGATATACCATTATCAACCACTTTAGATGTTCTACATATCAAGGTATTAACCAAACCACATCATTCCTTGGTGTTACACTCATAACTCCTAAGAGTGTTTTACCCTCACCTTTATAAGGTGCATCAGATTCAATCATGTATGTCAAGTTGAACACATGTATTGGATTAGGTGTATATTGATCTAGACATCATCATATCCCTCAGACCTTTACCCATTAAGGTATCAACCTTACCATTCATATTGTGTATCAACTTCACCATACATGAGTGTAATGTCCTCACCTCTCTTGAAGATATTGGCCACGCCATACTTTAGTGTATTGGCCATCACATGTTCAAGGGTATTATCAACCTTACCACTTTTGTCATCTAGTGTATTGGGTTACCCACCATATCGTTTTAGAGATATATGCTCAACACCATATCGTCCAAGAGGTGTATGCTTAACCCAATATCGGTTTATAGGTGTATGTTTTCTACCCATATCACTTCAGAGGTGTATCCATGCTTTCCATATCAGGCAAGAGGTGTATGCTTGCTTTACACCATATCGGGCAGAGAGGTGTGTGTGTGCTTCACACCATATCGGGCAGAGAGGTGTGTGTGCTTGCTTCACACCATATTGGGTAGAGAGGTGTGTGTTTGCTTGCTTCACACCATATAAGGCAAAGAGGTGTGTGTTTGTATGCTTCACACCATATCGGGCAGAGAGGTGTGTGTGTATGCTTCACACCATATCGGGCAGAGATGTGTGCGTGTATGCTTCACACCATATCAGGCAGAGAGGTGTGTGTGTGCTTGTTTCACACCATATCAGGAAAAGAGGTGTGTGTGTGTGCTTGCTTCACACCATATTGGGCAGAGAGGTGTGTGTGTGTGCTTGCTTCACACCATATCAGGTGGAGAGGTGTGTTTGTGCTTGCTTCACACCATATCGGGCAGAGAGGTGTGTGTTTAACCCAATATCATTTTTGAGGTGTATGCTTGACCCCCTATCGTTCAAGAGGTGTATACTACACCACCATATCATGAAATAAGGTATAAAATCATATCCATATCATTTTAGTGGAGTAGGTGCATCACTATATCGGGTTAGAGGTGCTTGCTTGTGTGCTTCAACCCGATATCACTTTACCTTTTATGATGTCATCACCATAAACCTCTAGACCTTTGTTCTTATTGTTCTAAGTCATGGACAACAGTCCCATGAAGCTTTTAGAACTCAAAGTATCATCAATTATTCAAGAGAAATCGAAATTTCAAGTAGTTCAACAAGTATGACAAAATTGAAGGTGCATAATAACATAATTGGGTTCAAGTTATATAACCTGTCTTAAGAACAACTTCAAAGCTCCAAGCTCCAAATCTCAACGTTCCTAAGGTTGAATATGACTTATCAAAAGTCCAAGGCTCGTTCACAACTCCTTCATATACAAGGAATCACCATGGATAAGCAATTGGTGAAGAAGAAAAGAAAGGAAGATCATAACCCTAAAATCATGCTTCAATCCAAGGTTGAAGATGATCATGGCCTCATCTTAGGGTTCAGTATTGAGCTCCTTCTTTCTCCTTAGCACCTTGCACGATACATCATTACCCTTGCACGATATTCCATAACTTGTGGCTGACATCCCCCTCACTTGTGATCAAAACACTTCACTATGGTCGATATCACCTCACTAGGTCAATATCACCCTACTTGGCCGATATGAACTTGATATGGATGATACCCAAGGCCCAATGCACGATATCACTTCACTCCTTCATGATACAAGGACCATATGCACGATACCTTAGGGAAGGAGGGTGGTAAGATTCTAAAATGTTCACTAAGGGGTGAAAGAAGGGGTATATATAATTGTTGTTCATGAAGAAGTGTGAAAATGAGGTGTCATCAATTTGAGCTACTAGGTGCCAGGTGTACATGCATGGGTGACACGTGTACATGCATGAATTAACATTTATATTGACATTAAAAACTCTTGAGGATAATATAGGGATGAATTTTTGTCCATTGCTTATCCCTTTAATTAAAATATATCAATAAAATCACCACTTTATTCACAACCCGATACAACTTTTCTAAGGAAGTTGTAAACCAATACACTTCACCTCCTTGAGGTGATTTTCACGTCATGGGATTTGACAAGAGTCGAAAAAATGATATGATACTCCCCCTATGGCTCCTTGGCCGATAGGCACTCATATATAAGCTTTTCAACTTGATATAACTCAAGTTAAGGTTTCATATTCAACCCTTTTCTTGGTTATTTCATCCCAAGATTACCATCACTCATAATTGATTCAAACATGGTGTCTCATTCTTTATCTCTCCTCTAAATTATACATATAGGAAGCAGGAATACTCTAGAGGTGGTAATTTGCATATCAACCCTATATTTTGGGTAAATTACAATTTGTACCAAAATTGGTGCATAAGGTACTAGCATTATTCAAACATGTTCAAACTTGGAATTTAGGCTTTCCACAACCCACCACTTAGCATCATTCTCTCTCTTATGATGCTAAAACACTTTAAGGCATGTTCAATATGTGACATTTTGAAATGTAACCCCTCATCTTGAGTAAATTGCACTCTGGTCCAAAATAAAGGTACATTGCTCAAACGGCATTCAATCAGGACCAAACTTGGAACATAAGTGTGTTACATGATAAAAAAAACACCTTAGAGGATTATATTAAATTTATAAGGAACTTACTTAGCCAAAAAAATAGGGTTACCTCATAACCTAGGTCAGGGTCCTTACAATTCCATACATGCCCGCCATGGAGTATGGATCGTCTTCGTGGATAGGTGGTGGAGCAAAAGAACTAGAGGCTCCATATGTTCTCAGTCACTTGCAAGGAACTTGCCTCCTCGTGATGGGGATGATGGGTTCCTCCTCCTCTTATTCTTCATTCTTCTCATGTTTTTGTTCTTGTGTGGCATCATCTTCTTCCTCCTCATCCTCTGAGGATCTATCTATAGGCCACCTCATAAGGTGGAGTCCTTACAAGTCAAAAACTGGATCAGGGAGATACCTCTCCTTGTACTGGCCACCCAATGTACAGCATGTGTATGGTTTCCCTTGAACCACATTGAGGAGGTTTGATATCTTGAAATGCTTTACATCTAACTTGGGAGCAGCCTTCAAGGATATGGAGGAGGAGAGATCAAGGTTTAGATGGATTGCTATTGGAGTGATCAATCCTCCAAAATGGATAGGAGGAGTCCTATGCACCAGTCTCCTCATAGAAATCATATGTTGAAGGAAGAAACAACCAAATTCCACATTCTTTCCTCCTAACTCTAAAAGTTTGTAGAGGAAATAGAGGTCGACCTTATGAGTCTTCCCCTATCCCTGGCTTAACTTGGCGAAGAGGGTGTTGCTAAGGAAGCGATGAAGGATGTGAGAAAATGGATGCTCGATGTCGGTGATGGAGTTTGTATGCCAACTGATATGGTAGCCTTATGGAACCTCCATCAATAGCTCCCATGCACTCTTGATTTTGAAATTGTTGGGGACAAAGCATTCTTCCCACATTGGCCACCCACAGATGGCATTGAACTATCGCAATGTCAGGTGAAAGTCAGTTTTGAAAATATGAATGTTGACGCGAACTTCTCTCCATTCATCCCCATGCTCGAGGATGATGCATATCTTGAGTAATGCTAGGCACTCACAAACGAGCTCTGGGAATGTGAGCCAATCACTAAAGAATGGGTGATCACCCCTCAGTCCATGTCGCTCACAGACTTGGCAAAGATTCCCGATGAAGCCTAAATCCACGATGAATGCACAGTGTCCATACTGTGTCGCAGTTATCTCTCTCACCATTAGGTCTTCATATATCTTCTTCACATCGGCATTGGGGTGGGCGATGTGGCTTGGTTTAGGAATCAATGTAGGATTCCCCTTTGATGAAGAAGCACCTCTCTTGGATGCCATAACACTAGTACAAGAAGGGGATGGAGAAAAATAATACTCGGAATAGACTCCGAAAGCCCGGAGATGCTTGCACAAACTTTTTTGGAGAACATGTGAAGAAAAACTAAACACAACCCCTCCTTATATAGAAGTCAGACACTTCCCTACCGTCGCATCAGTACTGTCGATGGAAAGTCGATAGTACCGAGCTTTCCTCCATAGTTGATGTGACTCGGTATCAGCCATTGATACTGACGACCCTTATTTGTCGATCTCGGTAGATGTGGATCGCCATGTGTCAGTAGTACGATGTAAGTTGATAGTACTAACTTGTACCATAGCTTGGTGGTACCGACTATTGGATGTGAAAAATCTCGATCATTATCGGTCCTCCCACAGATTCTGGTCGTCAGGTGTCGATACTACCAACTTTGCATTGGTAGTACCAGGTCGTTCAAAATTGTGGATGCTTCCAAGCCTAATCTCGGTGTTTCGAACCTAATACTACAAGTTGCATTGGTACTACCGAATTGATGTCAGTAGTACCGAGTCCTTATCAGTGAGCTCGACCCCTTTTCCTACAAAATGTTGGTTCTACAAAATATGGGATAAGTAGTACCAAGTTTCCTTGCTCATCCAACTTGTGATGTCATATGTACTGCTGATTGTCTAGTTAGTAGTACCGAGTTGTTTTCTCAAACTTGATCTTTGTCCCTGTGATGTCGTCGGTACTACTGACTTTTGGGTCGGTAGTACTGAATTTTTCTCAGCCTGCACACCACATAAAATTTATGAAGGTACCTTTTTTACATAAAACTAATAAAATGACAACTAAATCTATGAAACTACAAAAGTGAATGTAAAGAATGAAATGTATGGTTGGGTTGCCTCCCAACAAGCATCCTTGTTTTACAGTATAGGTTCAACGATCTAAACTCATAAGATCATTGGCGCTCAATGAGCTTCACTTCCTCTTCCTTCCTGACCACATCTCCCCCATAAGTAATGTTTAAGTTGTTGGCCATTAATAAGGAATGTATCAGCCCCATTCCTTATCTCTACCGCCCCATGGGGGAAAACCTTAACTACCTCAAAAGGCCCACTTCATCTAGACCAAAGTTTACCAGGGTGCAATTTCAACCTAGAATTGAATAGAAGCACCTTCTATCCTAGAGTGAAAACTCTATGTAGGATGTGGAGATCATGGATCTTTTTTGTTCTCTCTTTGTAGATCATGGAGCTTTCATAGGCATCAAAGCTAAGCTCATCTAGCTCATTCAATTCTAACATCCTTTTTATCCCTGCATCTTCAAAATTATAGTTCAATTTCCTTAGCACCCATTTAGCTTTGTGCTCTAACTCTACGGGTAAGTGACAAGCTCACCCATAAACCAACCAAAAAGGAGTGGTTTGCATAGGTATCTTATAGGCTGTCCTATACACTCAAAAAGCATCATTAAGAAACATGTTCCAATTAGTCTTGTTGGTTGAGATTGTCTGTTCTAAATTTTTCTTAATCTCCCTATTAGACACCTCAATATGTCCTTGGGTTTGGGGGTTGATATGGAGTACATACCCTGTGTTTCACTCCATATTTGCTCAAAAGTGCTCCAAATTTCCTACAGGTGAAATGAGAACCACCATCACTGATTATCAACTTGGGAACCCCAAACATGTAAAAGATGTGACTTATACAAACTTGCATACAACTTGGGCATCATTAGTGCGGGTTGGAATTGCTTCCAACCACTTGGATACATAGTCAACGGTAAGTAATATATATAAATTAGAATTCAATGACACAAACGGGCCCATAGAATCAATCCCCCACAAATCATAGATATCAATTTCCTAAAAAAACATTCAAGGGAATTTCATGTCTCTTTGAGATATTTTTTGCATGTTGACACACATCACAATGAAGAACAAAGTTATATGCATCCTTAAAAAGTATTGGCCAATAAAAACCACATTCTAAAACCTTTTCAATAGTCCTAGAAATAGCGTGGTGACCCCCTATAGGAAAGGAGTGACAATGTGCCAAAACACTTTCAAACTCACAATCTGGCACACATTTCCTCAAAATACCATACCTACATTGCTTGAGCAAAATGGGATCATCCCAAATGTAATACCTCAAGGAATGGAAGAATTTCTTCTTCTCTTGATATCCCCAATCCTCTGACAGCTCTCCACATGACAAGTATTTCACTATATTTGCAAACCAAGGATCTTTGCTTTTCATGGTAAAGATATGCTCATTTGGGAATTCTTCCAAAATAGGTATATCTATATCTCTTTCATCCACCTTATCAAGCCTAGACAAGTGATCTGTTATTACATTCTCAGTGTATGCTTTATCTTTTATTTCAATATCAAATTCCTACAGTAACAATGTAATGACCCTGACCTGGGTTATGAGGTAACCCTATTTGTTTTGGATAATAAAGTTGCTTAGAACTTTAATATAATCCTCTAAGGTGTTTTGTTATCATGTGATGCACTTATATGCCAAGTTGGGTCCTGATTGAATGTTGTTTGAGCAATGTTCCTTTGTTTTGGACCAAAATGAAATTTACCCAAGATGAGGGGCTATAATGAAAATTGTAACATGTTGAACATGCATTAAGTGTTCTAGCATCATAAGAGAGAGAAATATGCTAATTGGTGGCTTGTGGAAAGCCTCAATTCCAAGTTTAAACATGTTTGAATAATGCTAGTACCTTGTGCACCAATTTGGGTATAAATTGTTATTTACCCAAAATATAGGGTTGATATGCAAATTACCACCTCTAGAGTGTCCCTACTTCCTTTGTGTATCATTTAGAGGAGAGATAATGAATGATACACCATGTTTGAATCAATTATGAGTGATGGTAATCTTGGTGATGAATGACCAAAAAAAGGGTTGAATATCAAACCTTAACTTGAGTTGTATCAAGTTGAAAAGCTTATATATGAATGCCTATCGGCCAAGGAGCCAAAGGAGGAGTCTCATATCGTTTTGTGGACTCTTGGAAAATCCCATGACTTGCAAATCACCTCAAGGAGGTGAAGTGTATTGGTTTACAACTTCCTTCGTAAAGTTGTATCGGGTTGTGAATAAAGTGATGATTTAATTGATATATCTTATTCAAAAGGATATGTAATGGACGAATTTTCATCCCTAGGTTATCCTCAACTGTTTTGCATGTCAAGATAAATTTTTATTCATGCATGTAAACGTGTCACCCATGCATGGACACGTGGCACCTACTAGCTCAAATTGATGACACCTCATTTTGACACCTCCTTCATGAACAACAAGTATATATACCCCTAGTTTCACCCCTTAGTGGAATTTTTAGGATCTAACCACCCTCCTTTCCTATGTTATCATGCATATAGCTCTTGTATCGTGCAGGATTGATGTGGTATCGTGCATGGGCCTTGGGTATCGCCCATAGTAAGATCATATCGCCCAACTAGGGTGATATCGGTCAAGAAAGGTGATATCGGGCATAGTGAAGTGTTTTTGGCCACCAGTGAGGGGGATATCGGCCACAAGTGGTGGCATATAGTGCAACGGTTGTGAGGTATCATTAAAATATGCTAGAGCAAGAAGGAGCTCAATACTTAACCCTAAAGTGAGGTCATGATCATCTTCAACCTTGGATTGAAGCATGATTTTAGGGTTTTGATCTTCTTTTCTTTTCTTCTTCACCAATTGCTTATCCATGGTGATTCCTTATATATGAAGGAGTTGTGAACGAGCCTTGGGATTTTGATAAAGTCATATTCAACCTTAGGAACGTGTAGCTTTGGAGCTTGGAGCTTTGAATTTGTTCTTAAGGAGGGTTATATAACTTGAACTCAACCATGCTATTATTCATCACCTAAATTGCTATACTTAATGAATTACTTTTAATTCCGAAATTTCATGAAATAGTTGATGAAATTATGATTTCTAGAAGTTTCTTAGACCTGTTTTCATGAACTATAACTGTTATAACGGAGGGATAGAGCTTGAAGGAGATGGTGTCACTTTGTAAAAGTGATATCAGGTTCAAGTATATATACAAGTAGCTCTAACTCAATATGGGTATGGCTTGCATGATATGCTTGCACAAGATGCTTACACGATATGCTTGCACAAGATGCTTGCATGATATGCTTTCATGATAGTAAGTCAAGTATAGACTCCATGCATGATACACGATTAAATGTATACTTGAAAGTTGATATGAAACCCTAATTTGGGTATCCCGATATGAGTGAAGAGTAGTAAGTGCTATTGCATGATATGGTAGCCTGATACACAACTCAAAATGGCATGTAGACCATCATGGCCAACCCTAGTTGATGTCTATCCTGACATGATGATAAGAGGATACCTATTAAACATCATGGATGATACATAAATGTACCATGTGCCTGTCACGACCAACCCTAACCCGACATGGGTGTTATAACCCAACTTGGGATGGTGTAGCCCGACATGGTTTGGTACCTTTTACTCCTATCGACTTGTGTAATGGGTTGAGAAGAGTTTAACCAATTGTTTAACCTATTACTCATCCTTAAGATAGTATGGTACCCTTGAAGGAGGAAATGATATGAATATATTGTGTTGAGCCCGATATGGCAAACCCTAACCCGTCACGGCGAACCCTAGATGGTGAGCTACCCGATATGGTGATTGAATGCACCTCTAGCCCGACATAGTGATGGTTTAATACCTCATGCACGACATGAGTAACACATACAAACACCTCCAGCCTGATATGGATGGTGTTCATATTCCTCTAGCCCGATATGGTGAGTGATCTTACACCTCCAACCTAATATGGTGGTGTCTATACACCTACAACCCAATATGGTGAATATATGCACACCTCTAACTTGAGACACTTTGTAAAAGGTGAGGGCTAAACACTCTTAGGAGTGATGAGTATTATACCAAACAATTGTGTGGCTAATACCTTGATAGGTGAAACATCTAAAGTGATTGATAATGGCCAATCCTATATCAGTAATGTCTTAACCTGAGATGAGTCCATATCACTTGATGATAGTTGGGTAATTCAAGTGTGTGACTTATGGCTAATACATTACAAGATAAATGTGATGGGCTAGTGCATAAAGTATTAGGATTGGAAATACCCTAATACAAGATAATTGATGAACTAAAGTAAGTTAAAAGTGATGAGGGAAGTGATACATCAAGACATGATAAATATCACATACAGCACCTCAAGGTTGATACACTTTGATGCACCTTAAATCCAATATACTTGGATAAGTAACACATGAAGTGTGTCATGTCAATTGTCACATTGAGATGTAATGCACTTTGATAAGTGTAGGCTAACATGCCTCGAGAAGGGTTAAGCCAAGTTAATAAAGTATGATGTAATCATATTCTAGTAAGGATGAGAGAGAAACTCATACCTTGTGTTGATAATCAATTAATGATAAATGATGAGAATAAATAAGTATGATTGAATACCTATGATATAAATGTATGCTCCTAAATGTGTGGAGCAATGAATTAGGGTTTGGATTAATAATATGAGCATGAAATCCTAATCGAATATAAAGGGAAACCCTAACCCTAATGATGGGAAGGTTGTAATTTTCTTATTGCATAAGCCTTGTAAGGCTTGTTAAATAATTGTATAAAAAGTATAATGATCAATGGCATTGTGAGCCATGTGAATAAGTTGTTTCCTAGTGAGAGGTAACAAGATGTGCAATGGCCTTGTGAGCCATGTGAATACGTTGTTGCCTACTGAGAGGTAACAAGATGTGCAATCGCCTTGTGAGCCATGTGAATAAGTTGTTGCCTAGTGAGAGGTAATAAGATGTGCAATGGCCTTGTGAGCCATGTGGATAAGTTGTTGCCTAGTGAGAGGTAATAAGATGTGCAATGGCCTTGTGAGCCATGTGAATAAGTTGTTGCTTAAGTGAGAGGTGACAAGATGTGTAATGCCCTTGTGAGCCATGTGAATACTTGTACAACAAGTGAAATGAATACCTTGGTCTGAGGACCCAGAGGTAATAGTTACCTAATAAGTGGTAACAGTATTCAATGATGATCTAAGGGTTTGAATACCCAAATCTATAATCATGATGATGATGATGATGTTAAGGGATGAGAATTCCCAGTAATGAGATAAGGGATTGAGATACTAAATGTTATATGTGTTCTAAAGGTTTGAGAGTACTTGATAGATGTATTACGCTTGTTCTTTGTAGCATTTGTTATAATAATTCATGTCTGAAAACTTGACTGATGCTAAAAGAATATGGTAATGTACTTAATTAATCAAGTGGAATCTTATCATTTAGTGCCCTGACCATAGATCCATCAGCGTCAGAATTTGCTGAATGGTGAAATGGGTTGCTCCGCGGCATAACCCATAGACCGCATATTTTTTAGTATGCGGGGGTGATGGGTGAAAATATTTGTACACCCCAAATGAGGGATTGATGGTAGATAAACATGAAATCTCTCAATCCTTCATTATTGGTTGGGTTCGATGTAGATAAACACGAAATCTATCAACCCTTCCTCAGGTTTGATGGTAGATAAACATGAAATCTCTCAATCCTGATGAGAGTGTAGTTGCCCCTACAACTCTATAGCGAAGTTATCAGTATACCCAGGAAAGCTATTTAGCAGTGACACAAGATGTCCTGCCTGTGGTCTCGTACTGACCGAGACAAGGGAGGTCTTGGCAGCCGGCTCTGTCATTGACCTTGTATGGTACTGATGCTTTATGTCGTCGTGGTCGGTTGGAGTATGAGCAGTATACCTCATCTCCTAAGGGCATAAGTGTGATTGTAAAATGTAATCATCCGTGTAGCATATCTACTTAAGGATCGAATATGGAAAATATTGATTGATGTGTACTTCAGTTATACATCTTAGTTGATAGATGTTATTTATGTTCTTTACATTCCTTGCAAAGCAGATAGATGATTTATAACTCTACCATGGGTAGATGTAATGTCCTCCTTAAGAAAGGAGATTACTTTATTCTGTTCATATAGTGATTTATCATGCCTATTAAAATAAAAAGAACCTCTGCTCAATTTATAAATGTTTAATCTATGATAATAATATGGTCGGTAGAGAGTTATATCTCTCACTGGGACAATTATCTCCCCCTGTGGGATCCACATTTTTTTAGGTGGACATGCACGATGTGGGGACGATCTTTCTGCAGAGAAGGAACAATAACTGAGGCAGCAGTGACAGCTCATGTTGAGTATACTGTTTGTCGTGTCTTTTAGATAGAAGTCCTATGTATTGTCCCTATACTCTCAGGTCTTTGGAGATGGTTCGTACCGGTTTCATGAATGATCTGAGATTTTGGCTTGAATGCCTCGAGGTTTTATGTTGCTCTAGTATGTGTTTTGTTAGAACAACTTTTATATGATGTCCTCGAGATGAGATGGAACAATGTTATACAATGTAAATTATGATATGTATGAGTTTTGTATCTTTCAGTAAAAGTTTTATGGACAAGGATTTCCTTGCAAAAATGGTTTTAATTTTTAGTGATTTTTTTTAATCCACTGATTATGTTTATTCCACTTAATTAGTAACGATTTCTTTGTTGGTTTGGCGACTGTCGTTACAAGTTTTGGTATCAGAGCTTAAGGTCAACTGAGTCTACAGAGACATAGGACTAAGGTGTTAAGTGTGTGTTAGTGTCCTCCAGTATACCCCATAGTGACTTCCTCTTATGCAGAAGAAAGGGTAAAGTTTATAAATGACTGGAGAACACGAGGAACACATTGCTGAGGGCAATGTTGTTGCACCAGGAAAGGGTGCAAGGGATCAGGCAAGAGAAGAATGAGGGCCTGAGAATTCCCATCATGATATGATCAGGATAAAGAATCCTATGTTTATGCTCTTGATAGGCAGGTTAAGATAACAATGATACATATAGCAGACTGGATACTAGCATTACAACCTAGGTTACCATTTCTTAATGCAAAAACTTTGAGTTTTAAAAAGGGTTCCTGAATGACATGGTCATGTTGGAACAGTGGAAATGTGGGAAGGATTAACATATGGCAATAAAATAGACTCTGCCATAAGTATAGACAGATACTACATATGTGATGGTAATGCCCAAGAAGGGGCAATAAGCTGAGAATTAAGGTAAGGTCTCTATAAATTTAGAGACATTTGCCTAGTTGTTCTAAAAATCCAAAGTTGTTGGTGCCACCAGTGCAATAAACACCTAGTGCACCAGGGTAGTAATCACTATGTAAAGGTAAAGGTCCTAACTTTCCACCTGTAAGAACCCATGGCTTAGTTTATACATCGGTAAAAAGACTTATAAGACCATGGTACGAGGACAAGACATGTTATAGATATGTACATGTTGAGCATACTAAACCCTTTTGTTCAAAATGAAAGGAGGAAATGACTCAACAACTAAGGCAGACTCGATAGGGTTTACGAAAGTTACAGCCCAATAATGTATAAAGGTAAAAGTAACAACATGAAACAGCTAGACTCTATGTGTTGAGTCAACCTAAAGCGGTAAATGACCACGACGAGTAACAGTCAGATAGAGCTTTTTCATTTTGATATGCTTTATTTTGATGTTACCTAATAATCATAAGAAGTATTGCTGTTATTGAATTCCTTATTGATTTCCCTATGGGGACATAGGCAAGAAATGATGAGAACTAGAATTTATATTATGTTTAGTATTCTTTTAAATGTTCTATAATTGCTCTTATCTGTGTGAAAGAGGATGAGATATTGAAGTGATGCCTGGAGAAAATCCATGAATGTTAAATCATGTGTTTGTGATGATACGAAAAGTAAGAAATATGATAGTACACAAAGTGCATACTACCTAATCTCAGTACGTGTATACCCTGGCCAGGTATTCAACTATTGAAGATAAGGTGAGTATGGAACTCTTAGATTGTTATCTTTCTGATTACTCTGATCAAGTAGTCATTCTGAGACAATCTAGTGAGTATAATGAAACTAGAAATATAGTATGGACATTTATATCACATCCTAAGTGAAATAAAGTGGAATATGAGATGATCTTAGATCAATATGTGTGTATGAGGAAGTAAAGAGTATAATCCTCATGAAATGAGAATGAGAACAAGGGAGGTGATCCCTATTTGATAAAGTTTGTGTGAATAGTAAAGATATTTTCCATAATGTGAAAATGGGAAATGTGATAAAATCACATAATGTTCATAACATGTTAGACAATAACAAAGAAAGGAATAATGATATGTAGTCATCCATATAATTCCTATGTTGATGGCAAGGAACCTATAATGAAACAAGAGTAAGTGACTCATGAACAGTTGAAAGTTCATGTAATAATCTGAGGAGATGATAATCTCTTCTCTTTGATAAACAACCCTGGGTAATGATGGGTGATAAGAGGAATATGTTTCTTTGTGTTCTTTCCTTTCAAGGACATGGCAATCAAGTGGGTCTTATGACACTTGGTTTGCATGACTTAAAAGTGTCCAATTGATGGATACTTAGACAAGTATCAGTTCGTCTTGGACTTTGGTTCCAAGATAAAAATATGTGTAACAAGTAATGTCCCAGGATGAAAGGAAGATCCTTTTATATGTGTGGCTTTGGTAATAATTACATAGAGATGGGAATGATGATTATGTGATGTGTTTTCAACACATGTGATGGATACCAAGGTAAGGAATTCTGGTATCTAAGAAATATCAGGTGTTATGGGAAAGTAAAAACATAATTCCTAATCACATGATTTATGTTGGTTACCTGGGATGGCCAACTGTGAAATCAGTCTAGTTACATAAAATAGTATGGACATCATATGTTAGGGGTTTATGCTCTGCATAAACATAACATCAATAAGGATGCACTAATTGAAGGATCAATTGTAAAATCATTGGGGGAAAAGCTTATCAAGCTAAAAATAATTCCTTAGAATACCCTTATCTAGATCTGTTAAGGAAACTTATACATAACATCTAGAGATACCTCTAAGATAAGTTCTTAATTGATAAGTAATATCCCCTTATGACAATAGATAGTACAACTAATGAGATAGTTGGTACAAGTAGTAAGAAAGATTGGTGTTGTGTCAGCAGATTAGATGGCACAGCAGATGTATGATAAGACGTGTAGTCCCAAGTGGGTGACAGAACGTAACCCTGGTCTTTTCTTGGAAGAAAAATGCTAAAATGAGTAAGGAGTATTGAAAACTCCCTAGAATCAAGAATCTTATCACATAAAGGATGTGGGTCAATGAGGATTGACACCTAAATTATTCAAAATAAGAATAGTTCTCTAACTTGGTAAGTGTTACTTGACATAGAATTGACTCTACAATCAATAATGAAAAAGACAGTGGAGTATGTGTCCTGTGTGACAGATTCTATGATAACCCTATGTGGAAGAACTTTGTGTTGATCAAAATTCTATGGTATCTCCATGACATTAAGATGTTATTTGGAGACTTGATGATATGATGAATGGATTATATATGTCTCCCCTTACCTGGGATTTCAGGGACGAAATCCTTATTAGGGGTTTATAACTTGTAATGACCCTAACCTGGGTTATGAGGTGAACTCATTTGTTTTGGTTAATAAAGCTTCTTAGAACTTCAATATAATCCTCTAAGGTATTTTTTTATCATGTGACGCACTTATGTGCCAAGTTTGGTCCTGATTGAATGATGTTTGAGCAATGTTCCTTTGTTTTGGACCAAAATGCAATTTACCCACGATGAGGGACTATATTGGAAATTGTAACATGTTGAACATGCATTAAGTGTTCTAGCATCATAATATAGAGAAATATGCTAAGTGGTGGCTTGTGGAAAGCCTAAATTCCAAGTTTGAACATGTTTGAATAATGCTAGTACCTTATGCACCAATTTTGGTACAAATTGTAATTTACCCAAAATATAGTGTTGATATGAAAATTACCACCTCTAGAGTGTCCCTACTTCCTCTATGTATCATGTAGAGGAGAGATAATGAATTATACACCATGTTTGAATCAATTATGAGTGATGGTAATCTTGGTGATGAAATGACCAAGAAAAGGGTTGAATATGAAACCTTAACTTGAGTTGTATCAAGTTGAAAAGCTTATATATGAGTGCCTATCATCCAAGGAGCCAAAGGAGGAGTCTCATATCGTTTTTTGGACTCTTGGAAAATCCCATGACATGAAAATAACCTCAAGGAGGTGAAGTGTATCGGTTTACAACTTCCTTAGTAAAGTTGTATTGGGTTGTGAATAAAGTGATGATTTAATTGATATATCTTATTCAAAGGGATATGTAATGGACGAATTTTCATCTCTAGGTTATACTCAACTGTTACTCATGTCAATATAAATGTTTATTCATGCATGTACACGTGTCACCCATGCATGGACACGTGGCACCTACTATCTCAAATTGATGACACCTCATTTTGACACCTCCTTCATGAACAACAAGTATATATACCCCTAGTTTCACCCCTTAGTGGAATATTTCGGATCTTACCACCTTCCTTTCCTATGTTATAGTGCATAGAGCTCTTGTATCGTGCAGGAGGGATGTGGTATCGTGCATGGGCCTTGGGTATCACCCATAGAAAGATCATATCGCCCAAGTAGGGTGATATCGGCCAAGAAGGGTGATATCGGCCATAGTGAAGTGTTTTTTGCCACAAGTGAGGGGGATATCGGCCACAAGTGGTGGCATATTGTGAAAGGGTTGTGAAGTATCGTGCAAAGGTGCTAGAGCAAGAAGGATCTCAATACTTAACCCTAAGGTGAGGTCATGATCATCTTCAACCTTGGATTGAAGCATGATTTTAGGGTTTTGATCTTTCCCTTCTTTTCTTCTTCACCAATTACTTATCCATGGTGATTCCTTGTATATGAAGGAGTTTTGAACGAGCCTTGGACTTTTGATAAAGCCATATTCAACCTTAGGAACGTGTAACTTTGGATATTGGAGCTTTGAAGTTGTTCTTAAGGTGGGTTATATAACTTGAACTCAACCATGTTATTATTCATCACCTAAATTGCTATACTTAATGAATTACTTTTAATTCCGAAATTTCCTAAAAAAGTTGATGAAATTATGAGTTGTAGTAGTTTCTTAGACCTGTTTCCATGAACTATAACTGTTAGAATGGAGGGCTAGATCTTGAAGGAGATGGTGTCACTTTGTAAAAGTGATATCGGGATCAAGTATATATACAAGTAGCTCTAACCCAATATGGGTATGGCTTGCACGATATGCTTGCAAAAGATGCTTACATGATATGATTGCACAATATGATTGCACGATAGGAAGTCAAGTATAGACTCCATGCACGATACAAGGTTAAATGTATACTTGTAAGTTGATATGAAACCCTAATTTGGGTATCCTGATATGAGTGAAGAGTAGTAAGTGCTATTGCACGATATGGTAGCCCAAAACACAACTCAAGATGACATGTAGATTGTCATGTCTAGCCCAACATGATGATAATATGATACCTCTTAAACATCATGGGTGATACATACATGTACCGTGTGCCTGTCACGACCAACCCTAACCTGACATGGGTGTTATAACCCAACATGGGATGGTGTAGCCCGACATGGCTTGGTACCTTTTACTCCTATCAACTTGTGTAATGGGTTGGGAAGAGTTTAACCAATTGTTTAACCTATTACTCATCCTTAAGATAGTATGGTACCCTTGAAGGAGGAAATGAGATGAATATATTGGGTTGAGCCTGATATGCAAACACTAACCCGTCACAACCAACCCTAGAGGGTGAGCTACCCGATATGGTGATTGAATGCACCTCTAGCCCGACATAGTGATGGTTTAATACCTCATGCACGACATGAGTAACACATACAAACACCTCCAGCCTGATATGGATGGTGTTCATATTCCTCTAGCCTGATATGGTGAGTGATCATACACCTCCAACCTGATATGGTGGTGTCTATACACCTACAACCCAATATGGTGAATATATGCACACCTCCAACTTGAGACACTTTGTAATGGTGAGGGATAAACACTCTTAGGAGTGATGAGTATTATACCCAGCAATGGTGTGGCTAATACCTTGATAGGTGAAACACCTAAAGTGATTGATAATGGTCAATCCTATATCAACAATGTCTTAACCTAAGATGAGTCAATATCACTTGATGATAGTTGGGTAATTCTAGTGTGTGACTTATGGCCAATACACTACAAGATAAATGTGATGGGCTAGTGCATAAAGTATTAGGATGGGAAATGCCCTAATACAAGATAATTGATGAACTAAAGTAAGTTAAAAGTGATGAGGGAAGTGATACATCAAGACATGATAAATATCACATCCAGCACCTCAAGGTTGATACACTTTGATGCACCTTAAATCCAATATACTTGGATAAGTAACACATGAAGTGTGTCATGTCAATTGTCACATTGAGATGTAATGCACTTTGATAAGTGTAGGCTAACATGCCTCGAGAAGGGTTAAGCCAAGTTAATAAAGTATGATGTAATCATATTCTGGTAAGGATGAGAGAGAAACTCATACCTTGTGTTGATAATCACTTAATGATAAATGATGAGAATAAATAAGTATGATTGAATACCTAGATATCAATGTATGATCCTAAATGTGTGGAGCAATGAATTAGGGTTTGGATTAATAATATGAACATGAAACCCGAATCGGCTATAAAGGGAAACCCTAACCCTAATGATGGGAAGGTTGTAATTCTCTTATTGCATAAGCCTTGTAAGGCATGTTAAATACTTGTATAAAAAGTATAATGATCAATGGCCTTGTGAGCCATGTGAATAAGTCATTGCCTAGTGAGAGGTAATAAGATGTGCAATAGCCTTGTGAGCCATGTGAATAAGTTGTTGCCTAGTGAGAGGTAACAAGATATGCAATGGCCTTGTGAGCCATGTGAATAAGTTGTTGCCTAGCGAGAGGTAACAAGATGTGCAATGGCCTTGTGAGCCATGTGAATAAGTTGTTGCCTGAGTGAGAGGTGACAAGATGTGTAATGGCCTTGTGATCCATGTGAATTCTTGTACAATAAGTGAAATGAATACCTTGGTTTGAGGACCCATAGGTAATAGTTACCTAATAAGTGGTAATAGTAATAAATGATGATCTAAGGGTTTGAATACCCAAATCTATAATCATGATGATGATAATGTTAAGGGATGAGAATTCCCAGTAATGAGATAAGGGATTGAGATCCTAAATGTTATACGTGTTCTAAATGTTTGAAAAGTACTTGATAGATGTATTACGCTTGTTCTTTGTAGCATTTGTCATAATAATTCATGTTTGAAAACTTAACTGATGCTAAAAGAATATGGTAATGTACTTAATTAATCAAGTGGATCTTATCATGTAGTGCCCTGACCATAGATCCATCAGCATCAGAATTTGCTGAATGGTGAAACGGGTTGCTCCGCGGCATAACTCGAAGATCGCATATTTTTTAATATGCGGGAGTGATGGCGAAAATATCTGTACGCCCCAAATGAGGGATTGATGGTAGATAAACACGAAATCTCTTAATCCTTCATTATTGGTTGGGTTTGATGTATATAAACAAGAAATCTATCGACCCTTCCTCAGGTTTGATGGTAGATAAACATGAGATCTCTCAATCCTGATGAGAGTGAAGCTACCCCTGCAACTCTATAGCGAAGTTGCCAGTATACCCTGGAAAGCTATTTAGTAGTGACACAAGATGTCCTGCCTGTGGTCTCGTATTGACCGAGACAAGGGAGGTCTTGGCAGCCGGCTCTGTCATTGACCTTGTATGGTACTGATGCTTTACGCCGTCATGGTCGGTTGGAGTATGAGCGGTATACCTCATCTCCTTAGGGCATAAGTGTGATTGTAAAATGTAATCAGCCTTGTAGCATATCTGCTTAAGGATCTAATATGGAAAACATTGATTGATGTGTACTTCAGTCATACATCTTAGTTGATAGATGCTATTTATGTTCTTTACATTCCTTGCAAAGAAGATAAATGATTTATAACTCTACCATGGGTAGATGTAATGTCCTCCTTAAGAAAGGAGATTACTTTATTCTATTCAAACAGTGATTTATTCTGCCTGTTAATATAAAAAGAACCTCTGCTCAGTTTATAAATTCTTAATCTATGATAATAATATGGTCGGTGGAGAGTTATATCTCTCACTGGGACAATTGTCTCACCCTGTGGGATCCACATTTTTTTAGGTGGACATGCACGAGGTGGCAAAGATCTCTCTATAGAGGAGGAATAATAGTTGAGGCAGCAGTGACAACTCAGGTTGAGTGTACTGTCTGTCGTGTCTTGTAGATGAAGTCCTATGTGTTGTCTCTGTACTCTCAAGTCCTTGGAGATGGTTCGTACTGGTTTCATGAATGATCTGAGATTTTGGCTTGAATGACTTGAGGTTTTATGTTGCTCCAGTATGTGTTTTGTTAGAACAATTGTTATATGATGTCCTCGAGATGAGATGGAACAATGTTGTACAATGTAAATTATGATATGTATGAGTTTTGGATCTTTCACTAAAAGTTTTCTGGACAAGGATTTCCTTTCAAAAATGGTTTTAATTTTTAGTGATTTTTGTTAATCTGCTGATTATGTTTATTCTGCTTAATTAGTAATGAACTTTCTGTCGGTTTGGCGATTGTCATTACAAACAATATCCATCTAATCAACCTACACTTTGCATCTTTCTTTTGCAGTAAATATTTGATTGCCACGTGATCGGTCCAAACAACGACCTTAGACCCTATCAAATATTGACAAAATTTCTCAAAAGAAAAAATCACCGCCAATAATTCTTTTCATGTGGTTGTGTAATTTAATTAGGCATCTTTTAAGATCTTAGACGCATAATAGATGGCAGCTGGAACCTTGTCTCGGCATTGGCCTAGCACAGCCCCTACTGTGCAATCTAATGTGACACACATCAGCTCAAAGGGTTGGCTCCAATCTGGAGCCTGGACAACAGGTGCGGAGACCACTTTCTCCTTCAGCAACTCAAATGCCTGCAAACACCGCTCGTCAAAAATAAATTGAGCATCCTTTTCCAACAACTCGGAGAGCGGTTTGGCAATTTTTGAAAAAACTTTTATAACCCGCTGGTAAATTTGGCATGTCCTAAAAAGCTCCTCACTTCCTTCACTGATAATGGTGGAGGTACCTTGGAGATGACTTCTATTTTTACCGGGTCAACCTCCATTCCCTTTTCAGACACTTGTGTCCCAAAACAATTCCCTCACTCACCATCATGTGACATTTTTCACAGTTCAACCCCAGGTGAGTGTCCTAGCATCTTTGCAAAATTTTATCAAGATTGTCAATGCAATCATCAAATGATTCCCCATAAACTGAAAAATATCCATGAATATATCCAGACATTGCTCCATCATATCGAAAAAAATGGAAATCATGCATCTCTAAAAGGTAGTTGGTGTATTGCAAAAACCAAATAGCATCTGATGATATGCAAAAGTGCCATAAGGACAAGTGAAGGTGGACTTCTCTTAGTCTTGGGGCTCGATAGAAATCTGGTTGTATCCAGAATAACCATCAAGAAAACAAAAGTGAGAGTGTCCAACGAGCTACTCAAGAATATGATCGGTAAAGGGGAGTGGGAAATGATCTTTCAAAGTGGCAGCATTCAAACACCAGTAATCAATACATACTTGTCACCCAATCACCAACCTAGTAGAAATCAATTCATCATTTGAATTAGTTGTAACCATTATTCCCCCGTTCTTAGGAACCACCTAGGTTGGACTCACCCAGTTAAAGCTAGAGATAGCATAAATTATACATGTAGATAAAAGTTTTACTACACTGGATAGTGTCGGAACATGCTTCTTCCTCAACAAAAAACCATCTAGGTGTCATGAAATCTTGAAGAATAAGGCTAAAAACCAGTTCCGGGGAGAAGAGAGAGAACACCCAACAACCCTTAAAAGTGTTGGAGAGTCCAAGGTGATATCGACATTGAATGAGAAGTTGGACTTGATTGCTAAGAAATTGTGTGCCAAGGATGGAAGCTCTTTTGGAAGAGAGGAAGAAGAGTGCATGTTCGTATGACAACAAAATTATAGGGGTAATGACTATTCCTAGAGGAAGGATCCGAAATTTTCGTAGAAGGACCCCAATAATTTCCAGTAGGACCCATCACAAGCAACATCAAGGAAATGCACATCAGCATGAAAGGGGCCCTAGCAAGATTGATCGCATCGAGGATATGATTGTAAAGCTGGTCAAGAATGTAGTGCTCATTGGCCAGACCCAGAGGGAACTACAGAACCAAGAAGCATAGATTCACAATATAAAGACTCATATCTCTTGAATAGTAGCAGAAGTGGCTTCTTTGAAGAAACCTGGTCAACATGGGTTCTCAGAGAATACTGACATACCATCTACAAATCAACAGGTCAAGGTAGTGTTTCTTTACAGCGGAAAGAAAGTGCTTAATGACAAATAGAATATCCAGAAGCAAAGGATGCGACAGGTGACACATGGCAGATAGTGAATGTTGATACAACTGAGCCATATACTATAACAAAGGACAAGATGGCTGAGGTAGAAACTCATGAACCACATGAGACAAGAAAGAAGGCATACATCCCACCTCATCAAAGGAAAGTGGTGAATCCATTGTCCTTTCTAAACTTCTTGAAGGCAATTGAGGCTGAGCAACAATTTTATAAGTTTTTGGACAGTTTCAGAAAATTGCATGTCAACATTCCTCTCATAGATGCAATTGAATAGATTCCTTCATATGGAATCTTTTTGAAGGATATAATTAATAAAAACATGAGGATAGATGACTTAGATGTAGATGTCCTGCGAGAGAAGATTAGCGCTTTCATTCTGGGAACACAACCACCAAAAAGTTAATATCCAGGATACTTCAACATATCATGTTACATCAAGAAGACTAAATTTGGAGAGGCTTTGTGTGATTTAGGGGCAAACACTAATCTTATACCCTTGAATAATTTTAAGAAGTTGGGTCTTAAGGAGTCCAGAAAAAGAAACATGACCATGAATTTGTCAGACAACTCAATGGTTAGGCCATATGGTATCTGTGAGGATGTTCTTGTCAAGGTAGACATATTTGTATTTCCAGTAGATTTTGTGGTAATGGAGATACATGATGATCACATCAATGAACTACTACTTAGGAGGCCATTTCAAGCCACAACTGACATGATACTTGTGATGGGCAGAGGAAAATTGACACTAGGGATTAAAGACAACTATTTTGAAATCAAGATGCCTGAGCCTACACAAGAACCTGAGGATAAGGCACAATGTCACATGTTGTAGCATGTCTAAGGAAAGATGTCTTTATACCATGGGAGGCCATTCATGGATATGGCTCATGCGATGACACAGATTCACAAGAGCACACTGGAAGTGGACATCTTAAAGAATACTAAAGAAGTTTCTTTGATCAAGGTAGTTTAATATCGATATGATGTAGAGGAGGAACATTTCCCAACAACAATTGAAGAGGCAGCTTCTTCCGCTCGTGTAAGCATACCCATAGTTGCCTTTGGAGGCATGTCTCATGACTTTGGTGGATGAATATACCAGGCACTGCTCTTTGGAGGAGTGTGTCTTGTTTCTCAAGGCACTATCATGTTACTACATCGAACACTTTGAGGATCAAGGACCACCTCCTCCACCATTGGTCCCATCTTTGCTGAGTCCCCCAGATCTAGAGATGAAGCCACTACTACCACACTTGAAGTGCATTTTCTTGATAGTAGAAGAGAAGCTTCTGATCATCATCTCAACTTCATTAAGCATTCGGGAAGAGAAGCAACTACTTGTGGATTTGAAAAACCATCGGGCAACATTTGTATGGTCTGTAGCAAACATAAAAGGGATCTCACCTAGTTTCTGCCAGCACAAGATCAGACTAGAAGAAGGAGCCAAGCCCATAGTGAAATCTCAGTGATGACTCAACCCCATCATGACTGAGGTAGTAAAATAGGAACCCATAATAAAATATCTTTGTCTATCCATACAGATCGATCCCATGATGAGGTACCTTCCTCAGCATATTCCAATATCTCTCCCATGCTTTAGAGTAAGACTCTTCTATCTGTTGCTTAAAGTTTTATATCTTTTTGACCATATCATTAGTCTTCTGAGGTGGGAAATAATTCTCAAAGAAAACATCTATCATATCCCCCCATGTTTCTATCGACTCGGGAAATAGATTGTAGAACCACAAGTTTGTGTTGTATGTCAATGATGATGGAAAGAGCTTCAGATATATCGCAGTCGTCGGCACTCGGTCAATCCTTACCATATCACAACTTTCAACAAAATGGATGATATGAGTCATTGGGTCTTCAAACGGTGGCCATTAAAAGCATGTGATTTGACCAATACCACCAACCTAGGATCAATCTTATATCTACCCAAATTTATAGCCTGTCTTTTGATTGGCCCTAATTGAGTTGTTGAGGAAGACACCTTGATCTTCTCCCAAATAGTTCATTCTTCTGTTGGGTCCACCATTTGAGTAGGCTCTGGTTGTTCTGGTGGAGGTATTAGAGTCTCAGGTGATGGTGTCTTAGGTAGTGGAGTGTGAGTCAATTGATGTACAGACGCATTGTATTCTTATGCTCTACGTAGGAAATCTTCCTGAAAGGTACTTTGTGGCGATGAGGCTCCATAATTGGTGATTCTTATTTGCACCATACACTAATATTTGAAATAGTCAAACATAATGTGAGAACAGATATTAATGTTTGAGTAATTGATACTTGAAATTCAGCTTAGAAAGAATAAAAAAGAAAAATAAAAGGTGTGGCCTAGAGTGGCCGATCACAGAAATCATATCGATTTGATGTTTCCCTGACAACGGTGCCAAAAACTTGACACGCACAAACTACACATCAAACACAAGTGTACGTATCAATGTAGTATAGACCTTAAGAGGCCCGGATGTCAAACTCAGGGAAACATTATCCAGAAACTTCTACTAATTGTGATACGATCAACTAGGTCAATGAAAACTTTGGTTGAAGGCTTAATTAACTAAGATGTAGAAATAAATCTAAGACTATTAGTTGTTTAATCTCAACTAAAGTGAATTCCTCAGGATTATGGTTTCACCTCGGTTAACATTGCAATTAACATCCTAACATTAATAATTATCTCTCATAACCCTCTGCAAAGAGGCTTGTAGTAAGAATTACCTGCTCTCACGGCGTAATTCACTACCTAATCTAATACCAATCCCACTCTTGTAATGATTGTGTTATTAGTTGGGTACTTTAGTGAAAACTCTGGGTAATCTTTTCACATTCTTAAGCCTCCTTTCTCAAGGGGCGATATAAAACTTGTAATTCTATGATTTTCCAACCCCTAATCCCTCTTTCAAAGCAATTAACGATCTAATTAACTATCTATGATGATGAAGCATGGATAGTTCATTAAACTTTCCAGAAATTAAGAGAAACATGTATATTAATGGATAAAAGTAAATTACAATGCATAATCAGGCTACTCCCAGGTCCTAAGGAATAAGAGGTTTAGCCCCGCATGGTTTCCATTGTCAAATACATGAGAGAGAAGAAGAAAATTATGAGAAACATTTATAAAACTAAAGAACCCCTGAAGAAGATGGTCCAGATGATCCCCTCTAACAAACGTGACAATTTTCTACCTTCCGGTTGCAAATCCATCCACTAGAGGTTCTCGAATCTCCCAGAATGTGAGTTTCTTCTTCGCTTTCTCCTCTCTTTGCTCTCAGTTGTCATCCAATGGAATAGAATGACATAATTAGGTCTGGCCAAAACCCCCCCCCTAAGTCATAGAAGTGACTTAGGGCATCATTAATTGCCAACCATCAGATCAAACTTAATTTTTAGATATGCTTGATTTCGCCATGTCCGTACTACCAACTGGGTGTTGATACTACCAACGCCTTTGATAGTTGCGGCCGCAAGTGGGTTTGTCAGTACTACTGAGTTGATGTTAGTAGTACTGAGATTTCTCATGAAATTTTAGTTTTTCCCTATAAGTTTGTCAGTAGTATTGACTTCATGATCAATACTACTGAGTCTTCTTAATTTCAATATGTCCCAAACTGAGCAAGTGTCGGTAGCACCAACAAAAAAGTCAGTAGTACCGAGCTATGTAGATTTTTGTAGATTCACCTAAAATACACAAAAACAAACATAAGATATTGAAATATATTAAATCATTCAGAAACATTAAAATTACATTTATTTGATACAATTAAATATCATAGGTTGATGATAGTAAATAATGCACAAATTAATATGAAAATGGACAATAAGTGTGCCAAAATTAAGAGAAATAGCATGTGAAAATGACAATTATCCAGGCATCATCCATAAATGTTGTTGGTGCATTGGTTAGACCAAATGGCACAATTACAAACTCAAAATAACCATACCTAGTCCTAAAAGTAGTCCTAGGTATGTCATATACCTTGATCTTCAATTGATGATACCTTAACCTCAAATCTCTCTTAGAAAATACTATAGCACCTCTCAACTAGATCAAACAGATCATCTATCCTTAGCAACTAGTACTTGTTCTTCACTATGGCCATGTTCAACTAATGGTAGTCTATGAAAAGCCTCATAGAGCCATCCTTCTTCATCATAAACAACACTAGAGCACCCCAATGTGAAGTGTGTGGTCATATAAACCCTTTTCCAACCACTCTTGTAACTACTAATTCAACTCCTTCATCTTAGTTGGAGCCATCCTATAGGGTGCCTATGTTATAGGTTGCCTACCAAGAGCTAGATTGATTTCAAAATCAATCACTGTTAGGGGTGGAACACCTAGGAACTATTTAGGGAAAACATTTTCAAACTCATGCACTACAGGGACATCCTATATACCAGGACTCCTCACCTTGGTATCCACCATGTGGGATAAGAAGGTGTTACACCCCTATCTCAACAACTTCTCCGTTATCATAGCCAATAACATATTGGTAGGAAGAATCTTCCTATCTCTTTGGAAAATCCAAGAGATATTCCCATCATAAAACATTGCAACTTTGGAACCACAATCCAAAAAAACCTTATGGTTCTTTAAGGTATCCATGTCTAGGATCACATTGAATCCATCCATATCAAGTGGCATGATATCCATTTGAACTTGCATCCTAAGAAAGAAAGAGGGCAAGATCGACACACTTCCCACAACACAGAAGAACCAACCAAAGGGGTTTCTAACAATAGGTTATTGGCTCTACTAAAGACGGGAAAGTTAAAACTATTTATCACATCTCTAGTGATAAATTAGTGTGTCACACCAGGGTCAACCAAAATAGATATAAAGTTAGATGTTAATAAGTCAGAAAGAGAAAGTTCCATCTGACCTCCTACAACCCGTGGGTTGACCAATCCTTCTAGATGACTCATAGCATAGAATCTAGCCATTGCATGTTCTCGTCAAGCTCTCCCTTTTCAAAGAGTCTACTGGGACTGTACTTTTCTCCTTAGTTTAGAAAATGTCGACCTCTAATGTGACTATTGGTACTGTGGAAAAGTGAACCTTGACTTCTTGAAATTGTCAAACAATTATCCTTGGAATTGTTCTGACCTATTTCTTGCATTGGCTTCTCACTGCCCATATTTGTCCTCTCTATCCTTCTCACAGACTCCTCAAAGGTGGATAACTTTCCTTGGGACTCCCAAGGTAGATGTCGTCCTTGCCAACTCATTATTCAAGCCCATCTTGAACCTTCTAATCCTCTACATCTTCATGGATGCCATGTGAGGATAGAACCTTAATAACTCCATGAACTTTGCATCATAATCATTCATAGTCCACAATCCTTAGTGTAGGCACTCAAACTAAGCCATCTTCTCTTCCAAATACATCTCTAGAAAGTAACGACTGACAAACTCCCATCAGAACTCCTCCCAACTGATCACCTCACCTGGTCTCTTCTCCTCCTCTATGGCCTACCAGTGTCTAGCACTACCCTTCAACTGGTAGATCACATTCTTCACCTTTTCCTCCTTAGAGATATCCAAGATCTTGAACACCTTTTCCATCTCTGTCAACCACATATACGTGTATGTAGGGTCAGTTGTGCCTGCATACTTTGTGGCTTTCACATGTTTCAACCTTTTTAGGTCTTTCCTAGACCTTGAGAGTCGGCATTTGAGACATGTACCCTCAATTGAGGTGTTGGTTCTCTATCAGACAAATGTGTGATCATCGCCATTAGTTGTCTAAAAATAATCTCAAAAGTTGTATCAATTATGGTTGTAGGGTCATAAGGATGCATGATGGGTTGTTCTAGTCATTTCTCAGTTACTTATCAATCTTGTGCCCCTCTCCTACCACCACCTCTAGGCACCACATAAATACTCTCATCATGTTCTTCACATTCTTCAAACATATCTACATAAGCATAAACCATGATTAAATAAGGTGGATACATAAGAACAGACACACTAAACTAAGTCATGCGTCCATTTAGACTCACTAAACCTAAAGCCTGATACAACCAAATGTGGTGATGTTCCATGCCAAATGAGATTAGTCAAAACCAAAATGTTGATCAAATATGAATTAAGCATATTACCAAAAAAAGGTACAAAATAAAAACCAAATTAAGATTTCAACATTTCATAAGAAATATTTATACCAAGGTCCAGTTTCACATGTATATTGATACCAGGTAATTTATGAGTTAAGTGGGCTCAACTACAACTTGTATACAAAATTCGTCATTCTTATAATTACAACTTTTGCATTTCTCAAGGCATATAACAAAAAATTTGAGTTATATATATATATATATATATATATATATATATATATATATATATATATATATATATATATATATATATATATATATATGTATATATATATATATATATATATATATACACACATCATATACAAACCCCCTACCCAGATATGGGAGTACATGAATGACTCTAGAATCTTAAACCATTACACCAACTCTCTGGCTCTAATGATCTCCAAATTGATCCTCCTCATCACCATGGGTGTGCGTGTGGTACTGGTCACCTAAAAAGGTGTGGAAACCCACTAGGTGAGACCCATGTACCAGTGACATGATATAACCTCTAATAACATTTATTTCTTACAAGCAAATTATGTAATGGAAGCAGTTAAGGAAGATAGTATAATAGAATTGAAAGATTGTGCAGTTTATATGAAATGATGAAGCATAGTTAAAGTTACATGTACAATTAATTACGCTCACTAGGATGTGAATCACATATAATGTTAGTAAGAAAAGAAAAGTAATAATTATCACCCAAATTGATTTGCCATATAATACTAATAGATATACTACTCTGCTAGATTACACCTTTTATTAAGCCATGGGTAGTTTGAGGCATACCATTCAAACTATGAATTGGCTTTTATGAAGTCACAATCAACTTTGTATAAGATCTAGAATGACCAGAATTCTAAAGATCGCTTCCCCTTGGTCGATATGAGTAATAACCATAGTGTCACATCAAACCAACTACTAAAAATAGCCAGGTCCATCCTGGGTACACATGCCATGACACCAAAAATCAGGGTATAAACCCTCAAATCCGAGTTATGATCATAGTATCTCTCAATCACATCAAATATGGACTCGACTGCTCTCTAATACCTTTTAATTAGGATGATAGGGATATTTCACATATACTCAACAATATATGACCCTGAGATCCTTCCGGATTACTCACTTCACTATCTAGTAAGTTCTGATACTGAGACAGTTCTATGGTCTCAGGATACTACATGATTAAGGTTACACTAGATTACTTAAGTTAGTTAAATATTTTTGACTTTATCAATCAAGTTACATAAAAACACCTACAAGATTCTTATAAAATAATTTAGGGATTTCAACTTCAGAAGATATAAAATGTATAAAAAAATTATGTGTTACTCAAACATGGTGTATGTATCCATACTTGTCATAAAGAGGACCAATCCTCAAACGAGGGTATATAAAAGCCAAATTATCACTACGAATTAAATATTAATAACTCCTTATGTGAGTCTCATGACAATACAAAATTAGTAGAGATATTAATGAGTCATAAGCAAGACAACTCCTAAAGTTCCATCATAAAAGTCCAGTGGATGTAAGAACTATGGTATTTCTAAGAACTAGACCTTCATACGTTCGAATCTCAATCATAGATAAGATACTTTCAATACCATGTTTTTGTCCTATTGTTGTCACAACACTATAATAGTGAATAAAAGCATTATAAACTCCATCGTTATCTATCATATGGCAAGGTTTGAAATGAGGGAAAAATTATTGTTTTTTTGAATACCAAAACATCACATCCATATATGACATTTTAGGTGTCATTACACTTATTTTTCGAATTTTAGACTTCAAATGATCAAAGGGAATGCTTACTTTATAAAATAAAATGTTCATTGAGTCTTAATGGAGAACTTAAAATTTTGTATCTTCAGCATAGCTATGTCAAATAATGCACAAAGACCATCTTTTCTCATGTTACGAGACTACTAGAACAAGATATGCATAAAGGATTTTATAAGTAGGTAAGAAATGTGTTAAAAAGTTGTATCACTCACCTTGGTAGAGAAGAAATCAAAGTATAAGAGGGAAAACTCCAAAATCAATAATAAAGTACCTACATTGGTCCACCAAAACTTCAAGAACGCCTCCTACTTCCATGAGAAAGGTGAATAATAAAGGAAAGAGGAGGAAGATAGAGTGTTTTAAAATCATAAGCATGAGTTTCCAACATGAAGCACCATGAAACTTAGCCATGGTAAAAGAGAGTATGAAGAATAATAAGAAAATTGTTTGAGGTGGAAGATCTTACATGTATAAGGCAAGAAACCATATCAATAACCTTCAATCAATCTAAAAAGAACTTGATCTTGGGCATGCATCCACAAACTAGTAGGATCGTCAACCCTAGATGGGTTCTTGTTGTTATCTTGATCGCAGCATGAAGTTTGTAAAAGATGAGAAGAGAGAGGAATCAGTCAGGTATTTATAGGTAGAGATTTTGTTATCTCAAGGGTAGACTGACCGCTCATCAACCTACAACAAACTTGTTAGTTTGGTTTCTATGTCAGGAAATCCAACGGTGTGACTATGTCGCATCCTCGTCAGTCCAATGAGTTTGATTATTTGTCGGTCAAACTTATAAAAACCTCATCGGGCACTCCAATCCATCAGCTTAAGGATTTGACAAGATATCATCAGCCTTCCAGCCAACAGCTTCGTTGGGCGCCTAAAGCCTGTTGGTCGACAAACTCATAGAGTTCTCATCGACCTGCACACAACCAAGGGACATCACCATCAGCTCGATTTTACACTCTTACTCAAAGCACCATCCCCCAATGAGATGGCAGAAATCATCAACGGATCAAAACACAAAGTACTACTATCAACCAACTTATACACATATAAACCCCATTTAACAAAATATGAACATGTTAAATTTATGTTTACACCCCAAAAAAAGGGTAAATTATACAAAAGTCTAGAATTCACATAAGATTGCATAACTCGAGAAATTGAATCAAATTTACATAGTTTTATACATTGGTATTACATCATAGTCTAAAGTCTAATTTCAAAACTAAGCATCTAAATTAATCCAAATAATTATGTTTGTAGATTGAGCAAGGTTAGGGGCCTTAGATAAATGTATGGTTGTGTGGAAATGGTCAAGTGTGATATGGTTTCATTTTAAGTTAATGATTTACCTTGGTATTATACTTTTAATTCTACTAAAATTACATTACATAAATAATTCTATCAATATGAATTATGAGTAGAGGGAACTAATGTCAAATGTAACACTTGTTTATTCTAGTTTTGTATGCCTTGAGCACCGCAAAACTTCCCTAATAGTCTAATTTTATCGAAGGGAAATGAGATTACTTGTAGAGATCAAAAAATATTAGTAAGATTTCTCATAATCATATATTTTTTTTATATTGGCAATAGAACAAGAATCTTCTTGGGGTTCCTCTCAAATTCTCAAGACAACTTATATATGAGTGTGGATGAGTTTGTATCTCTTTGTCAAACAACTATCCTACTGATGTGACGATACAAAGCAGATGGGATGCTACATCACATTTAGTGAGCTTGACGAGTTTGGGTGAAATAGTTTTAATATATGTAATCTATTCTGCATACTTATATGATAAGGTGCTAGCTCTTGAGTGTTGAAGTTCATACTTATGATTATATAGGTTGCATGCTAATGATTCCCTACAATGTACATACATGCATATATAATAAGGCATGGAAAGATCTTACTTGGTGAGGTAGCCCTAAGATCTTATACTATGGGCTAAGTGGATCTAGTAAATAGTTGTAACTTACAATTATAATAGAATTTAATCACAATTAAGTAATAAAAGATGATGAAAGAGTAGAATAGAACTAGTATGAATGGTTTAATTCCTAATGCATTTGTAATTTATATTGTTTAATTGTATACCATAGATCTATATATCCTTGTATAACTACATGTCTATTTAAGTTATTGATGTTTCATATTTCTATCCATTTGTAAGAGTTTCATCGTTTGTGACTACTTATGTCACATGCTTGTTATTTTTTATTTTAAGGGTCTCAGAATGCCCATAATCCTATCCAAGTGAGGAGTCACCACCCCAACAACATCAGTAGAAGGAGAACTCACCTTGACGTGTGAATTAGTATCTTAAGTAGTGATTTTTGTTGGATGATACATGTACATTCTAGTCCCATGGTGGTGTTTTGTATGTTTGTACTCAAAACTTGAATTTTGTAGTCATCTAATGTAAATGGTGTAAATGTGTCACATCTAGAGTTTCCTTAATATGACACAAGATAATCTAATATAAATGGTGTAAATGTGTCACATCTAGAGTTTCCTTTGTATGACACAAGTTTTTAATAATATTGTCTCACATAATGTGCATTGGGTATTTGATAATATATGCATGAAAACATTTTAGGTATATCATTATCCTTATATTGACAAGAAAGAGGAACTCACATTTTAGTGTTTCTTTCTTAAACTTAGATGAATCTTCCCTTTATTAAGATTGATTTTGGGTTTAATTGATATAGTTTATCATGTAACCCTAGTTCTGGGATATGTTTGTAAGTGATAATGAGATTATGTGCCACACAAAGATCTAGATAACATTAATTATAATCATTTATTAAGATTTCATCATTTTAAAATATTTTAGGATAGATTTACTATCAAAATCCCTACTTTGATAGAAAGTACCATTTAGCTTCATCAAAACCCAAAAACAATTCTAACAAGTGCAATACATGTTATCATGTCAAACAAACAGCATATTAGTTGGTAATTATATTTTCACCATTTGATGGTGATAACACATTAATACCAAAATTGAGTTCAACGTTTACGAAATTCGTGGTTACCAAATGATGGATTTTCATACATTATGAAGTGCATGAGTTATAGTGAGAACTTCTATTGCTAGGTTGGTATTTTTTATCTTCAATTATGACTAGTTATGGGAATCATGATAGAGTATAATCAAAGTGGTGTATCTAGGTGCACACTTATTAACTAACCTAGATAAAGTTGTATATAGTAGGCCTCATCTTATGAATTAAATATCGAGTGGAATCATGAGTTACACGTCTCCTATATAGATTTATATAAACAACATATTGTGAATGAACTAAATTAAACACATCATATGACCATAACTGGGATTTTCATAGATTTTTAGTTTAAGGTTTCTGACTACTAATTATCTCTAAATGTGAAATTGGATCCATGTTTTTATATATGTTCTACTCAACATATTTGTGTTGAATACATTACGAAGATACAAACAAGACAATTATCCATATTTGAGAATTCTTCCAAATTGATAATTGGTTCATAATGATCCAAGACTATATGTATATATAAGTTTCCTATTAGTGTATGTAAATTTGTGTAACAACTAAAAACAAAATTAGTTAGATTTTGAATAATTACATGATTCATATCCAGAAATAGATGAAGCACCGAACATTATTTAATTCTTTCATAAGTCATAAACATATAGAGTAAAACTTTGGATATGGTTATTCTTTAGTTATTATCTAATTAAGTTATAACAAGAAAGTTTAAAAATAAGAGGATATTTAATAAGGTTGAACATATAATAGAAATTGGAAAGGTAAGTTGTGAAAAATGACACTGAAAGATTAGTGATTTTTTAGTAGTAAATGTTTGACGTTTAAACTTTTATATATATGATGAATTCATAGTTCAAAATATATACTCACTGAGATAAATGGTGCCATATTTAGGAATACAACATGTTCTTAAAGTAGGAGTAATTCTTCATTTTAGGGAAATAGACTAGTAGTTTTTGATTCATTACTATTAATGTTCATTTATACAATTTTTATGAAA
Organism: Alisma plantago-aquatica; assembly: GCA_963693085.1. Taxonomy (NCBI): domain Eukaryota; kingdom Viridiplantae; phylum Streptophyta; class Magnoliopsida; order Alismatales; family Alismataceae; genus Alisma; species Alisma plantago-aquatica. The sequence continues at coordinate 832,981,438 of OY856413.1, read as the reverse complement.
ATGTGGTATGGAAAAGTAATTTATATCTTATTTCAAGAATTTATGTCAACCACAATATTGATGTGTACATAAATTAGGCATGCTCCCTTGAAAGGATCTTTCAACATATTATTGAATGAAGTCGTGTTGTATAGAATATTGAACACCATGGTATAAAATTAGAGTAGAAATGAAATTATTGGTATCTTGTATGTATGATAAACATAAGTAAAGCATTATTTTCAAGGTATCTAGAAACAAAAGTCTTAAAAGTTGTAAATAGTATGCTAGAGTTTCAATCTAGGGAAGACCAAATGATCTCTTTTGATCAACCAAAAAGTTGAGAGGAAGGGGTCCATGTACGTGTTGCAATTTGATATATACAAATCAACATGGGGTATAAATCCACGTCATGAAGATGGGTCTACTAACTATAATAGGTACTAGAGATTTTGGTGGTATCTTAGTTATTTAGCATTAATGGAAAGTTGATATTTAGGACCCTTCACCTAGTGATGTAATCATACCATAAGGAGCCTCAATACTAGGTTTCTCATAGTTGTATATATCATAAGAAACATCTCTTGTGTACCCAAAACACATGGCCTATGAGAACCCGTTATACTAGACAATATTAATCAAAATATAAAACATAATCGATCACTAATTAATCACATACCCAAAAATATAGGTAAATTAAAACTAATTTCAATGTCAGCACCCACTCAGAAACATTTACATAAGAGACAAACATCTTTCTTATATCCATACTATGCCAAGAATTTGATATAAATTGTTCTATCACCTTAGCCACAACATATATACACAGGAGAATAATATTTGTATATGCCACATAACAAATATTAACATGCTAACAAAATTCTGATTCATTTGAAACACCATATACAAACTTTTCCTGCCCGGACCTGAGAGTACAGGGATGACTCTAGAGCACACTAGACATATAATCAAATTTCTCAAAGATTCATTACTATAGCTCCTCTTTGTTGCCACATGTTTGATTTCATCACTTTTGATTACCTAAAAAAATGTGGTGAACCAGAAGGGTGAGACCCATGTCCTAGCAAGAGATATAACCTCCAACAACATTTATTGATTGCAACATTTTTAGGTAATGAGATAGTTTAAGCAGTTTAATCATATATAACAAATAAGCTCAATAGCACTGGTGATTAACAAAATAAATAAAGGATCATATAATAAATATCTTCATTAGCCAGACTATTCTCATATCCCTATTAATAGTATAAGGAGTCTAGCAGCATGAGCATCTCTAACATCATGAATAAATCTAGTATCATACGCATAGCTAACAACATCAGCATGTCCAACAGGTTGAACATATTAATTTCATAAGAAGAGCTAACAACATAAGTGCAACTATCTGGATAAGCATGATTAGCAGTATATGCATCTCTAGTTACAAAGGCATGGATAGCATGCTAAACATAACTAACAACATGAGATAGCTAGCATCATGATTATATTCAGTAGTAGTAGTATAGTTATCAACATAAGCATAGATACTATATGTATGCATCTACAATCTTAAGCATATCCAAAACCTAAGTATATCTACTATCTATTAATTGCACTAAGCATCATCTTTATGTAAAGATAACAAACAAGGGTTATTGTAAGGACCCGTACCTTCGTTTTGGGCTTACCTTGTTTGCTTTGCCTAAACCTTGTGTTTAGATGTTTTCTAATCACCTAAAGTTGTGGTTAGGGTTTGTTTGTGCTTTGTTGATAGGTTGAGGTGCAACTTGAAATTTACCCAATTTTTAGGGTTGGTGTGCAAGTCTGTCACCTTGAAAGATGTCTTTCTCTCTCATTGCATCCTCTAGGGTTAATATGATGAGTCGGGCACCTTATTTGAGTTGTTTTGGACCTCGCTTGAGCTTGTTGAAACCTAGGCTTGTTGTTGGGCTTTCTTAGGCATTGTTGAGGCTTGATATCGGGTTATACCTTGGTATATCGGCCTGGGGGAGTGCTTGGTTGTATAGGGCAAGATGTGTATTGGCCATGGTGTGTTGGATTGCCATGTTGGGAGACACACACCCTTCACCTAGACTCATTTGTGTCACCTTCTTTGGACATGTAGCAGTTGCTTTTCTAAGTGGGTGGCAAGTAGTGGACAAGTGGTTTTGGGGGTGTTAGCATGTGGCATGACCCTTGGAAAAGTGTGCTAGGGTCGGGTTTCGCCTTGCCATGCTCTCTCCCTTCACCCCTTCATATAAGCAACCCTACTTGCTTGCTAAGCCTCTTTAGTGCCCTTAGTTGCTCTCTTTCCTTTTGTGGCCGAGCTAGGAGTGGAGAAGAGGAAGTTGTGGTCGATATAGTTGGTGTCTTGGCCGATACATCTTGCTCCCTTGCTCCTTTCCTTATCTCATGGCGAGTATCCTTCTCTCCTTCCTTGGCACCTTCTCTTTCTTGCTTATTTTTTGGCTGTGGTGGTTGTGAGTTGTTCTTCTCTTCTTGAGGTGGCCGAAGGTGGTGCCTTGGAGCTTGGAGCTTGGTGCTTGGAGCTTTAGAGCTTGAGGAGTGTGCTTGAGGTGGGTTACATAACTCCTAACCCTAACTATACTACTTCCTTACCATGTTGCTTTGTTATATTCTATCTTGATCGGCCATGTTATCTTGCTAGATATGTTTCTTTCTTTAATGGTCATGTTGTTTCCCTAGATGAACCATGGATCTTGTTGTCCGAACCTTAGATGTGGGTTCCTTGGGCAAAATCCTTCTCTCTTAGTTGTTGAGAGGTGAGCCTAGGGTCTCCTAATTCAATGGTGTGTTGTGGCGTTTTCTTGGGGAAAAACCTCTTTATCCCTTTGGTATTGAGAGGTGAGCTTAAGCTCTAGTTGTGTGGGCAAAACCCCTCTCTCACTTAGTTGTTGAGAGGTGAGTCTACATTCTAGTTGCTTGAGCAACACCCCTCTCTCTCACCATGGATTTGAGCCTTTGGTTGGGTGTTGACCTAGTTGTTGGTTAGTTGGCCGATATGGTGATGATCTACCTTGCTTCCTAATATCTGGTAGAGGTTGTGCAAGACCCCTCTCACTTAGTTGTCGAGAGGTGAGCCAACACTCTTGATCTTTTAGGGTTTCGTGGTTGTCTTGAGGTTGAAGATGACCAACCCAATAGGTGGTGTAACCTGATATCCCTTGATGCCCGATATCATTTTGTGGAGAGGTGAAACTCGATATCCCTCCTCTAGGGTTGATCTTGGATGACATATTAGATGAATGTTGACCTCTTTGACCGATATGGGTCCTTACCCAAGATGTGTTGTTGGACGATATGCTCTCGGATGATATAGTGTTTGCTCGATATGCCCTCTTGAGTACCCTGGACGACATGGATAGGCCATGCCTTGATGATGAGTGTTGAGAAACACCCCTCCTTCCTTAAGTTGTGAGGTGAGATCTAGCACTTAGTCATTATGATGATGGGTATGTTAGTTGGATGATATGGGTCTCATAAACCCTAGCTGTTGGGCGATATGTCCCTTGGCCGATAGGGAGCCCTAACCCTAGATGGGTGATATTCTGGTGCCTTGAATGTTATGGAAGTTCTTGGGTGATATGGTGTGATGACCAAGGTTTTGGTTGATGACCGACAGGGATGTGTCTTGGGCAATAAATACATGGTGGTTGGGAAACGTGGAAACCCTAACTCTAGCTTGGGAGACATGGGGTCTTGGCCGACATGGTGTGCTGCCCGAGACCATCTTGTATAGAGTTGCCCAATATGGTGGATTCTCGACATGGGGCTTGGCACCCTAGGGTTTGGTAGTGTTCAATACCTTTAGGTGAAGAATAGTGCCCTACCCGGTATCCTTTTAGTGAGGGTTGTGATCTACCTGATATACCTATGATGAGGAATATGATACCTTTAGTGAGAGGCAATGTACTTTTGGTGAGGGTTATCCCTTACCTGACATACTTAGGGTAATTGTTATGTTAATACTTGCTTTGGTTACATGAGAATGCTTTGTATTGATACGTTTACCTATTTTGCATGGTTGTTTCTCATAATGGATTAAAGGGTTATAGATGTTCCTTGTACAAGTACCATTGTTTCTCTATGATTATGCTAACCATGCAGGTTGCATGTGTATGGATATGAAATCAAGTAATAGCCACGGTGATGGTATGATAGTGATATGATATGGAACATCAAGGGTTATGATGAACCCAGTGATATATGATGGGTGTTACCCATGGAATGGCAATGTGTGCCTTGATGTTGGGATTGAGTCCATGTGATGTTGATCCTTGAGATGGATCTTGATGATTGGCAAGAGGCCAAGTGGTAACATGTAATGTTGATCCTTGTGATGGATCAGGATGATGTTGATGGCTTTGAGAATAAGAATGACAATGTAACACATGATAATGAGATCTATGTTGTTTACTTTTGTTACATAACTTGGTTGAATCTTGCAATCCACTTAAAATATGTTAATTAATTACATATGAATCTTTCATGTAGTTTTCCCTGGCCATAGATCCATCATCGTCAAGAGCTGGTGATGGTGAAACGAGTTCTCCTACGGGTTAACCCGGAGCGATATTGTTGAATATGCGGGGTTTCTCCTAGCCGAAAATAGGATGAATAGAGTGCAACTTCAGTTGTAGACTCAGGATATGTATAAGAGCATGGTGAACATGCCCATGGCTCAATATGATGGAGCATGAATGTGTTCATGGCTCAAAAGCACGGTGAATAGGCCCATGGCTCAAGGTATGCTAGCGCTGAGACCTGTACCGAGGTGGGCTAGAGGAAAGGGTAGCCTTCGGGAGCTGACCCTGTGACTGAGGTCACTTAAGTAAGAGACTACAGTCCTGCTATGGACACCGTACACTGACCACGAAGAGGATGAGGTTGTGGAGTCCGGCTCTTCCATTGACCTTGTATGGCACTGTCTTTGGGTTTTTCAACTGAAGGTTGGATTTGAGCAGTACATCTCACTTCCTCAGGGTATAATAAATTGTAATCCAATTGTATAGTATATTTGATTAGGGCATACACGGAACATTGGTTGAGGCCTTGTTTGTATAGTTGCCCTAGTTATATCTTGCAGCTAATTACATGTTCCTCAGATGTTGTGATAAGATCCTATAAGACTTGTCTTTTCAATCATGTTCCATATATTATCTATTTATATGCCTCTTAGATATCCTAGCAAGATGTTATAGAGATATTCTGCTCAGTATGTTGCATATATGATATGCTTATATCAGTTACCTACTTTATCTGTTCTAGCTCTCCTGAGGTTTTATAGTTTTGGCGGGGTTTATGTTTCTCGCAGGGACTGTGTGTCTCACCCCACTGGTTTCAACCTTTTTAGGTGATCGAGCTAGATGTGGTGGTGGTCGTGAGGTTGCGGCTGAGCAGCAAGAAGATCAGTAGAAGGCAAGGTTCGATATGTTGCTGCTGTTGTTGGGTGTTTTGTAGTAGAGTCCTAGAGTCATCCATGTACTCTCAGATCCTTGGAGGTGTTTTGACGAGGTTTCATGATGTATAGTTGATATGGATTTCTTATCTTGTTGTTGACCTGGCAAGGTCTATTATGTACATAAACAGGTGCTGAACTCTTGTGCTTATGGGACAACTAGTTCCTATGAGTTGTGGACATGTATCAAGTTTATGTATATTTATATAACATGTTTTTTTGTCGGATGTGGATCTAGTTGTAATAATTCCTTTCTTATCTGCTTTCTGCAATCAGTTTTAATTAACCTATGTTTTTGGTAATATGATGTTTATGACGGTTCTGTACATTTTCATGTGGTGTTTTGCTATCTTTGTGATGGTGGGATGTCACAAGTAGGTTGAAATTAGAGTTATAGGTTCGTTGTGTCTATAGGTATCTAGGACTAGGTTTGTGTCTGTTCTTGTGATTCTCTCTAGATTTTCTCATAATGACCTTCTGCCCCCTATAGAAGATAAAGCTAAAAGATGTCTGGAAATCACGAAGAGCATGCTGCCGAGAGCAGTGTCGCTGCATCAGTTGATGGAGCAAGTGTGCAGACACATGAAGATCGAGTGTCTGAGGTCCCCCAGATTGACCCAGCCATTCTTGAGAATCCTAACTACCAGTACCTCATGGGATAGGTAATGGCAACGATGAACTCATGGTGGAGAGATTATGTGTGCCTACGCCAAGAGCACCGATTCCCCATGGTGAATCTTTGGACATTGGGAAGACCTTCAAGCAGCTTCGTTGAGTCAGAGCTTTGGATAATGCTGGAATGGTTGATCTAGCAGATGTAGATCTATGGCTGACAGGTCTTGAGAAGGCCTTCCGGATCCTTGACATCCCCAAAGCAGACAAAGTCAAGCACGTTGTCTACCTTCTAAAAGGTAGTGTTGGCCACTGGTGGGCCATCAAAGAGGAGAAGTGACTCGGTAAGGTGATCTGTTGGTACATCTTCTGACGGGAGTTCGTGAGTCGATACTTCCCGAAGACGTATCTGGATGAGAAGATCAGCCATTTCAAGCATTTTTGCCAAGGATCTTTGAACATCTATCTGGACGAGAAGCCAAGTTTATGGATATGCTTAGGTTTTGTCCTCACATGGCAGAAACGGATGATGAGAGGATCAGATAGTTTGAGAAAGGTTTGAGTGTTGAGCTGACAACACCTGCTACTACTTTAGAGAACCGGGAATCGTTTGCCACATTTGTGGAGTCTGTCTGAAGGATTGAATGGTCAGTCAAGGAGAAGAGAGATGCCATGTCCAAGAAAAGGCCTGCTTAGTTTCAGAAACAGAGGTTTGATAGCCACAAGAAGTCGAGGTTTTTTGCACTTTCTATGATGCAAGGTTCTAGTACACCATCTCAGTGGTCACCAAGTAAAGGAAGAGGGCGTGGTTACTTGCCATCCAGAGCTTATAGTACATCTTCAGTAGTAGTGATAGGGCCATCTAGGCCGCAGTTAGAGGACAGGTCATGCTATCTTTGTGGGCAGATAGGGCATATATATGAAGTCGAATTGCCCAAGGAGAGATGTCGAAGTGACGCAACAACTGAGATAGAGTCAATAAGGTTTAGATAGATAGTAGTTTAGTGGAGCCAGAGGGAAAGGATGCGGCCAAGCATCACAAGTTGGATTGTCTGCTCAAGGAAGCAGAGGGCGTGGATGACATCAAGCAATGGCTCGATTCTATGCTATGAGTCAACCTGAGGCGATAGTCAACCCGTGAGTGGTGGAAGGTCAGATGAAGTTATTTCATTCTGATTTGTCTTCTTCTTGCTTTGTTTTTGTTTTGGTTGACCCAGGTGCTACGCACTCTTTTATCACTCATAGTATGCTTGATAATTGTCTTATACCCATTAGTTGTAAGAAAGATAGATTGTTGTTAGAAATCCCTCTTAATGGTTCCTCAATGCTTCGAGAGGTGTATCCATCTTGTGTTCTATCCTTTTCGGGACACAACATACAAGTGGATCTCGTACCACTTAATATGCATGGATTCGATGTAATCCTTGGAATGGATACCTTAGAGAGGTATAGGGTTTTGCTAGACTGTAGTTCCAAGCAAGCGGTGTTCGCTGATGATGGTGAGAAGTGGATCTTCCAGGGAGATAGGAAGATTCTTCTGACGTGTTTGGTATCTGCTTTGCTGGCAAAAAAGTTATTGTGGCAAGGTTGTAGAGCGTTCTTGGCTCATACTGTGGATACCGAGGCTAAAGGACCGAGTCTTTAGGACATGATAGTTATCAGAGAGTTTGAGGATGTGTTTCTCGATGAGTTTCCCGGTGTTCCCCCACCTCGACATATTGACTTTGAGATCAATCTAGTGCCAGGGACACAGCCAGTTGCTCAGACACCGTATAGGATGGCTCCAGCTGAGATGGCAGAGCTAAAGAAGCAATTACAAGAGTTGTTGGATAAAGGTTTCATCAGACCGAGCACATCGCCGTGGGGTGCTCTAGTTCTGTTCGTAAAGAAGAATGATGGATCGATGCGTTTATGCATATATTATCAGAAGTTGAACAAAGTTACGATAAAAAACAAGTATCCTTAGCCGAGGATAGATGATCTGTTTGATCAGTTGTGTGGTGCTATAGTGTTCTCGAAGATCATTCTATAATTTGGATATCATCAGTTGAGGATCAAGGATGAGGACATATCAAAGTTAGCTTTCAGGATGAGGTATGGTCACTTTGAGTTTGTGGTTATGCCGTTTGGGCTAACCAATGCACCTACTGCTTTCATGGATCTGATGAACAGGGTGTTCCATCTATTTTTAGATCAGTTTATTATGGTTTTCATAGATGACATCTTGATCCATAGTCGGGACAGTCAACAGCATGAACACCATCTTCGACAAGCATTGACTCTCCTTCGCCAACACCAGTTGTATGCCAAGTTTAGTAAGTGCAAGTTCTGGTTGGAGGAAGTGACTTTCTTGGGTCATGTGATATCTGCGGAAGGAGTCATAGTGGATCCCAAGAAGGTGGAGTCAGTAGCAGAGTGGGAGCAACCAAAGATGCCGACTGAAGTTTGTAGTTTTCTGGGTTTAGAAGGATACTATCGTAGGTTTATAAAGAACTTCAATGTGATCGTGTTGCCATTGACGAAGTTGACCATGAAGGATGTACCTTTTATTTGGGATGATTCTTGTCAGTGAGCTTTTCAGAGCTTGAAAGAGATGTTGAGTAGTGCTCCAGTGTTGGTGCTGCCAGATCCTGGGAAAGGCTATGTTGTTTTTTGCGATGCTTCCAAGAAAGGCTTAGGATGTGTGCTGATGCAGGAAGATCATGTGATTTATTTTGCTTTGCGACAAGTTAAGAAACATGAGGAGAGTTATCCGACACATGATTTGAAACTGACAGTGGTGGTCCATGCATTTAAGATTTAGAGACACTATCTTTATGGGGAGGTATGTCAGATCCTTATGGATCATAAGAACTTGAAGTATATCTTCTCGCAGAGTGAGCTGAACATGCGACAGCGTCGCTGGATGGAGCTGATCAATGATTATGATTGCACCATTGAGTATCATCCTGGTAAGGCAAACGTGGTAGCTGATGTGCTTAGCAGGAAGTCTTCTTCTCTTCCTACAAATAAGGCACAGTTGAGTTCTTTGATATGCCATAGGCGGGATATGTTTGTCTCTTTGCGGCAGATGAATGTACAGTTAGAAGTCTCTTTGTTGGCAGGACTGTTGGAACAGATACAAGTAAAGCATGCGTTGAGACAACAGGTCAAAGAAGCACAGCAAGAAAATGTTGCAGTTCAGTTGATCAGATCAGAGTTCGGCAGCGAGAAGCGCGATGGTTTCCATGAGTCCGAGGATGGACTAGTTTGCTATCATAACAGGATGATGGTCCCCGATGTTGATGATCTGAGGAAGTTAGTGCTCGAGGAAGCGCACACATCGATGTATGTTATGCATCCAGGTGTCACCAAGATGTATCATAATCTAAAGGACCTATATTGGTGGCCTGGCTTGAAGAGAGATGTGGTCAAGTTTGTAGCTAAGTGTGCGATATGCCAGCAGGTTAAGGATGAGCATCAGAAAGTCGGCAGGTATGTTGCAACCCATGTCAATACCGTAGTGGAAATGGGATCATGTGACCATGGATTTCGTAGTTGGTCTTTTGAGGACAGCTAGAAATCTTGATTCCATTTGGGTGATAGTGGACAGATTAACGAAGTCTGCCCATTTCATACCGATGAAAATGACATATACAACAGAGAAGCTTGCTCAGGTGTATGTGGATGAGATAGTATGTTTGCACGGTGTGCCTGCAATGATAGTCTCTGACAGAGGTCCTTAGTTCATGAGTCACTTTTGGGAATAGTTGCATAGAGCGTTGGGAATGCAGTTAAGGTTCAGTACCTCTTTCCACCCGTAGACAGATGGATAGTCTGAAAGGACTATTCAGACTTTGGAGGATCTTCTCCGAGTTTGTGTTTTGCCGTTCCTAGGAAGTTGGGACGTGCATCTCTGTTTGATATAGTTTGCCTACAACAATAGTTACCAACGGAGTATCGACGTGGCACATTATGAGGCTTTATACGGTAGAAAGTGCAGATCTCCTTTATGTTGGTATGAGTCTGGCGAGTATCAGCTTTTCGGTCCTAAGTTAGTGCAAAAGACGATAGAAAAGATCAAGGTGATATAGCAACAGTTGAAAGCAGCACAGGATAGACAGAAGTCATATGCGGATAATCATCGAAGACCTCTAGAGTTCTAGGTGGGAGACAAGGTGTATCTAAAGGTCTCTCCATGGAAAGGTGTACTGAGGTTTGGTCAGAAAGTCAAGATGGCTTCCAGGTATATGGGGCCATATCCGGTGATAGCACATGTTAGCAAAGTGGCTTACATGTTAGAGCAACCGCTAGAGTTGCACAGGTTGCATCCAATGTTCCATGTCAGTATGCTAAAGAAAAGTCATCCTAGCATGGAGATAGTGATACAGCCAGTTGAGGTTGAGCTTGATGAAGATGTGACCTATGAGGAAGGTCCAGTGTTGATCCTTGACAGAAGAGTGAAGAAGCTGAAGAGGAAGGACCTAGTTCTTGTGAAGGTTCTTTGGCATCATCGTGGTGTTGAGGAAGCTACGTGGGAGCTTGAGGAAGAGATGAGGAGGAAGTATCCCTCGCTTTTCTCTTCGAATTTTGGGGGTGAAATCCTTTTGTAGGGGTTTATGACTTGTAAGGACCCTGACCTTCATTTTAGGCTTACCATGTTTGCTTTGCCTAAACCTTGTGTTTAGATGTTTTCTAATCACCTAAAGTTGTGGTTAGGGTTTGTTTGTGCTTTGCTGAGAGGTTGAGGTGCAACTTGCAATTTACCCAAGTTTTAGGGTTGGTGTGCAAGTCTTTCACCTTGAAAGATGTCTTTCTATCTCTTTGCATCCTCTAGGGTTAAGAGGATGAGTCGGGCGCCTTGCTTGAGTTGTTTTGGGCCTCGCTTGAGCTTGTTGAAACCTAGGCTTACTGTTGGGCTTTCTTGGGCCTTGTTGAGGCTTGATATCAGGTTAAACCTTGGTGTATCAGCCTGGAGGAGTGCTTGGTTGTATCGGGCAAGATGTGTATTGGCCATGGTGTGTTGGATTGCCATGTTGGGCGACACACACCCTTCACCTAGCCTTGTTTGTGTCACCTTCTTTGGACATGTGGCAGTTGCTTTGCTAAGTGGGTGGCAAGTTGGGGACAAGTGGTTTTGGGGGTGTTAGCATGTGGCATGACCCTTAGACAAGTGTGTTGGGTCGGGTGCCACCTTGCCATGCTCTCTCCCTTCACCCATTAGTATATAAGCACCCTCCTTGCTTGCTAAGCCTCTTTAGTGCCCTTAGTTGCTCTCTTTCCTTTGGTGGTTGAGCTAGGAGTGGAGAAGAGGAAGTGGTGGTCGATACATCTAGTGTCTTGGCCGATACATCTTGCTCCCTTGCTCCTTTCCTTCTCTCGTGGTGAGTATCCTTCTCTCCTTCCTTGGCACCTTCTCTTTCTTGCTTATTTTTCGGCCATGGTGGTTATGAGTCGTTCTTCTCTTCTTGAGGTGGTCGAAGGTGGTACCTTGGAGCTTGGAGCTTGGTGCTTGGTGCTTTAGAGCTTGAGGAGTGTGCTTGAGGCGAGTTACATGAATTCTAATCCACACTATACTACTTCCTTACCATGTTGCTTTGTTATATGCTATCTTGATCGGCCATGTTATCTTGCTAGATATGTTTCTTGCTTTAATGGTCATGTTGTTGCCCTAGATGAACCATGGATCTTGTTGGTTGAACCTTGGATGTGGGTTCCTTGGGCAAAACCCCTCTCTTAGTTTTTTGAGAGGTGAGCCTAGGGTCTCCTAATTCAATGGTGTGTCATGGCGTGTTCTTAGGGCAAAACCCCTTTCTCCCTTTGGTCTTGAGAGGTGAGCTTAAGCTCTTGTTGTGTGGCCAAAACCCCTCTCTCACTTAGTTATTGAGAGGTGAGTCTACATTCTAGTTGCTTGAGCAACACCCCTCTCTCTCACCATGGATTTGAAAGAGTGAGCCTTTGGTTGGGTGTAGACCTAGTTGTTGGTTCGTTGGCCGATATGGTGATGATCTACCTTGCTGCCTGATATCTGATAGAGGTTGTGTATGACTCCTCTCACTTAGTTGTTGAGAGGTGAGCTAAAACTATTGATCTTTTAGGGTTTGGTGGTTGTCTTGAGGTTGAAGATGACCAACCTGATATCCCTTGATGCACGATATCATTTTGTGGAGAGGTGAAACCTGATATCCCTCCTCTAGTGTTGATCTTGGATGACATATTAGATGAATGTTAACCTCTTTGACCGATATGGGTCCTTACCCAAGATGTGTTGTTGGACGATATGCTCTCGGGCGATATAGTGTTTGCCTAATATGCCCTCTTGAGTACCCTGGACGACATGGATAGGCCATGCCTTGATTATGAGTGTTGAGCAACACCCCTCCTTCCTTGAGTTCTAAGGTGAGCTCTAGCACTTGGTCATTATGATGATGGGTATGTTAGTTGGACGATATGGGTCTTGCAAACCCTAGTTGTTGGGTGATATGTCCATTGGTCGATAGGGAGCCCTAACCCTAGATGGGTGATATTCTGGTTATGGAAGTTCTTGGACGATATGATGTGATGACCAAGGTGTTGGTTGATGACCGATAGGGATGTATCTTGGGCGATAAAGACATGGAAGTTGGGCAACATGGAAACCCTAACTCTAGCTTGGATGACATGGGGTCTTGGCCGACATGGTGTGCTACCCAATACAATCTTATATAGAGTTGCCCAATATGGTGGATGCCTGACATGGGTCTTGGTTCCCTAGGGTTTGGTAGTGCTTGATACCTTTGGGTGAAGAATAGTGCCCTACCTGGTATCCTTTTAGTGAGGGTTGTGCTCTACCCGATATACCTATGATGAGGAATATGATACCTTTAGTGAGGGATGATGTGCTTTTGGTGAGGGTTATCCCTTACCCGACATACTTAGGGTAATTGTTATGTTAATACTTGCTTTGGTTACATGAGAATGCTTTGTATTGATATGTTTACCTATGTTGCATGGCTGTTTCTCATAATGGGAAAAGGGTTATAGATGTTCTTTGTACAAGTACCATTGTTTCTCTATGATTATGCTAACCATGCAGGTTCCATGTGTATGGATATGAAATCAGGTAATAGCCATGGTGATGGTATGATAGTGATATGATATGGAACATCAAGGGTTATGATGAACCCAGTGATATATGATGGGTGTTACCCATGGAATGGAAATGTGTGCCTTGATGATGGGATTGAGTCCATGTGATGTTGATCCTTGAGATGGATCTTGATGATTGGCAAGAGGCCAAGTGGTAACATGTAATGTTGATCCTTGTGATGGATCAGGATGATGTTGATGGCTTTGAGAATAAGAATGACAATGTAACACATGATAATGAGATCTATGTTGTTTACTTTTGTTACATAACTTGGTTGAATCTTGCAATCCACTTAAAATATGTTAATTAATTATAGATGAATCTTTCATGTAGTTTGCCCTGGCCATAGAGCCATCATCGTCAGGAGCTGGTGATGGTGAAATGGGTTCTCTTACGGGTTAAACTGGAGCGCATATTATTGAATATGTGGGGTTTCTCCTAACTGAAAATAGGAGGAATAGAGTGCAACTTCGGTTGTAGACTCAGGATATGTATAAGAGCATGGTGAGTAGGCCCATGGCTCAGTATGATAGAGCATGAATGTGTTCATGGCTCAGAAGCATGGTGAATAGGCCCGTGGCTCAAGGTATGCTAGCATCGAGACTTGTACCGAGGCGGGCTAGAGGAAAGGGTAGCTTGTGGGAGTTGACCTTGTGACTGAGGTCACTTAAGCAAGAGATTGTGGTCCTTCTTTAGATATCATACACTGGCCACAAAGAGGATGAGGTCGTGGTGTCTGACTCTTCCATTGACCTTGTATGGCACCGGCTTTGGGTTTTGCAACCGAAGGTTGGATTTGAGCGGTACAGCTCACTTCCTCAAGGCAAAATCAATCATAATCCAGATGTATAGTATATTTGATTAGGGACAACATAGAACATTGGTTGAGGCCTTGTTTGTATAGTTTCCCTAGTTATATCTTGCAGCTAATTACATGTTCCTCAAATGTTAGGATAAGATCCTATAAGACTTGTCTTGTCAATCATGTTCCATATATTATCTGTTTATATGCCTCGTAGATATCCTGGTAAGATGTTATAGAGATAGTTCTACTCAGTATGTTGCATATATGATCTGCTTATATCAGTTACCTGCTTTATCTGTTCTAGCTCTCCTAAGGTTTTATAGTTTTGGTCTCGTTGGGACTGTGTGTCTCACCCCGCTGGTTTCAACCTTTTTAGGTGACCGAGCTAGATGTGGTGGTGGTCGTGAGGTTGCGGCTGAGTAGTAAGAAGATTAGTAGAAGTCAAGGTTGGATATGTTGCTGCCATTGTTGGGTGTTTTGTAGTAGAGTCCTAGAGTCATCCCTTTACTCTTAGGTCCTTGGAGGTGTTTTGATGAGGTTTCATGATGTATAGTTGATATGGCTTTCTTATCTTGTTGTTGACCTGACTAGGTCTTCTATGTACATAAACAGGTGGTGAACTCTTGTGCTTATGGGACAGATAGTTCCTATGAGTTGTGAACATGTATCAAGTTTATAGATATTTATATAACATGTTTCTTTACAGGATGTGGATCTAGTTGTAATAGTTCCTTTCTTATCCACTTTCTGCAATCGGTTTTAATTAACCTGTGTTTTTGGAAATAGGATGTTTATGATGGTTCCACACGTTTTCACGTGGTGTTTCACTATCTTTGTGATGGTGGGATGTCACAAGTAGGTTGGTATCAGAGCTCTAGGTTCGCTGAGTCTATAGGGATCTCGGACTAGGTTTGTGTCTGTTCTTGTGATTCTCTCCAGATTTTCTCATAATGACCTTCTTCCCCCAGCAGAAGATAAAGCTAAAAGATGTCTGGAAATCATGAAGAGCATGCTATCGAGAGTAGTGACGCTGCATCAGGCTATGGAGTGAGTGTGCAGGCACATGAAGATCGGGTGCCTGAGGTCCCCCAGATCGAAACAGCCATTCTTGAGAATCCTGTCTACCATTACCTCATGGGACAGGTAATGGAAACGATGAATCTCGTGGTGGAGATATTACCTGTGCCTCCTCCAAGAGCACTGGTTCCCCATGGTGAATCTTCGGGCATTGGGAAGACCTTCGAGCGGCTTTGTCGAGTCAGAGCTTCGGAGTATGCTAGAACGGCTGATCCAAAAGATGCAGATCTGTGGCTAACATGTCTTGAGAAGGCCTTACGGATCCTTAACATCCACGAAGTAGACAAAGTCAAGCACGGTGTCTATCTTCTGAAATGTAGTGTTGGACACTGGTGGGCCATCGAAGAGGAGAAGTGACCCGGTGAGGTGATCTGTTGGGACGTCTTCCAACGGGTGTTCGTGAGTCGATACTTCCCAAAGATGTATCTGGATGAGAAGATCATCCAGTTCGAGTGTTTGCGCCAAGGATCTCTGAACATCACTAAGTATTAAGCCAAGTTTATGGAGTTGCTGAGGTTTTGTCCTCACATGGTGGCAACAGATATTGAGAGGATCAAACGGTTTGAGAAAGGTTTCAGTGTTGAGATGACAACACATGTTGCTGCTTTAAAGAACTGGGAGAGGTTTTCCATGTTTGTGGACTCTGTCCAAATGATTGAACGGACAGTCAAGGAGAAGAGAGATGCCATGTCCAAGAAAAGGCCTGCTCAGTTTCAGAAATAGAGGTTTGACAGCCACAAGAAGCCGAGGTTTTTTGTCCCTTCTGTGATGCAAGGTTCTAGTGCACCATCTCAGTGGTCACCAAGTAAAGGAAGAGGGTGTGGTTATTCGCCATCCAGAGCTTACAGTACAACTATAGTAGTAGTGATAGGGCCATCTAGGCTGCAGTTAGATGATAGGTCATGCTATCTTTGTGGGAAGACAGGGCATATGAAGTCGAATTTCCCAAGGAGAGATGTAGAAGTGACGCAACAACCGAGATAGAGTCAATAAGGTTCAAATAAACAGAAGTTTCGTGGTGCTAGAGGGTGAGGATACGGGCAAGCGTCACAAGCTAGATTATTTTCTCAAGGAAGCAGAGGGTGTGGATGACATCAAGCAATGGCTTGATTCTATGCTATGAGTCAGCCTGAGGCGATAGTCAACCCGCGAGTGGTGGCAGGTCAGATGGAGTTATTTCATTCTGATTTGTCTTCTTCTTGCTTTGTTTCTGTTTTGGTTGACCCGGGTGCTACGCACTCTTTTATCACTTGTAGTATGCTTGATAGTTGTCGTATACCCATTAGTTGTAAGAAATATAGCTTGTTGTTAGAAACCCCTCTTGATGGTTCCTCCATGCTTCGAGAGGTGTGTCCTTAATGTGTTCTATCCTTTTCGGGACACAGCGTACAAGTGGATCTCATAACACTTAATATGCATGGATTCGATGTAATCCTTGGAATGGATACCTTAGAGAGGTATAGGGTTGTGCTGGGCTATGGCTCCAAGCAAGTGGTGTTCGCTGATGATGATGAGAAGTGGATCTTCCAGGGAGATAGGAAGATTCTTCCGACATGTTTGGTATCAGCTTTCCTGGCAGAAAAGTTGTTGCGGCAAGGTTGTAGAGTGTTCTTGTCTCATGTTGTGGATACCGAGGCTAAAGGATTGAGTCTTTAGGACATGACAGTTATCAAAGAGTTTGAGGATGTGTTGCCCGATGAGTTTCCCGGTGTTCCCCCACCTCGAGAGATTGACTTTGAGATCAATCTAGTGCTAGGGACACAGCTAGTTGCTTAGACACCGTACAGGATGGCTCCAACTGAGATGGTCGAGCTAAAGAAGCAATTACAGGAGTTGTTGGATAATGGTTTTATCAGACCGAGCACATCACCGTGGGGTGCTCTAGTTCTATTTGTAAAGAAGAAGGATGGATCAATGTATCTGTGCATAGATTACCGACAGTTGAAAAAAGTTACGATCAAAACCAAGTATCCTTTGCTGAGGATAGAAAAATATGTTTGATCAGTTGTGTGGTGCTATAGTGTTCTTGAAGATCAATCTATGGTTTGGATATCATCAGTTGAGGATCAAGGGTGAGGACATACCAAATTCAGCTTTCAGGACGAGGTATGGTCACTTTGAGTTTGTGGTTATGTCGTTTGGGCTAACTAATGCACTTGTTGCTTTCATGGATCTAATGAATAGGGTGTTTTGTCCATTTTTAGGTTAGTTTATTGTAGTTTTCATATATGGCATTTTGATCTATAGTCAAGACAGTCAACGACATGAACAACATCTTCGACAAGCATTGACTCTCCTTCGCCAACACCAGTTGTATGCCAAGTTTAGTAAGTGCGAGTTATGGTTGGAGAAAGTGACTTTCTTGGGTCATGTGATATCGATAGAAGGAGTCAGAGTGGATCCTAAGAAGGTGGAGTCGGTAGCAGAGTGGGAGCAACCAAAGACGCCGACTGAAGTTTGTAGTTTTTTGGGTTTAGCAGGATACTACCAGAGTTTTATAAAGAAATTCAGTGTTATCGTGTTGCCATTTACGAAGTTGACCAGGAAGGATGTACCTTTTATTTGGGATGATCATTGTCAGTGAGCTTTTCAGAGCTTGAAAGAGAAGCTGACTAGTGCTCTAGTGTTGGTGCTGCCAGAGCCTGGGAAAGGCTATGTTGTTTTCTGTGATGCTTCCAAGTAAGGCTTAGGATGTGTGCTGATGCAGGAAGATCATGTGCTTTCTTTTGCTTTGCGACAGCTTAAGAAACATGAGGAGAGTTATCTGACACATGATTTGGAACTGGCAGCGGTGGTCCATGCATTAAAAATTTGGAGATACTATCTTTATGGGGAGGTGTGTCAGATCTTTACAGATCATAAGAACTTGAAGTATATATTCTCATAGAGTGAGTTGAACATGCGACAGTGTCGCTGGATGGAGCTAATCAATGATTATGATTGCACCATTGAGTATCATCCTGGTAAGGCGAATGTGGTAGCTGATGCGCTTAGCAGGAAGTCTTCTTTTCTTCCTACAAAGAAGGCACAGTTGAGTTCTTTGATATGCCATAGGCGGGATATGTTCGTCTCTTTGCGGCAAATAAATGTACAGTTGAAAGTCTCTTTGTTGGAAGGACTGTTGGAACATATGCAAGTAAAGCCTACATTGAGACAACAGATCAAAGAAGCATAGCAAGCAGATGTTGCAGTTTAGTTGATCAGATTAGAGTTCGGCAGCGAGAAGCGCGATGGTTTCCATGAGTCCGAATATGGACTAGTTTGTTATCATAACAGGATGATGGTCCCCGATGTTGATGATCTGAGGAAGTTAGTGCTCGAGGAAGTGCACACATCGATGTATTCTATGCATCCAGGTGTCACCAAGATGTATCATAATCTAAAGGACCTGTATTGGTGGCCTAGCTTGAAGAAAGATGTGGCCGAGTTTGTGGCTAAGTGTGCGATATGCCAGTAGGTTAAGGATGAGCATCAGAAGCCGATAGTTACATTACAACCCATGCTGATACCATAGTGGAAATGGGATCATGTGACCATGGATTTCGTAGTTGGTCTTCTGAGGACAGCTAGAAATCTTGATACCATTTGGGTGATAGTGGACAGATTAACAAAGTCTACCCATTTCATACCTGTGAAAATGACATATACAACAGAGAAGCTTGCTCAGGTGTATGTGGATGAGATAGTGTGTTTGCACGGTGTGCGCGCAATGATAGTCTCTGACAGAGGTCCTCAGTTCACAAGTCATTTTTGGGAATAGTTGCACAGAGCGTTGGGAACAGTTGCACAGAGCGTTGGGAATGTAGTTAAAGTTCAGTACCACTTTCCACCTGCAGACAGATGAACAGTCTGAAAGTACTATTCAGACTTTGGAGGATCTTCTCCGAGCTTGTGTTTTGCAGTTCCTAGGCAGTTGGGACGTGCATCTCAGTTTGATAGAGTTTGCCTACAGCAACAGTTACCAACGGAGTATTGACATGGCACCTTATGAGGCTTTATACGGCAGGAAGTGTAGATCTCCTTTATGTTGGTATGAGTCTGGTGAGTATCAGCTTTTGGGTCCTGAGTTAGTGCAACAGATGACAGAAAAGATCAAGGTGATACTACAATAGTTGAAAGTGGCACAGGATAGACAAAATTCATATGCAGATAATCGTCGACAACCTCTAGAGTTCCAGGTGGGAGACAAGGTGTATCTCAAGGTCTCTCCATGGAAAGGTGTGATGAGGTTTGGCTAGAAAGGCAAGTTTTCTCCCAGGTATATGGGGCCATATCCGGTGATAGCACGTGTTGGCAAAGTGTCTTATAAGTTAGAGCTACCGCCAGAGTTGCACAGGTTGCATCTAGTGTTCCATGTCAGTATGTTGAAGAAAAGTCATCCTGGCACAGAGACAGTGATACAGCCAGTTGAGGTTGAGATTGATGAAGATGTGACCTACGAGGAAGGTCCAGTGTTGATCCTTGACTAAAGAGTGAAGAAGCTGAAGAGGAAGGAACTAGTTCTTGTGAAGGTTCTTTGGCATCATCGTGGCATTGAG
The DNA here is from genome assembly GCA_963693085.1 of Alisma plantago-aquatica. Lineage (NCBI taxonomy): Eukaryota > Viridiplantae > Streptophyta > Magnoliopsida > Alismatales > Alismataceae > Alisma > Alisma plantago-aquatica. Next base: position 832,961,840 of record OY856413.1, on the reverse strand, counting down.
GAAGCCACGTGGGATCTTGAGGAAGAGATGAGGAGGAAGTATCCCTCCCTTTTCTCTTTAGATTTCGGGGGAAAACCCCTTTTTAGGGGTTTATGACTTGTAAGGACCCTAACCTTCATTTTGGGCTTACCCAGATTGCTTTGCCTAAACCTTATGTTTAGATGTTTGCTAATCACCTAAAGTTGTGGTTAGGGTTTGTTTGTGATTTGTTGAGAGATTGAGGTGCAACTTGCAATTTACCCAAGTTTTAGGGTTGGTGTGCAAGTTTGTCACCTTGAGAGATGTCTTTCTCTCTCTTTGCATCCTCTAGGGTTAAGAGGATGAGTCAGGTGCCTTGCTTGAGTTGTTTTGGGACTCACTTGAGCTTGTTGAAACCTAGGCTTCTTGTTGGGCTTTCTTGGGCCTTGTTGAGGCTTGATATCGAGGTAGACCTTGGTGTATCGGCCTAGAGGAGTGCTTGGTTGTATCAGGCAAGATGTGTATCGGCCATGGTGTGTTGGATTGCCATGTTGGGCGACACACACCCTTCACCTAGCCTCGTTTGTGTCACCTTCTTTGGACATGTGGCAGTTGCTTTGCTAAGTGGGTGGCAAGTCGTAGACAAGTGGTTTTGGGGGTGTTAGCATGTGTCATGACCCTTGGATAAGTGTTTTAGGGTTGAGTGCCACCTTGCCATGATCTCTCTCTTCACCCCTTAGTATATAAGCAACCCTCCTTGCTTTCTAAGCCTCTTTAGTGCCCTTAGTTGCTCTCTTTCCTTTGGCAGCCAAGCTAGGAGTGGAGAAGAGGAAGTGGTGGCCGATACAGCTGGTGTCTTGGCTGATACATCTTGCTCCCTTGCTCCTTTCCTTCTCTCATGGTGAGTATCCTTCTCTCCTTCCTTGGCACCTTCTCTTTCTTGCTTGTTTTTTGGCCATGGTGGTTATGAGTTGTTCTTATCTTCTTGAGGTGGCCGAAGGTGGTGCCTTGGAGATTAGAGCTTGGTGCTTGGATCTTTAGAGCTTGAGGATGTTGACCTAGAGGTTATACATTACCTATATTTTGATAATGACTTAACCATTCCACTCATATGTATCTAATATGTGTGTTTAAGATTGTTTGTAGGCATTAGGTACATGAAAAGGATCAAATATACAAAGCCCTAGAATGGGCCAAGTGTTGGTATATGTATACCCGTAGAGCCATCCCAAGCGATTGCATGGAGTCGGATATTAATTAATCAATTAATGTGATTATTTGGTTAATTAATGAATTCCAGAATATTCTAATTAATCCACGAGCGTTTTAATTAACGCAACGTTTCTGTTTACCGATGGGTTTAGGAACCCCTATTTTCCTTCGTATCATGTTTAAAGGAGGATTGACGGCCGATATCTATATAAGATAGAGAGAGGCTTTTCCGTTTACGCTCACGCATGTAAACCCGAGTCGTCATCGTCCTTAGGAGAGAAAGGAGAGAAACGCGCCGCTAGCACGCCGCCGTAGAGACACGACTCCTTCCCGCCGGCTTGGGAAGCGCGACGTGGAGTTCCGTCCATCCGCGTGGACGAAGTAGAGACGCAGACGCCTTGACGCCTGCGTTCGGAGGACGTCGATGACCACCACCTATATGTGTTACGAGCGGCGTACATCACTGCCGCAAAGGAGCGCCGCCGGATCTTCCTGCGACGCGCCTGACAAACGGGAGAGAAGTTCTGTCTGTGTAGACAAGCAGCGTTGCACAGTCGTGCAGCGGGACATCACCGGACTTGCTCCGCGATAAGGTATATCCCGTAAACAATCCTTCTAAATACGTTGTTGTCGACGAGATCCTGTTTCGGGTTGCGTGGATTCTATTACTTCCGCCGCGCATGTTTTCTCCACAAAGCCCAACAGTGGTATCAGAGCAGCATCGATCTACGACGTATTTGGATTAGTTTCGATATGATCGAATCGTTGTATATTGTTTTTATGTTGCATACGATGTGAATTAAACCTGCTAATGTGCAAATCTAAACCTAATTCCACATACGCCGTAGGCTTCTGTTTTTGACGTTTTGGACGGGGTTGACTATGGAATATATTGATTTTCCTATATGCATGGAAGTGAAATCCCCACACAGGGGCGTTGCCCCTGTGTACCCCGCATTGTCTGCGTGGGAGTCAAAAAAAAATTATTTAATGGGGAATGTCCTGCATTAAAAGTACTGCAATTTTTAATATGTATATACATATATGTAGATATACCTATGATACCATACACATCGCCTTTAAAATCTATTTTATGTGGTGAGTGCATGCACGGTTATGGCCTAGTATCCCCTTTTGTGAATGTTGTGAATGAATGTGGATGTCAATCTTGTGGATATGTTTGTTTGTGAATTATATGGATGTATAATGGTTACATATGGATCCTTTGTATAAAGTATTCGGCTTGCATGCCGAGCCTCATCTCTTATTTCAAAGTGTAATTAATTCTTTCCTTTTATATTTGTACTCACATGATGTAATAGAGATAGGATTAGTTTTAGTTTTTGTAAACTTGATGTAAGGAGGCCACTTGAAGATCCAACTCCAAGGAGTGTCCATGGAGAAGCACCATGAAGATCTAATTCCAAGAAGAAACCTGGAGATCCAACTCCAAGGAGCGTCCATGGAGAAGTAACAAGAAGATCCAATTCCAAGAAGCAACTTGAAGTTCCAACCTCACGAAGCATCCATGAAGTTGTTCTTTGTAATGTTGATCATTACAGGCTTACAGGTTGATTCACAGGTGTTGCATGAGATGCATAAGACCATAGGTGGACTGTAATCCTTTGTTGCTCCAAAGGATTACAATAGTATGGCCATAACCGATGTATTTGTGTTTGTGATTGCATGTCTATCGTTTGTGGTTGTGGATATAGTAGTATATGATACGTACTATAAGTATGTGGTGTTTGGATATGTATATGTATTAATAAAACCTCTTGATTAATAATATTAAGTTTTAGTTGCCTTCCATAAAGCAACACACATGAAAAGCTTGATCGACTATGTGTGGGCACGCCTCCGCGTGGTACACTGTCTATCTCGTGGAAGTGTGATGGTGGGTGTGTGGGTCTGCCTCCGCAGGGTGCACACTCATCGTGTTGGCTTATGGGTTGGACTTAACTAGGGAACCTTGATAGGATCAAGTACCTAGAGGCACATAGATGCATCATGGCAAGGAGTTGTGCATGATCATCTATCCAAGAGTTGCATATGATGCAATTGACAAAAGTTGCCTACCTTAGTATTTGGTCTTTGACGTCGGCGTTGGCTGGGCATTGATCCAATTATTTTGGGTCTTGGCTCACTAGAAGGTTGTGCGTTGCAATCTTCCGAGTTGATAGTGAGGGCTATCAATTTGAATAAAATAGTGGGATCATAATTAATTAAAGGCCTAATTAATCTCGTTAATCAAATCTTTACAAGTCAAAATGTTTTGGACTAAATGCAAATTTTTCTTTTGTAGCAATCAAATGGCAACCAACACTCACACTTTCTCATTGCGATCGGTCCTTGAGAAGGACAAACTTACCGGAACCAACTTTCAAAATTGGTTTAGGATGCTGAGAATTGTTCTCACACATGAGCGTAAGCTCTATGTCCTTGAAACACCAGAGCCAGAGGAGCCCGCCGTAAATGCGCCCAAGGCTGAAAAGGATGCTTACAAGAATCACCTTGATGATGTCGTGGATGTCAAGTGCCTGATGTTGTGCTCAATGAACTATGAGTTGCAAGAGCAACATGAGAACATGAATGTCATGGAGATGGTAACACATCTTAAGAACATGTATCAGCATCAAGCAAGACAGGAGAGATATGATGTCTCAAAGGCTTTGTTCAAAAGCAAGATGAAAGAGGGAGACTTAGTTGGCACCCATATACTCACCTTGATTGGGTACGTGTAAAGCCTATCCAAGCTGGGATTTCCCCTAGGTCAAGAGTTGGCCACTGATGTGATTCTACAATCGTTGCCTGAATCATATAATCATTTTGTCATGAACTACAACATGAACAATTTTGACAAGCCATTGTCAGAATTGTTAGGCATGTTGAGGACAGCTGAAGCACAGATGAAGAAAGACAAGCCCAAGTCTGTGATGGTGATCAGTAAGGCAAAGGGAAAGTCAAAAGGAAAAAGCAAGGCTAAGAAAGGTTCTAAATCCGGGCAGAAGCCAAAGTCATCCGCGCTCAAAGCTAAAGGTGGGATCTCCAAAGATGGCAGTTGTCACCATTGTCACCAGCTTGGACATTGGAAAAGAAACTGTCCTTTCTACCTGGAGGAACTGAGGAAGAAGAAGTAGGGGATAGAGATCTCCACTTCAGGTATATACGTTATTGAGATAAACTTAAATACTTCTTCATCATGGGTACTAGATACCGGATGTGGATCTCACATATGTTCTAATATGCAGGATCTGATAAGAAGTAAGCCTTTACAAAAGGGCCAAGTCGAGCAGCGGGTTGCTAATGGAGCAAGATTTGCTGCCATCGCAGTTGGAGTTATTAGTTTATCTTTGCCTACGGGCCTTGTAATAGAATTAGAGAATTGCTATTATGTACCTGCCATTAATAGAAATATTATTTCTGTATCTTGTATGGACAAGAGTGGATTTGAATTTCACATTAAGAATGGAATTATTTCTATATCTAAAGATGAGATCATTTATGGCAATGCCCCTATGTCTTATGGTATCTACTTGTTAGAACTTGAGACTAGCATATATAACGTAAATACTAAAAGGTTAAAACTTGACAACTCAAACAAAACATTCTTATGGCATTGTCGTCTTGGGCACATAAACGAGAAGCGCATATCTAGACTCCATAAGGATGGTTATCTAGACTCTTTTGATTTTGAATCATTAGAGACATGTGAGGCATGTTTATTAGGGAACATGACCAAAACTCCTTTCACTGGACATAGTGAGAGAGCCAGTGATCTGCTAGGGCTCATACATACTAATGTATGTGGACCTTTTAGATCAAATGCTAGAGGAGGCTATCAATACTTCATTACCTTCACTGATGACCTCAGTAGGTATGGCTATGTATATCTTATGAAACACAAGTCAGAAACTCTTGAAATGTTCAAGACTTTCATGAATGAAGTAGAGAAGCAACTTGGTAAGAGTATTAAAGCACTCCATTCAGATCGAGGTGGCGAATACTTAAGCCAAGAGTTTGAGGACCTTCTAAGAGACTGTGGTATTGTATCACAATGGACTCCACCTGGTACACCACAACATAATGGTGTGTCAGAAAAAAGGAATTGTACATTATTAGACATGGTACGATCAATGATGAGTTCAGCCAAACTTCCAATATCGTTATGGGGATATGCTCTTGAAACTGCAGCGTTTACACTTAACCGTGTACCTTCCAAATCGGTTCAAAAGACACCATATGAGATATGGAATGAGAATCGTCCCAATTTGGCTATGTTAAAGATTTGGGGATGTGAAGCTTATGTTAGGAAAAAATTTCCTGAAAAGCTTGGACCCAAATCATAAAAATGCTATTTTGTTGGATACCCCAAGGAAAGTCGGGGATACTACTTCTACACACCAACTGACAACAAAGTGTTTGTTGCTAGGACTGTTGTATTTCTTGAAAAGGAATTTATTTCCAAAGGAATTAGTGGGAGGAATGTAGAGCTCGAAGAAGTTCGAGACCAACAAGAAAGCAGAGAACCTGAGGAGGTACATAAGGAACATGAAGACTCACAAGTTGTTGTCCAAATTCAAGTTCCAAATGTAACACAGGAACCTCGTAGGTCTAGTAGGACATGACTTGAGCCTGAGAGATTTGGATTTCTCGTGACTTAAGACAGTGATGAATTGGGCATAGCAGATGAGACAACTTCCTATCTAGAAGCTACTAAGGGACCAGAATCTGAGAAATGGCTCGAAGCCATGAGATCTGAGATGGAATCCATGTACACCAACAAGGTATGGACCTTGGTGGATCCACCCGAAAGAGTAAAACCCATAGGGTGCAAGTGGGTCTTTAAGAAGAAGACTGACATGGATGGAAATGTTCAAACCTATAAAGGTAGATTGGTTGCGAAAGGATTATGTCAAATTCAAGGTGTTGATTATGACGAGACCTTCTCACCAGTTGCCATGGTTAAATCCATCAGGATCATGCTTGCCATTGCAGCTTATCATGACTATGAGATTTGGCAGATGGATGTTAAAACAACATTCCTTAATGGGAATTTACTCGAGGATGTGTACATGATACAACCTGAGGGTTTTATCGATCTAAAGGAAGCCAATAAAGTATGTAAGCTACAAAGGTCAATCTATGGATTGAAGCAAGCATCTCGGAGCTAGAATCTACGTTTTGATGAAGTAGTCAAAAAGTTTGGCTTTAGTCAAAATGAAGATGAACCTTGTGTTTACAAAAGGGTTAGTGGGAGCACAGTCGTATTTCTCATATTGTATGTGGATGACATACTATTGATGGGAAATGACATCCCTACTCTTTAGACAGTAAAAGGTTGGCTAGGGAAGACTTTCTCTATGAAGGATTTAGGCGAAGCATCCTATATACTTGGGATCAAGATCTATAGAGATAGATCTAGAAGGCTTCTAGGCCTAAGCCAGAGCACATACATTGACAAGGTGCTAAAGAGGTTTAACATGGAGGGTTCTAAGAGAGGTAACTTGCCCATGTCCCATGGGGTTACAATCTCTAAATCTCAGTGTCCTAGTTCATGTGATGAACGGGCATGCATGAGTAAGATTCCATATGCATCAGCAATTGGATCTATCATGTATGCAATGTTATGTACTCGTCCTGATGTGTCATATGCTTTGAGCATGACGAGCCGGTATCAGTCAGATCCAGGTGAATGTCACTGGACAGCCGTAAAGAACATCCTAAAGTACTTGAGAAGGACTAAGGATCAATTCTTGGTATACGGTGGTGAGGAAGAGCTCGTGGTAAAGGGTTACACTGATGCTAGCTTCCAAACTGACAAAGATGACTACAGATCGCAATCTGGATTTGTGTTTTGCCTGAACAACGGAGCTATGACCTGGAAGAGTTCCAAGCAAGAGACGGTTGCGGATTCTACAACAGAGGCCGAATATATTGCCGCATCTAATGCTGCAAAGGAAGCTGTGTGGATTAAGAAGTTCATTTCTGAACTTGGAGTGGTTCCAAGCGCTGGTGATGCAATTGAGTTGTTTTGCGACAACAATGGAGCAATTGCACAAGCTAAAGAACCAAGATCGAACCAACGTTCCAAACATATTCTATGGCGGTTCCATCTCATACGAGAGATCATACAACGAGGAGATGTGAAGATTTGCAGAGTACCTACAGAAAGTAATGTGGTTGACCCGCTCACAAAAGCACTTTCACAGCAGAAACATGATGGACATGTTCGATCACTTGGATTGAGATTCATGAGTGATTGGGTATAAGTGTAAGTGGGAATCTGTTGGTATGTATGCCCATAGAGACTATCATTCGATGATTGTAATGGGATACTATGTAAATGATTTGTAATACTACATTGATCATATCAATAAAGGCAAGTTTCCAATCTATATGTTTGTGTTTTATATTGTGAGATGACCATAAAACTTATAGATGTCTATAGAATGATATACTCAATGACATATGTCTTCGGGTTGATGACCTGAACAGTGAGATCATATGTATGCTAAGAGAGTGTATTCTTGTTTTGTCCCTAATCGGTTGTTATTGTGGAAATATCCATAGACATCAATAACACATAAGATTAGAATGTATGTTGGTTGATGGAAGAGTTTCATTATTCATGATATAGAGATATCAAACCAAATACATAGATACTTGTTAGAGAATAGTGTATCGGATAGACCCACCTTGAGAGTGACACATGGATACCATGATTGGTAGTTAGAGTCACATCTCATAATGATGGTGGTGATTGTGGTTCTTAGACCTGAAGTCACTACACTTATCACATGTCGTTCGGTGTACTTTGACATCATCCACCGTGGTCCTGAATAAGGATTGCCATAAAGATGGTGCTTGGGTGCACTGTGACACATGGGGATGACTGTGAGTGATGTAGATGGAATTTGTCCTTCCTACGGGAGTTTGATATTTCGGCCACTTGATAAGCGAGACGGAGAAATGCATGGCCATGCTGATGTGAGTCAATATGTGATATTGAGCTTACATATATCTCAGACAGTCTGCTGTAGTTCAATGAACATGGATTGAATGTTGAAAAGGATAACAATTCCATGACTCGAGTTCAATCCGGATATCAGTGACAAAATAACTATACAATCACTGTAACACCAGTCATGAATGATAGGTTAAGTTGTTCTCCAACTTCTCCAATTACTTGGGTAGTAATGAAGTCTTGCTAGATATCAATCATTGCTTGTGAAATCAAAATATGATTATGGATATCACTGCCAACATAATTTGGAGCCTACTGGGTCACATGCATAGGATGTGTTGGAATAGGAGTATAATTGTGGATTTGATTGGAATTTCTCCAAATCACATTGATTACTAAAATGTTTATGTAATGGATTAGAATAATATTGGAGTGACTGGATCTAAGTGCAAGTGGTAGTCTGTTGGTATATGTATGCTCGTAGAGCCATCCCAAGTGATTGCATGGAGTCGGATATTAATTAATCAATTAATGCGATTATTTGGTTAATTAATGAATTCCGGAATATTCTAATTAATCCACGAGCATTTTAATTAACACAACATTTCTATTTACCGATGGGTTTAGGAAACCCTATTTCCCTTCGTATCCTGTTTAAAGGAGGATTGACGGCCGATATCTATATAAGATAGAGAGAGGATTTTCCGTTTATGCTCACGCATGTAAACCCTAGTCGTCATCGTCCTTAGGAGAGAGAGGAGAGAAACACGCCGCTAGCACGCCACCACAAAGACACGACTCCTTCCCGCTGGCTTGGGAAGCGTGATGTGGAGTTCCGTCCATCCGTGTGGATGAAGTAGAGACGCAGACGCCTTGATGCCTATGTTCAGAGGACGTCGACGACCACCACCTGTACGCGCTACGAGCGGCATACATCACTGCCGCAAAGGAGCGCCGCCGGATCTTCCTGCGACGCGTCTGACGAACGGGAGAGAAGTTCTGTCTGTGCAGACAAGTAGCGTTGCACCGTCGTGTAGCGGGACATCGCCGGACTTGCTCCGTGATAAGGTATATCCCGTAAACAATCCTTCTAAATACTTTGTTGTCAACAAGATCCTGTTTCGGGTTGTGTGGATTCTATTACTTCCGCCGTGCATGTTTTCTCCACAAAACCCAACACCAAGTTCAAGTCAAAATGGCTACAAGTGCGCGTTTTAGGATTTCTATGTAAATGACCTTAGAACATCCATGTAATCACTTGTAATGATGAATTGGCTTGTAACTTAGAAGAGAAAAATGTTTGGGACAAAATTCACCAAGTGCTAATCACTTTTATTGCAAATTAGAAAATCAATTACAGGCACTTGGTCGGTCGAGTTTCCCTAGCCATAAACTCGACCGATCAACCTTGATCGATTTTCTGAAGATTGCATCGGTCGAGTTGTGCACCCACAAAACTCGATCGATCAGGTAGCAGGCCATTTCCAATTGAAATGGTCGGTCGAGTTTTTTCAGGACAAACTCGACCGATCATTTGAATATCGGTTTGCCTCTTACTTGATCGGTCGAGTTACCCCCATTAAAACTCGACCGATTACACTGTACGGAATTTGCAGAAAAAGTAATATGACCGTTGGTGAATTGTTTTGGGTAAAAATAGAGTCGTTTTCTTGAACAAAAAATGACTACTTTTGCACCCAAGTGTCCCACAATATAAAGGGCCACCCGCAACTATAAATAGAACCCCTTGGACTTCATTCCAAGCTGCTCTTCCATTGCAAACTTGGTTCTAGCTTAGTTGAGAGTGTTCCAAGCCCTTAAGCCCCTTTCTCTCTCTACCTTCAAGATAAATTCATGAGTCAAGAGTGAGTTAGGTCCCTGTGTATGAGATCTATCCCTTGTAATATGTGCAGCTCTCCTTTCTCTCTTCCTACCTCAAAATCCCTTTGAAGATTGATTGAAGCTACTTCTCCAAGTGAAAGAGGAGTTGTTGTTGTTCTTCTCCATGTGAAGGGTAAGATGTGTTGCTGATCTTCAAGAGTGAAGATATCTCATTGCTCCAGGTCCCTTGGTGAAGGGAAAACGTGGAGAAGCTCTCCAAGTGAAGGAGAGGTGCAAGGCAAAGCTCAAGTGAGATAGGTAAATCCTACAAGGCTGAAGACAAAGGTAAGATTGGGTAAGTCCTTTGAAGAAGGCTGAAGAATCTTGCTTTGTGGGTAAGTCCTTGGATAGGTAGAAGATCTTAGCTTGAGAAATTAAGTCCTTGGTTGTGTGGTTTATGTATCTTGTAATCTTATTGTGATATATAAGAGAATCAAGTTGCAAATCCTAGAGTCTAACCAACTCTAGGTAGTGGAATGACATCGCTCCTAAGTTTAGGACGTGGAACCACTCTAAACCACCTGTCCAAGTGCTTGCTATTCTTTGTCTCTTATCCTTGCTTTGAATGCTAGATTAAGACATCAATTTTTTGCTTGCTTTAGTTTTTGCACTACAATTAAATTGGTGGTCTAATTGATTTTGTGAAGTGTGGGTAGCTCTATTCACCCCCCCCCCTCTAGAGCCCATTGATCCAACAAGTGGTATCAGAGCAGGTCTTCTCCAAGCTACTTCAACAAGTAGGAGAAGATGGGCGATTCGGCTCTTGGGTCACTCAACCTCGAAGGAAGCTTCTCAATGAGACTCCCGGTCTTCGATGGCACAAACTTCCTATATTGGAAGAGGAGAATGCAATTCTACCTCCAAGGGGTGAGCTACAAAATGTGGAAGATTGTCCATCTCAAGTATGAAGATCCAAAAGGGACATCACCACATGGATGGAAGTTGAGATGAAGCATGCTCAACTCAACGCCAAAGTCGTGAGCATCATATACGCCGCCCTTACTCCATCCGAGTTCAACCGGATCTCTTCTTGGGACACGGCGCATGAGATATGGCACAAGTTGTGTGTCACCTATGAAGGGACCGAGCAAGTCAAGGAGGCCAAAGTCTACATGCTTGGTGGTCTTCTTGAGAACTTCAATATGGGGAAGAATGAAAGAGTAGCGGACATGTACACAAGGTTAAATGTCATCTTGAATAGCCTTGCAGCTCTTGGGAGTGTCATGGATAGAGGTACAATCAATGCCAAAATCTTGAGATCTCTTCCAAAGAGATGGGAGTCAAAGGTCACTTCAATTGAAGAGGTTTACAAGCTAAGCGAATTGTCAACCAAGGAGCTGGTTGGTAACCTCCAAGCCCATGAACCTAGGCTCGACAAGCAAGAAGAAGAGGAGAAAAGAGAAGAGAAGGAATCAAAGAAGATAAAGGACACAGCCTTCAAAGCTCAAATTGAAGAAATGGTCCGACAACAACAACTTGCCATGAAGTCTCCCTGCCCTTCCTCAAGTGAAGATGAAGGTGTCAATGATCATGAAGCTAACTGCTCAAAAGGGAAACACTTCAAGAGTAAGCCCTCCTCCTCAACTTCTAGGTGCTACGAGTGTGGTCAAAAAGGCCACTACAAGAGTGACTGCCCAAAGGCCTAGAAGAGCCATCATAAGAGCAGCCACAAGAAGGATGACAAGTACAAAAGAGAAGCAAAGTACAAGAGGAAAGACAAGAAGGAGAGAAGATCCAAAGATGCAGCTCATGCGGCGTGGGAGGAGTCTTCTTCAAGCTCTGAAGATGGAGAATGCCATCTTGCCCTCATGGCCTCAACTAGTGAAGATGTAATTGAGGTAAGTGAGGTAAGCAAGGTTAGTGATGTTAATTTACTTGAGCTATCTAAGGAAACTCTCATTGATATGCTTAATGAATTCCAATCATCTTTTGCTAAATGTAAATCTAAGAGGAAAAGATTAGGCAAAATAGTTGATGATCTTTATGCAAAAATTGACATTCTTGATGAAAATGAAAAATTGCATCTTGATAGCATAGAATCCTTGCAAGGGCAATTTCTTGACCTTGAACTTCAATACAATGGAGTAGAGGTTGAGAATGGTACATATCTTAAAAATATTGAAAATCTTAAGATAGAAAACCAAAAATGCCTAGATGAGCTTGATACTCTTAAAATTGAAAATGTAGAACTCAAGCTTATTAATGATGCTAGGAGAGAAGAAATCTATGCTTATCAAAGAGAAATAGTTGTTCTTAAATCTAAAAATGCAAAATTGCTTGCTCAAATTAATGATCTATCTTCTAGACCTGTTTTGCCCAGAAATGAAGTTGCTAGCTTAACTCTAGAAAAAGATTCTCTTCTTACTAAAGCCCTCTGTCTTGAGGCTGACCTTTTGCATACTAGAGAAGATCTTGCTAGTCTATCTACTACTGTTGTAAATCTTAGTGATGATAATTCTAAATTAAGATCTACTTTGCAAAGGTTTCTTTCGGGAAAGAAATCCCTAAATGATGTCCTAGAGCACTCTACCAAACAAGTTGGTACTAGTGGTTTAAGATATAATGGGACTGCTCCCAAAGGTAAGAAGAAGAAGGGTAAGAAAAAGAGTGTGGAACCTCCAATTTTCAATGGAGAGACTTCCGGCTCTAAAAACCTTATGGTTTGTTGTTATGACCCGTTTTAAAGCCTATTGGTAAGCAGTATGAATTGAGCCTAATTAAAGTTATTTGAGTTAATTTATGTGCTCATGAGGTAGTTAGTGAATCATTAACTTGATTTAGTTGAATCAAGCACATAAGATCAATTGGTGCATAATTAAGATGATTAATTTGAGTAAAGTAATAATTGGATGCAATTGGAATGTTGAATCAGTAAAACAGTATAATTAGCTTGATTTCATGCCTTGGGTTTGTAGAGGGCCTCATTCTTGAAAAGATGCAAAATAAATCCTGTTATTTGGACCTCCGAGGAAAAAGTTATGATGATTTACAATTTCTGGGGTCAATTTAGCAATTTTTCCAAAACTTTCACCTTATAATCGTTTCTTTTCTTTTCATTTCCTTTACGGTTATCTTCTTCTAGCAGCCGCCTTCTTGGGTCGGCGCACAGATCCGATTTGAGCGCCCGATGAGATGAGGAGCAGGCAACCTTGGTCTGGCTCCGATTTCACAGCAAGCCACTTCTTTTCTTCTTCTTCTTCCTCTCTTTCTCTTCCCCTTCCTTTTCCTTCTCCGGCTAGTAGCCACCTGCGGCCCTACAGCTTGGGCGGCCGGCACCTGCAGCAAGCCGTAGCTGCGATTTGTAGCAGCTAAGCCACCTTGGGCGCCAAGGCTATAAAGGAGGCTATTTTGAGCTCCGTTTTGGAGATACAAGCAAGAAGATGTAGCTTCTATTCAGATTCGGCCATCGATTGGACCTCTCCATCAACTGTGCGTGAAGCTGCTAGCAACAGTACCGTGAAATCAAAATACCAAAGGAAGAAGACAATAGAAATTCGCCCGGAATCAGGCCTTGGACGCATCTCCGGACGAATCCGGACAGTCCAAATCGCTGTGAGTGGGGTTTCATTTATTTATCATTAATAAACTCAGACGTTTGAATATTTTCTGTTTTGTGCTCAAATTACGCTGATAACAGGCGTTATCAGGCATCGGGCAGCGTTTGGCGTCGCCCGACTTTTTATTTCATAAAATGCTTCTAGACGCTGTTATATGATTTAGTTTAGCATATGATCAGTGTGGATTGAATCAGTGAATTTATATGGTTCATTGGAACTTGAAATACGTAATATGATTGATGAAAATCATAGAATTTCATGTATTATAACTGCAATGTATACGTTGAGCTTAAAATGGATGTGTAGCATCGAAACTGGATAAGTTGATACTGAGTCATGTTTATAGATGACAGATGATATATATGAGTTTTTAAGAGATGTGTAGAATGTGAAATAAGTATGAAATGTGATATTCCTGTTTAAATGGTTATATGTTAAATCAGTTAATAGACTTAGGTGCCCTAACACCGTAGAACCCCTTTGAGAGGTCTGCACCTTAGGGGTGAAACTCGTGTCCAACATCAACTGGTTGAGTAATTCTGGTGGCACGAGGATTGATAGACAGTGTCCAACACCAACCGATTGAGTAATTTCAGTGGCACTGGGAAAAAGAATATAAATAAGGTAAAGGGTTATCCAACACCAACTGGTTGAGTAATTCTGGTGGTAACCCAGTGTTGACTCCCTGCGCCTGTGTGCTCAGGTTAGAGGAGGAGTCCAGAGCACTCGTGGTGAGTGCAGAGGAGGCCAGAGAGCCTGTGGGTCCTGTAGCAGACCAGGACGAGAAGTTAGACTTAGCATTTCCTGGGTGTGTCGCTAAGTCTTGTACGGTGGGATCGTAGTTCGCTACGGATCTTTATATGCAGGGTACACTGCATATGATTAGGGCATAATAATGATATAAATATGTAATCATATAGGATCACAGTAAATTAATATATCCGAACTTTTGTGCCAAATCATTATATCTGTTATTTTGGTTTAAATTATCTGTTGTTACTTAGAAATGTGATTATATTCTGTAATCTGCTATGTCGTTAGAACTGCACTGCTTGCACTGTATATATGTTTTATTTCAATTATAAACCTGACGAGTTGATTAGTGATAGCTAAGTGAAATGCTATTCACTGAGTGAGTAGGCTCATCCCTCTACTCAAATATTTTCAGGTCAGCATCAGCATCAGGAATCGGAAGGGTCGTTTCATCCTAACGCCTAGTTTATAAAAGGTTTGTAGTTAGTCTAGTTAGAGGTCTCTTAGTCCTTTCCCCTCGATCCTTGGGACATGGTGTGGGTGAGAGAGAGAATGTATGGTGAATGTGTAAAAGGTGTAAATTAACTGTTATGTTTTACTTTCTGTTAAACAATGTTACATGCTGTAGACTTTGTTTATATTACTAGTCAGTTTAATAAAAATGCTTCCGCAGATTGTTTAGCTTCATTTTACAGCGTAAATCAGTTTATCTTTTTAATGTCTTTAAAATGGTTTAAAAAGTTATGAGAGGTTTGGCTTGTGAATAATCCCTCCGTCGCACCCTAATCTCGTGGATTGAGGTTAGTGTGAGATCGGGGTGTGACATCTTGGTATCAGAGCATAGGTTGAGTATATGAATACTCTAAGTCAAGGTCAGGGGATGATGAGAGACCAATAGGATTAGGACTTAAGTGTCTTCCTTCTAACTGCAATTTTCTAACAGGAAGTGTTCTGTTATACTATTGCAGATGGCAGGAAGAGGATGTGGTCACGAGAACCAAGTAAAGAGCTTATGTTGAATCGTCAGGGATCATTAGGGTCGAAAGATAGAGTTATAAGTGAGAAAAATAAGAAGTGATATGCCTTTAGCTCTGGGAGGTCTGAGTGTTTAGATACCCTGGCCAAGTGTCTGAATACTTAGATTGACCAGTATCAAGCTACTCTGTCTATTCTTCTCTGAATACCCTGGCCAGGTATGCAGAGGAAGGATAGGCTAGAGAGAAACCCTAGAAATCTTAGGGTTAAGAAATCAGAAAGTAATATAAGAGTAAGAGATTAAATATAGGATGCAATATAACTCTTGTTTATATTGCTTATTTGATTGGAGATCATTAGAAATGCTCTTATATGCATGAATTTAGATTTTCAGTTTGTAGAATAAATATGATTCTTTTATGTTGTTGTGTGTCATGAAGTGATTTATTTATTGTTTATATTCTTTGTATTAAGTAGACCAGAAATTATGTTTAAATGAGTCTGCCCTGAGTGGATATTCTTTCCACATGTTTGAGATTAATAGGAGTTGGTTAATCCTAAGTAGCTCTTGGCTTCAGGACTACAGGTTCGGCCTGGTCCGGCTGGCAGGATGCGTTACTGAGATCTAATGACTCCTATTAATAATATAATAAAGGTAGATCCTGGATAATTTAGACCCGCATCATAGTGAGAATGTACATACGTTAAGATGTTGAAATGTAAGAGAAAGACTAGAACAACTGAGAAGTAGCTGGAATTGATATCGGAGGCTCAACGTTGAAGCCTCATATGAGAAATCCTTAGTTGGAAATAAAGAAACACGATATAAGGTTCAGACGAAATTTAATGATTTGTATTATATGAACCCTAAATATGAGAATATGGAAAAGATACGAGGAAGGTATGCAAGGTCTAAGATAGTAAAAATTAATCATGAATGGATCATGTAATAGAGTAAATATTTTTATGTACTCCAAGGTAAAGGGAAAATAGAAGAAAATAGTTGAATATACAATAAGTACATAGAAATAAAGAGTCTTATGTAAATCATAAGACCAAGATAAGAAGCTTAGCTGAATCAAGAGAAATGCTAGAAACAATGACCTTGATTAAGGAACGACGATTACATGACATAATTGAGAGTATGGAATGCATATCTTTATCATAAAGTTTAATACATTCATACATACTACCTTGGAATTCTGAGTCTCTATAGACTAACAAATTCGTTCCTAAAATAAAGAACAAACACATAACTTAGAAAATGAATGCATCATATATGTTGCATAACTACCAAGGTAGAGATGTTTAAATGAATGAAATAATGGCACGCAATACGATGATAAAACCCTAGCGGGGTAAATTCAGAATGTAATTTATCTGAATGTCCAAGTTAGAGAAAGGAAATTCCAGTGATTAGATAAGCACGACTTTAGTAAAACTTATGAGATTCAGAATTTGAATTTCAAACTAAGGGAGTAAAATTACATCATAATAACATCGTGTTACTGATAAGGACCAAACCCTAGAATGCTTAGAGTTGTAGTAGTTCAAGGAATATCATTAGTGATTTGACCTTGAATACTAGCATCTCTATAAAATAAGATCATGAGATTTGTTCTATGAAAAGTAATCTAGCACTGATAGTGATCCATGGTTTAAATGTAGCCAATCTGAAAGGTAGACAAACAACATGAAAATGACTCGGAGAAAAGAGTAAGATATAAATTGAAATGTAACAAGTGTGTTTGAAACAAAAGGAGAAATATAACATAACTGAAGTGTATTTTGAAATAAATTCTTACGGTAATAACATGAAGTAAGTAGCATAGAATGAGGAGTATTACCTGATACATGTTTTGGAGATATCTATTGTAGTTCATGCTCTTATGACACAGCATCACTATCTTTATGATGTGATGATAGACTGTCACCCTGGGAAGGAAAATGTGGTAGCTGATGCCCTAAGCATGAAGTCTAGTTTTATAGTTGATGCATTCTCTATTGCATGTTTCGAGAGAGACATGCTAGTAGAAATGTGAAAGTTAAACTTAGACTTAGAGGTGACAAAGTAGAGTGGTTTGATTGCATAGATGCAAGTCAAGCCTATCTTTTATGATTGAATCAAGGAACTTCAGCAGAGTGACAGCGAGTTACAGCAGATCATGTATGACATGACAGGGGAAAGAGACCAGAGTTTAGGTTTTCAGATGATGGTGTGTTGTATTAGCATGATAGGTTGTGTGTATCTCGAGACAGTGACTTGAAAGAACATATTCTTGAGGAAGCACATGTATCGATGTATGCTATGCATGCAGGTAACGCTAAGATGTACATGAATCTCAAGGAGTTGTATTGGTGGCCTGGTATGAAAAGGATGTAGATGAGTACATGACTAGGTGCAGTGTGTGTCAGCAGGTTAAGGCTGAGCACCAGAAACCTAAAGGTACCTTACAATCTCTTCCTATACCAGAATGGAAGTGGGAACATATCACAATGGATTTTGTGATAGGGTTGCCCATGACACCTAGAGGTTGTGACTCGATATGAATGATTGTGGATAGACTAATTAAGTCTGCTTACTATCTTCATATTAAGTCAACCTTTGATGTCTTGAAGTTGGCTAAGATATACATGGATGAAATAGTCAGGTTGCATGGTATTCTAGCTTCAATCATATCATATTGAGATCCTAAGTTCACATCCAGATTTTGGAATCAGTTGCATCGTGCTTTGGGCACAAAGTTGAGATTCAGTACAACTTTTCACCCGCAGACGGATGGTCAGTCAGAAAGGACCATTCAAACTCTTGAGGACATGCTGAGAGCATGTGTTTTGCATTTCAGTGGAAGTTGGGAAGAACACTTAAGTCTTATAGAGTTTGCATACAACAATAGTCACCATTCCAGTCTTGGTATGGTCTTGTACGAAGCTCTGTATGGCAGAAAGTGTAGATCATCCATATGTTGATATGAGGTAGGTGAAAAGCAGATTCATGGATTAGAGTTAGTGGATTTGACCACTGAAAAGATTACTATGATCAAAGAACAGTTGAAAGTTGCATAGGACAGGCAGAAAAGTTATGCTGAAAAGAGGCGTTGACCTCTTGAGTTTCAAGTTGGTGATGAAGTGTATCTGAAAGTTCCACCATGGAAAGGAGTATTGTGGTTTGGTAAGAGAGGTAAATTGACTTCTAGGTTTATGGGCCCATATCTTATCATTGGGAGGATTGGACTTGTAGCCTATAGGTTAGAATTGCCATCTCAGTTGTCAAATCTACATGATGTGTTTCACGTATCCATGTTGAAGAAATGCTATCCTGGTACAGAAAAGATAGTTGACCCAAAACCTACACAGCTCAGATCAGATGTGTCCTATGTTGAGGGACCAATTCAGATAGTTGATCAGAGGATCAAGAAGCTTACGAATCACGAGATACCATTAGTGAAGGCTTTGTGGAGGAATCATAACCTAGAAGAAACCACGTGGGAGTTTGAGTCAGAGATGCGTAACAAGTTTCCTTTTCTCTTTGAGGAATTTCGGGACGAAATTCTTATAAGGGAGGGAGATTGTTATGACCCGTTTTAAAGCCTATTGGTAAGCAGTATGAATTGAGCCTAATTAAAGTTATTTGAGTTAATTTATGTGCTCATGAGGTAGTTAGTGAATCATTAACTTGATTTAGTTGAATCAAGCACATAAGATCAATTGGTGCATAATTAAGATGATTAATTTGAGTAAAGTAATAATTGGATGCAATTGGAATGTTGAATCAGTAAAACAGTATAATTAGCTTGATTTCATGCCTTGGGTTTGTAGAGGGCCTCATTCTTGAAAATATGCAAAATAAATCCTGTTATTTGGACCTCCGAGGAAAAAGTTATGATGATTTACAATTTCTGGGGTCAATTTAGCAATTTTTCCAAAACTTTCACCTTATAATCGTTTCTTTTCTTTTCATTTCCTTTACGGTTATCTTCTTCTAGCAGCCGCCTTCTTGGGTCGGCGCACAGGGCCGATTTGAGCACCCGATGAGATGAGGAGCAGGCAACCTTGGCCTGGCTCTGATTTCACAGCAAGCCACTTCTTTTCTTCTTCTTCTTCCTCTCTTTCTCTTCCCCTTCCTTTTCCTTCTCCGGCTGGTAGCCACCTGCGGCCCTACAGCTTGGGTGGCCGGCACCTGCAGTAAGTCGTAGCTGCGATTTGCAGCAGCTAGGCCACCTTGGGCGCCAAGGCTATAAAGGAGGCTATTTTGAGCTCCGTTTTGGAGATACAAGCAAGAAGATGTAGCTTCTATTCAGATTCGGCCATCGATTGGACCTCTCCGTCAACTGTGCGTGAAGCTGCTAGCAGCAACAGTACCGTGAAATCAAAATACCAAAGGAAGAAGACAATAGAAATTCGCCTGGAATCAGGCCTTGGACGCATCTTCGGACGAATCCGGACAGTCCAAATCACTGTGAGTGGGGTTTCATTTATTTATCATTAATAAACTCAGACGTTTGAATATTTTCTGTTTTGTGTGCAAATTACGCTGATAACAGGCGTTATCAGGCGTCGGGCAGCGTTTGGCATCGCCCGACTTTTTATTTCATAAAATGCTTCTAGACGTTGTTATATGATTTAGTTTAGCATATGATCAGTGTGGATTGAATCAGTGAATTTATATGGTTCATTGGAACTTGAAATACGTAATATGATTGATGAAAATCATAGAATTTCCTGTATTATAACTGCAATGTATACGTTGAGCTTAAAATGGATGTGTAGCATCGAAACTGGATAAGTTGATACTGAGTCATGTTTATAGATGACAGATGATATATATATGAGTTTTTAAGAGATGTGTAGAATGTGAAATAAGTATGAAATGTGATATTCCTGTTTAAATGGTTATATGTTAAATCGGTTAATAGACTTAGGTGCCCTAACACCGTAGAACCCCTTTGAGAGGTCTGCACCTTAGGGGTGAAACTCGTGTCCAACATCAACTGGTTGAGTAATTCTGGTGGCACAAGGATTGATAGACAGTGTCCAACACCAACCGATTGAGTAATTTCGGTGGCACTGGGAAAAAGAATATAAATAAGGTAAAGGGTTATCCAACACCAACCGGTTGAGTAATTCTGGTGGTAACCCAGTGTTGACTCCCTGCGCCTGTGTGCTCAGGTTAGAGGAGGAGTCCAGAGCACTCGTGGTGAGTGCAGAGGAGGCCAGAGAGCCTGTGGGTCCTGTAGCAGACCAGGACGAGAAGTTAGACTTAGCATTTCCCGGGTGTGTCGCTAAGTCTTGTACGGTGGGATCGTAGTTCGCTACGGATCTTTATATGCAGGGTACACTGCATATGATTAGGGCATAATAATGATATAAATATGTAATCATATAGGATCACAGTAAATTAATATATCCGAACTTTTGTGCCAAATCATTATATCTGTTATTTTGGTTTAAATTATCTGTTGTTACTTAGAAATGTGATTATATTCTGTAATCTTCTATGTCGTTAGAACTGCACTACTTGCACTGTATATATGTTTTATTTCAATTATAAACCTGACAAGTTGATTAGTGATAGTTAAGTGAAATGCTATTCACTTAGCGAGTAGGCTCATCCCTCTACTCAAATATTTTCAGGTCAGCATCAGCATCAGGAATCGGAAGGGTCGTTTCATCCTAACGCCTAGTTTATAAAAGGTTTGTAGTTAGTCTAGTTAGAGGTATCTTAGTCCTTTCCCCTCGATCCTTGGGACATGGTGTGGGTGAGAGAGAGAATGTATGGCGAATGTGTAAAAGGTGTAAATTAACTGTTATGTTTCACTTTCTG
Source organism: Alisma plantago-aquatica (assembly GCA_963693085.1). NCBI lineage: Eukaryota > Viridiplantae > Streptophyta > Magnoliopsida > Alismatales > Alismataceae > Alisma > Alisma plantago-aquatica. Next base: position 832,940,713 of record OY856413.1, on the reverse strand, counting down.
TTAAACAATGTTACATGCTGTAGACTTTGTTTATATTACTAGTCAGTTTAATAAAAATGCTTCCGTAGATTGTTTAGCTCCATTTTACAGCGTAAATCAGTTTATCTTTTTAATGTCTTTAAAATGGTTTAAAAAGTTATGAGAGGTTTGGCTTGTGAGTAATCCCTCAGTCGTGCCCTAATCTCGTGGATTGAGGTTAGTGTGAGATCGGGGTGTGACATTTGTATTCATTGCAAATGTGATGACCATTATTCTAGCTATTGTCCTTACAAGCCCAAGGGGACTAACCTAAAGATGAAATGGGTCCCCAAGCTAACCCCGGACCCCAAAGTTTGAGTTGGGTTCCGACATCCTCTTTTCTTGCAGGTTAAAAAGAAATGGATTGTTTATAGTGGCTGCTCTAAGCATATGACTGGAGAAATCAGCCATTTCAACAAATTTGTGAAAAAGAAAGGAGGATCGGTAACCTTCGGGGACAACAAGAAGGGTAAGGTTATAGGTGAGGGTGATGTAGGCAATGAATTATGTATTAAAAATGTATTGCTTGTTGATGGCCTACATCACAATTTAATTAGTGTTAGCCAATTATGTCACAATGGTTATCTCGTGCTATTTACTTCCTTAGAATGCTTGCTTCTAGATTCCCTCTCCTACAGTGTTATATATAAGGGAACTAGAAATGGTAATCTTTATGTTATTGTTCTCGATGCTCTTAAGCCCATACTAAATAGATGCTTAGTTGTGGATAAAAATGATCTTTCTCTTTGGCATCGTCATTTGGGTCATGTGAATTTGCATCAAATGAGGAAGTTGAACAAAAAGGACTTGGTTCGAGGACTTCCTAAATTGGATTTTGATAAGGATGAGGAATGCCAACCTTGTACACAAGGAAAACAAACCAAATCCTCCTTCAAATCCAAAGGAGTCATGGGCACCAAGAGAGTTCTTTAACTTCTTCATATTGATCTATTTGGACCAATGAGAACTCAAACACTTCGTGACTCCAAGTATTGTCTTGTTATTGTTGATGATTTCTCTAGATATACTTGGACTTTCTTTCTCGTGTCTAAAAGCGATACTCTTGATGTTTTCTCGAGCTTTTGTAAACGGGTTGAAAACGAAGCTTCTTGCCATATTGTTTCTATCAGTAGTGATCATGGGGGAGAGTTTGAAAATGATCTTTTTGAGCGTTTTTGTGAAAAATCGGGTTATTCACACAATTTCTCTTCTCCTCGCACACCTCAACAAAATGGGTTGTTGAGAGGAAGAATAGGTCGCTACAAGAGATGGCTAGGACCATGCTTCTTAAGTATGATACTCCTAAGAAGTTTTGGGCTGAAGCTGTTAGCACGTCATGTTTTGTGCAAAATCGAGTTTTCACACATCCGTCTTTCAAGAAAACCCCCTATGAACTATGGCGTGGTAGGAAGCCGTTTATTGATTTCTTTCATGTTTTTGGATGTCCTTGTTTTGTTTTAAACATGAAGTATTCTCTCTACAAGTTTGATCCAAAATCCTATAAGGCTTTCTTCCTAGGCTATAGCACTACTAGCAGGGCATATAGAGTATTTAACATTGAATTGTCTAAAATTGAAGAATCTATCAATGTTAAGTTTATTGAAACTAACCCTGTTGTTGGCAAGCATATTGGTGATGATGATTTTGTAGATGAAATAATTCCTATCTTAAAAGAGCTCAACATCAAAGACAAAGGCAAGCAGGTGATTGAAGAAGAAAAAGAAGAAGAAAAGAAGGATCCCACTCCCCGCTTTGCAAAGAATCACCCCAAGGAGTTGATCATTGGCAACCCATTTGAGAGAGTAAGGACATGAGCTGCTCACAACAAGGAACAAGCAGATAGTGCCTTCATCTCCCAACTAGAGCCAAAGAACATCAAAGAAGCCCTTGGTGACGATGAGTGGATCCTTGCCATGTAAGAAGAGCTAGAGCAATTCGAGAAGAATCGTGTGTGGACCCTAGTGCCAAGACCAAGTGATAGAAAAATCATTGACACCAAATGGGTCTACCGCAACAAGCTAGATGAGCATGGAAAAGTGGTAAGGAACAAAGCAAGGTTAGTGGCACAAGGTTACAACCAACAGGAAGGTATTAATTTTGATGAAACTTATGCTCCTGTTGCTGGATTAGAATCTATCTGTATGCTACTTGCCTTTGCTAGTTATAAAAATTTCTTGCTATATCAAATGGATGTTAAAAGCGTGTTTTTGAATGGTACAATCGAGGAGGAAGTTTTTGTTGCTCAACCTCCGGGCTTTGAAAATGACAAATTACCCAATCATGTTTATTTGTTGCAAAAAGCTCTCTATGGACTCAAACAAGCACCTCGAGCTTGGTATGAGAAATTAAAGAACTTTTTGTTAGATAATGGATATGTCATGGGCAAAGTTGATTCTACCTTGTTTCTAAAACTCACTTCCAACCATTTTCTTATAATTCAAATATATGTTGATGATATCATTTTTGGCGGGACTGATCTTGATCTTTGCAAGGAATTTAGTTCTCTTATGCAGAGTGAGTTTGAGATGAGCATGATGGGTGAGTTGACCTTCTTCCTCGGCTTTCAAATCAAGCAAACAAAGGAAGGAAACTTCATCAACCAAGGCAAATACACAACTGAACTACTCAAGCGCTTTGGGATGGAGAACATGAAGCTGATGGATACACCCATGTCAAACACTGCCAAACTTGACAAAGATGAAGAAGGTGAAAAGGTAGATGAGAAGCTCTATAGAGGTATGATTGGAAGTTTACTTTATTTAACTGCCTCTAGACCTGATATTACGTTTAGTGTTGGCTTGTACGCTCGCTTTCAATCTTACCCTAAGAAGTCACATCTCACTGCTGTTAAGAGAATTTTGAGGTACGTAGCCAAAACCCAAAATTTTGGTCTATGGTATCCTAAATCAAGAGATTTTACTCTTAAAGCATATAGTGATGTGGATTATGCAGGGTGCTTGGTTGATAGAAAGTGCACAAGTGGCACTTGCTTCCTTCTAGGACCATGCTTAGTGTCTTGGTTCTCCAAGAAATAAAGTACAGTGGCATTATCAACTACCGAAGCTGAATACATTACAGCCGGGAGTTGTTGTGCACAGGTCCTATGGATGAAGCAAATGCTCCAAGACTTTAACATATTTTTTTATGCTTCTCCTATTTTTTGTGACAATACTAGTGCAATTAATCTGTCTTACAATCCTATATTGCATAGTAGAGCCAAGCATATAGAGGTTCGCCATCATTTTCTTCGTGACCACATTGCCAAAAAGGATATCTATATCACACATGTGGACACAGAAAATCAGCTGGCGGACATTTTTACAAAACCTCTAGCTAGAGATCAATTTAATTTTATTCGATCTAAACTGCTCATTGTTGATTTGAATGATATTGCTATGCGATCTAGCTAGTTGTCTATTCCCTATATGCTTTCTCATGTCAATATTCACCTTATGTTGCTCATATACATGCTTGTTTGTGCTTAAACTGCCTATCAACATGCTTAGTTTTTGCTTATTTTTGGGTTTTATCAAATTTTGTGTTTTATCGCTAAATAGTGCCCAATGATGAGCTAAATGTGCCTAGGTATGTTATTTATGCATAATAGAATAGAAAAATAAATTTAATCGACATGTATATGGCTAGAATCTAATAATTAGACTGCTAGGTCAGGTTGACCTTCGGTCGAGTTTCCACCCTGGAAAACTCGACCGATCAAGAGCCGAGAGCTGTCTTTAGTGGACCATTCGGTCAAGTTGTACACCCTCAGAACTCGACCGATCGACGGGCAGCGCCAACTTAAAAGTTAGGATCGGCCGACTATTTTCCCTTGCAACTAGAAAATAGTCGACTGATTCCTCATCTCCTAGCCCGTGCTCTCAACCCAAGCCCTAAATCTCCCCTGTTCCTAACCCTAGGGTGACTTAGCAACCTGTTCTTGACCTCCCCGGGCATATGTGGTGTGTCTTTTTCGGCTTTTGAGGTTCGATCTTGCTTGTGTGCATGTTTTTCTTCTTGCTTTCGTTTACATGGCCTTCCATAGATGAAAACGTGCCGCCCCTAGCAATGCTCCAGCCTCCTCCTTGACCAATCGACTGATTCCGTTTGATAACACCACGTTTGTGTCCCTTGAGGCCGTAAATAGGTATAAGGATCTTCTTCCACGATCTCCTTTTCCTTTTCTCCCCTTAGTTGATGCAAACCGTTTTCAAGCGTATATCACCTATGTTTCGAGGCTTCTTGCCAAACACCACTTATCCGCCCTAGCAATCGAACGTGACTGCTTCAATAATCAGTTATCGACCACAAAAGTTGTTCACAAGTTCTACGCCAACCTGTGTTGGAACTATAATTCGCTTGTTCCCCCTCCGAATACCGAAGTAGTCCTAACATCGATGATCGTTGGTCGTCGTTTTCAAATCTCTGAGGAAACTTTCAATTTCTACCTTGTTGGAGACGAAGAAAACACTACTTGGTGTAAGGACTATGACGCGTATTTCGATCTTATTGACCCAGAAGGTTTTTATAAACACCATGAATTAACGTTACCGGACATTCATCGGTTTTTAAAGAAACTTGACGTGACCTATAAGAAGTGGTCCACCCTTCCCTCCTCCTCCCTTGACCTTCAGAGGTGCATCTTGGCCCTTGTGATTAACTGCAATATCCATCCCAAGTGTAATCAAACGGACATTGCGGAAAACACAGCGGTTCTTATGTATTGTTTGTTAAACAATATAGGTGTCAAATGGGCTCGATACATCTTACACCATATGACCTGTTTTGACACTGGCAAGAACACCAAGGGCACCCACCCTCCCTACCCAGCCCTGATTTGTGGTCTCTTCCAGTTTGCCACTGATAAATCACTCTTTTCTGACTTCCACTACCCGGTCGCTAGAAAAGGAGTGTGTATTAGTGAAACCACCCTTCAGAAGGTTGTACCTGTCTTTTCCCCTGCCACTGGTGCTTCTGCCTCCAGCTCTGCCTCTGCCTCTGCTTTTGGTGTACCTCCCTCCTCCACCCATGCTCCACCTCCACAGCCACATCCCCTCCCTAGACGTACGTCGTTCCGTGCATCAAATGTAACCCTTATGGGATACATGATACATGAACAAGTATACAACCGTCAGGTTGAGGAGAACCTCCACCAGGATTTGTGTGCTATCATGTCTACCATGAACCTGTTATGTGCTTCACCCTACCCTGTCTACCAGCCATACCCGGGTAGTGCCTATGCTTCTTATGCATATGAGCATTACTTCCCTGCTCCACCACCGTATGTTGTCGAGCCTTCCGCTGCCGCTCCACCTCAGTATGCTGCTGGTAGTTCCGCTCTTGCATACCTGTCGTTACTTGCTGGCCCCCTGGCCACTCTGCTCGCTTCCTTAGGAGATTCTGCTCCATCCTTCCCGCACGCCAAGGAGCTTCTAGCTCTTGGTATGTCGTGGGCTGAGCAGAATGCCCGTTGGCTCGGTCGCTCTTTTGGTCCTGATGACGAGGAGATGCTCGACCAGGCTGAGGATACAGATGAGGATGCTTATGCTGATGCCGACGATGGTGATGGTGAGGATGCTTCTGACGAGGATGGTGATGATGATGTTGGATCTGCTACTGGCACAGCTGCTCCACCTTCAGATGGCGATGAGAACTACAACCCTAGCGACGATGAGGAAGCAGTTGATATAGATAGCTTAGATGTCTAGGAGGTTTTCTTAGCTTATAGTCTAGCATGTCTATTATATACATCTTTCTAGACTCTTTTGTATAAGCAACATCCTGGCACATTATTAAGAGTTGTACTATTTTCTTATTTACTATTTTCTCGATTTATGGTTGTAGTTGCTCTTGAGGACATCTTTCTGAGCTGAAATATCCTTGCTATGCTCTTTGGCTACTTAATTTGTGTTATTTTATGATTGGTGCTTTTTGAACTATATTTTGATTCTGACTTGGATTGTATGTTCTCCGTGGTTATATGATATATGCTTTTACCATGTTGTTTATTACTTTGCATATATGATTTGGTTGAGTCTTGGAGAAGACCTAGTTTTTTTCTCTTCTACCCTACCTTTTTGATAATGTCAAAAGGGGGAGAACTTTCTCAGGGTTTGAGACTCAATCATATTGTTTCTTGTTATTACACTATTGCTTTCTTGCCTAGGTGATCCTTTTCTTGTTAATTTGTTGTTGATCAGGTGACATGCAAAGGATTACATACTACATGGATATTGGCATTGCCATGTATAGAAAACCTAACATGCAGGTGAGAGGAAGCATAGTTTGAGGGGGAGCAATTCAAATTGTTCTTATCATGAATCCCTATAATTAACAAGGCAAAGGTATAACTTTCTTATCCTTTTCAATATGTTTGAGGAATGGCTTGTCATTGTCAAAAAGGGGGAGAATGTTGACCTAGAGGTTATACATTACCTATATTTTGATAATGACTTAACCATTCCACTCATATGTATCTAATATGTGCATTTAAGATTGTTTGCAGGCATTAGGTACATGAAAAGGATCAAATATACAAAGCCCTAGAATGGGCCAAGTTCAAGTCAAAATGGCTATAAGTGCGCGTTTTAGGATTTCTATGTAAATGACCTTAGAACATCCATGTAATCACTTGTAATGATGAATTGGCTTGTAACTTAGAAGAGAAAAATGTTTGGGACAAAATTCACCAAGTGCTAATCACTTTTATTGCAAATTAGAAAATCAATTACAGGCACTTGGTCGGTCGAGTTTCCCTAGCCTGAAACTCGACCGATCAACCTTGATCGATTTTCTGAAGATTGCATCGGTCGAGTTGTGCACCCACAGAACTCGACCGATCAGGTAGCAGGCCATTTCCAGTTGAAATGGTCGGTCGAGTTTTTTCAGGACAAACTCGACCGATCATTTGAATATCGGTTTGCCTCTTACTTGATCGATCGAGTTACTCCCATTAAAACTCGACCGATTACACTGTACGGAATTTGTAGAAAAAGTAATATAACCGTTGCTGAATTGTTTTGGGCAAAAATAGAGCCATTTTCTTGAACACAAAACAACTACTTTTGCACCCAAGTGTCCCACAACATAAATGGCCACCCTCAACTATAAATAGAACCCCTTGGACTTCATTCCAAGCTGCTCTTCCATTGCAAACTTGGTTCTAGCTTAGTTGAGAGTGTTCCAAGCCCTTGAGCCCCTTTCTCTCTCTACCTTCAAGATAAATTCGTGAGTCAAGAGTGAGTTAGGTCCCTGTGTATGAGAGCTATCCCTTGTAATATGTGCAGCTCTCCTTTCTCTCTTCCTACCTCAAAATCCCTTTGAAGATTGATTGAAGCTACTTCTCCAAGTGAAAGAGGAGTTGTTGTTGTTCTTCCCCGAGTGAAGGGGAAGATGTGTTGCTGATCTTCAAGAGTGAAGATAGCTCGTTGCTCCAGGTCCCTTGGTGAAGGGAAAACGTGGAGAAGCTCTCCAAGTGAAGGAGAGGTGCAAGGCAAAGCTCAAGTGAGATAGGTAAATCCTGCAAGGCTGAAGACAAAGGTAAGATTGGGTAAGTCCTTTGAAGAAGGCTGAAGAATCTTGCTTTGTGGGTAAGTCCTTGGATAGGTAGAAGATCTTATCTTGAGAAATTAAGTCCTTGGTTGTGTGGTTTATGTATCTTGTAATCTTATTGTGATATATAAGAGAATCAAGTTGCAAATCCTAGAGTCTAACCAACTCTAGGTAGTGGAATGACATCGCTCCTAAGTTTAGGACGTGGAACCACTCTAAACCACATGTCCAAGTGCTTGCTATTCTTTGTCTCTTATCCTTGCTTTGAATGCTAGATTAAGACATCAATTTGTTGCTTGCTTTATTTTTTGCACTACAATTAAATTGGTGGTCTAATTGATTTTGTGAAGTGTGTGTAGCTCTATTCACCCCCCCTCTAGAGCCCATTGATCCAATAGAGGAGTGTGCTTGAGGTGGGTTACATAACTCCTAACCCTAACTATACTGCTTCCTTACCATGTTGCTTTGTTATATGCTATCTTGATCGGCCATGTTATCTTGCTAGATATGTTTTTTGCTTTAATGGTCATGTTGTTGCCCTAGATGAACCATGGATCTTGTTGGACGAACCTTGGATGTGGGTTCCTTGGGCAAAACCCCTCTCTCTTAGTTGTTGAGAGGTGAGCCTAGGGTCTCCTAATTCAATGGTGTGTTGTGGTGTGTTCTTGGGGCAAAACCCCTTTCTCCCTTTGGTCTTGAGAGGTGAGCTTAAGCTCTAGTTGTATGGGCAAAACCCCTCTCTCACTTAGTTGTTGAGAGTTGATTCTACATTCTAGTTGCTTGAGCAACACCCCTCTCTCTCACCATGGATTTGAAAGAGTGAGCCTTTGGTTGGGTGTTGACCTAGTTGTTGGTTGGTTGGTTGGCCAATATGGTGATGATCTACCTTGCTACCTGATATGTGATAGAGGTTGTGTAAGACCCCTCTCACTTAGTTGTTAAGAGGTGAGCCAACACTCTTGATCTTTTAGGGTTTGGTGGTTGCCTTGAGGTTGAAGATGACCAACCCGATAGGTGGTGTAACCTGATATCCCTTTATGCCTGATATCATTTTGTGGAGAGGTGAAACCTGATATCCCTCCTCTAGGGTTGATCTTAGACGACATATTAGATGGATGTTGACCTCTTTGACCGATATGGGTCATTACCAAAGATGTGTTGTTAGACGATATGCTCTCGGGCGATATAGTGTTTTCCCGATATGCCCTCTTGAGTACCATGGACGACATGGATAGTCCATGCCTTAATGATGAGTGTTGAGAAACACCCCTCCTTCCTTGAGTTGTGAGGTGAGCTCTAGCACTTGGTCATTATGATGATGGGTATGTTAGTTGGACGATATGGGTCTCGCAAACCCTAGTTGTTGGGCGATATGTCCCTTGGCCGATAGGGAGCCCTAACCCTAGATGGGTGATATTCTGGTTATGGAAGTTGTTGGGCGATATGGTGTGATGACCAAGGTGTTGGTTGATGACAAACAGGGATGTGTCTTGGGCGATAAAGACATGGTGGTTGGGCAACATGGAAACCCTAACTCTATCTTGGGCGACATGGGGTCTTGGCTGACATGGTGTGCTGCCCGATACCATCTTGTATATAGTTTCCCGATATGGTGGATGCCCAACATGGGGCTTGGCACCCTAGGGTTTGGTAGTGGTCGATACCTTTGGGTGAAGAATAGTGCCCTACCCGGTATCCTTTTAGTGAGGGTTGTGCTCTACTTGATATACCTATGACAAGGAATATGATACCTTTAGTGAGGGACAATGTGCTTTTGGTGAGAGTTATCCCTTACCCGACATACTTAGGGTAATTGTTATGTTAATACTTGCTTTGGTTACATGAGAATGCTTTGTATTGATACGTTTACCTATGTTGCATGGTTGTTTCTCATAATGGAGTAAAGGGTTATAGATGTTCCTTGTACAAGTACCATTGTTTCTCTATGATTATGCTAACCATGAAGGTTCCATGTGTATGGATATGAAATTAGGTAATAGCCATGGTGATGGTATGATAGTGATATGATATGGAACATCAAGGGTTATGATGAACCTAGTGATATATGATGGGTGTTACCCATGGAATGGCAATGTGTGCCTTGATGATGGGATTGAGTCCCTGTGATGTTGATCCTTGAGATGGATCTTGATGATTGGCAAGAGGCCAAGTGGTAACATGTAATGTTGATCCTTGTGATGGATCAGGATGATGTTGATGGCTTTGAGAATAAGAATGACAATGTAACACATGATAATGAGATCTATGTGGTTTACTTTTGTTACATAACTTGGTTGAATCTTGCAATCCACTTAAAATATGTTAATTAGTTACAGATGAATCTTTCATGTAGTTTGCCCTGGCCATAGATCCATCATCGTCAGGAGCTGGTGATGGTGAAACGGGTTCTCCTACAGGTTAAGCTGGAGCGCATATTATTGAATATGCGGGGTTTCTCCTAGCCAAAAATAGGAGGAATAGAGTGTAACTTCGGTTGTAGACTCGGGATATGTATAAGAGCATGGTGAACAGGCCCATGGCTTAGTATGATAGACCATGAATGCGTTCATGGCTCAGAAGCATGGTGAATAGGCCCGTGGCTCAAGGTATGTTAGCGCCGAGACCTATACCGAGGCGGGCTAGAGGAAAGGGTATCCTGTGGGAGCTGACATGTGACTGAGGTCACTTAAGCAAGAGACGACGGTCCTTCTTTGGATATCATGCACTGACCACGAAGAGGATGAGGTCATGGAGTCCGGCTCTTCCACTGACCTTGTATGGCACCGACTTTGGGATTCGCAATCGAAGGTTGGATTTGAGCGGTACAACTCACTTCTTCAGGGCATAATAAATTGTAATTCAGCCGTATAGTATATTTGATTAGGGCAAACATGAAACATTGGTTGAGGCCTTTTTTGTATAGTTGCCTTAGTTATATCTTGCAACTAATTACATGTTCCTCAGATGTTATGATAAGATCCTATAAGACTTGTCTTGTTAATCATGTTCCATATATTATCTATTTATATGCCTCTTAGATATCCTGGTAAGATGTTATAGAGATAGTTCTGCTCAGTATGTTGCATATATGATCTGCTTATATCAGTTACCTGCTTTATCTATTCTAGCTCTCCCGAGGTTTTATAGTTTTGGTAGGGGTTATGTTTCTCGCTGGAACTGTGTGTCTCACCCCACTAGTTTCAACCTTTTTAGGTGATTGAGCTAGACGTGGTGGTGGTCGTGAGGTTACGGCCGAGCAGCAAGAAGATCAGTAGAAGGCAAGGTTGGATATGGTGTTGTTGTTGTTGGGTGTTTTGTAGTAGAGTCCTTGTAACATCCCTAACTTGGGTTTTGTACTAACCCTAGGTGTTTTTCCTAATTAAGTGGATTAATTGCTTGATCTTATCTATTGAAAAGTAATCAAGGCTTTTGAGGAACATATATTTCAATTTCAGTCATTTTTGTTTAATGTTGAAACATTATTTTGTTAACTTTGGACTAAAGTGCAAATTACCCAAGTTGAGGGGTTTATTTGCAATTTTCACATGCTAAGATGCTCCTATGATGATGATACATCATAAGAATGAATATGATGAAGTGGTATGGATTCCACAAGCTTGAGCACCAAGATATAGCTTGTAGAGCAATCCTTGTGCTTTAAAACCCAATTTTGGTGTAATGTGCAATTTACCCAAAACCTAGGGTTCAATATGCAAGATATCACCTCTAGAGGGTCTATCATGTTTCTTGGAATCAAGTAGAGCAAAGAAAATGAAAGGGGCATCTCATGTGAATTATCATAGAAGAGAGAGAATTTTGATATTGAAATAAGCAAGATTTAAGCACAAATGGCTCTTTTATACAACTTAATGTAAAAAGAAATAAAGTAATTATGGAGCCCTTCAATAAAAATATGGAGGATGTGTTTGTAATAGTTTGGACGAGCTTGTTTCATGCTTGGGCACCAAAAATATCTTGTTTGAGTGGAAGCCATTCACATTAATATAATATAAAACAATATTCATTAAAGGATGGATATTAACACATAACTCTTTAAGATGTTTGGCCCTTTTCCTTTAAACCTTGAGTAATGGAGAAGTTTTGCCAGGTATTATAAGGTGGCCACGTAGCCAAGAAGTGGAGGAAGATTTGATGGATATAATTGGGAGATAAAAGGAAATAATACTCTTTTTCCATTTTCCTTGAAAAAACCCATAAATATATATAGGTATCTTTTCCAACAACACAAAGGATCGTTTCCCTTAATTCTTTTCTTCTTCACCTTGCTTTGACCGACCAAGGAGGAGATCTGGAGCAGAGGGAGGATGATCAAACCTGTTGGTAAGTTTGGATCATCATCTAACTCGAATTCATGGTGGAAACCATAAAACAAGGTTGGATTATTGGTTTTCTTCACACGATTTCCTCTTCTAGCCATCTTGTTCATCCAAAAAGTGAAGAAGGAACCTTGGACAACTGCTGGATCTCAAACCACCATTAAATCTACGGAGCTTGGAGCTATGGATCAGTCCTAGAGGTGGGTTTTATGACTCTAACCCTTAAGCTTTGCTAATGCATCCTTCTCTCCTAAAATTGTTGGTTAATTCTTCTTCTTTTACTACTCTTGTGTTCTTGCTATCAATTCCGTGAAGAACAATCCCTGTTCTTGGTTGAACAGAGATAGAAGAAGGTGGTGTTAATTTTTATGTTTATCCAAGAAATTTACTTTAGCAAACGGTCTCCAATCCTTGCTCAAACGGTTTCCCAAATCGTTTGGGAGCAAACGGTTTCAAACCGTTTGATTGCAAACGGTTTCAACCAAACCGCATAGAAGCAAACGGTCCAAGACCATTTGGAGGCATTGACCAGGTGTTGACCATTTGGAGGACTGTTGAAAAATATTTAGATGAAAAATCTATAAATAATCATCAACTAATTTCAATTGGTTCACCAATCAAAGGTCCATCAACCATCTAAAACCTAATCGGGTTGATGTTTTTGATAATTGAATAATGTTGAAGTTTGGGTTGAGTGACCCAAACGGTTTCAAAACCATTTGGGGATCACCCAAACGGTCTCAACACTGTTTGGTCATCACCCAAGACCGTTTGGAGGTCTAGGGTCAAGCATGGTTGACCAATTGAAGACCTAAAGGTTCTAAGTTGATGAATAATCGATTGTTGATTTGGTGACCAGTCTTAGGATTCAAACCCTAAGTGAATGAATTGGTTATTGATGAAATAATGGGAAAACGGTCTCAATATCGTTTGGAGGTCATATAAATGATCCTAAGACCGTTTGGGGGTCACCCAATACCGTTTGGAGGTCTAGGGTTGACTATGGTTAAGTGGTTGAAGATCTAAAGGTAACAAGTTGAAGTGCAATCAATTATTGACCTAGTGATCAACCCAATGAGCCAAACCTTAATTGGTTGAGTTAGTTTTTTATGTTGATTTGAGAAAATGGTCTCAATACCGTTTGGAGGTCATCCAAATGATCCTAAGACCGTTTGGGGTCAGGTCATGACTAATTGGATGATGATTCAATAGTTTCAAATCAATTAGACCCACATTGAATTATGTTGAAGGGTCATCGATTCCAAACCCTAATCCAATTGATTCAATCCCTAATTTATGATCAATTGAGGGTCAATTGAGGGTCAAATCAGTTGAAGGTTGACTTAATTAACTCAATTGAATGATGGTGATGGGTCCAATTGATGATTGAATACATATATACAACTGTTGAAGGATCCAACAATGGAAACCCTAATTCAATTTGACTTGTTGAGACCATACTTGGTCCATGCGGTTTTGAGGTGGTTTGGACCAAACGGTCTCAAGACCATTTGAGTCCAAACGGTCTCAAGACTTTTTGGGACCAAACGATCCCAAACTGTTTAGGGTTCATGTAGTTTCAAAGCCGATTGTATCCATGCAGTTTCAAAAGTCAAACTTGGGCAAACGGTCTTCACCTCTTACTTTTGCAAACGGTCTTCGAGGTCTACTTTACCAAACGGTTTCAAGGGCAGTCCAAGACCGCATGAAGGTCCAAACGGTCTTAGACCGTTTGGAGGTTATGTATGTAAGACCGTTTGAGGTCTATGTTAGTCAAGATAGTTTGAAGCTTTAAAGGTCAAAGTCATTTGGTGGATGTTTAACCTAAACCCCATGGGTACTTAAAGTGGTTAAGGGACAAGTGATTAGTTAATTAATACATGATGTAATCAAAGGTGTTCATGGTACTTGTACCTAAATGAGATAGTGTGATTGAGACCCATGAAGTAATTAATCTCTAATGATTACAATGGTAACGGTATAAACTATGAAGTCAATTCTCTTTCTTGATTGAGTTGACTTAATCTAATCAAGGTTGAAGCTAATATCATCCAATAGGGGATGAGAGAGAAAAGGCTTCTTATATGAATGATAATCAAGAAATGGACTTCCTATATGAATGAATATCTAATTAGAGTATGATCCTTCATAGTGAGATCATGAAAACCCTAATTATGATGGTTAATGAATCCTAACTCTATATTGAGGGTAATAATGGAAGTATCCCTAATGCATGATGATGATGTAACCCTAATTCAGAATATGTTAAATAATAACTCTAACCTAGAGTGATGTGATATGAATCGTAAACCCTAAATCAAGGTATGTGAATAGTAAACCCTAACCGAGGGTGATGAGAAATGAAAGTGTGAAACCCTAATTCTGGGTTATGCTTTATAGCATGAAACTCTTTGATTAGACAATGAAATGAGGAATCACTATTCCTAATTGAGCTAAAGGGGTTGATTAACCCTAATTGAATTAAAAAGGGAAACCCTAACCCTAGTAAGGGCATAGTGGTGTAACCCTTGAATAGTAAAAGTTATCTTTGTGTTGCATTGTGCTGATATAGAGATAATGTGCCTGTTATCATTTGTATTAATCATGCAGGTTTTTATGAAATAGTGAGCATATCTAGGTAAGAGCTATGATTCCATATTCATTGAAAGCACTTTATAAACTTAGAAATCAATGATATGCTATATTGCCTAATGAGAGGTAACCAATGAGACTGATAGGCTGTATGAGCCATGAGAAATATCTACATTTCTATTATCATGTTTATACTGTCAAATGACTTGATGGCAATATGTTACTTAGTAAAAAGTGTTTTGACGATCTAAGGGTTTGAACACACATGTTCTTGAATCATAATGATGAGATGGTTAGGGATTGATATCCCAATGTTAACAAGATGTGAAATGAACCTGATACATTTAGTATCCTTTCTTTATAGCAATTGTTTGATTGGTTTATGTTTGAAAACATGTCTGATGCTAATAGAATGCCATAATGTACTAAATAATCAAGTATAATGATATCATGTAGAGCCCTGACCATAGATCCATCATTGTCAGAAGCTAAATGATGGTGAGATAGGTTTTCCTAAGGGAACTCCTGGAGAGCATACTTTTGAGTATGTGGGGGTTATGGACGCAAATATCCTTACGTCCTAATGGAGGCATTGATATGAGATGTACATTTAATCTCTCAATCCTTCATTATATGTATATGCCAGGATGATGTATCACTAATCTCCCGATGATGTTGTTAATGCCGCATCGATGAGAGATAAACAAGAAATCCCTCGATGGTGAAGAGAGTACATCATGCCACTGTAACTCTAATAGCAAAGTACCAGAATACACTGGAAAGCTATTATGGCAGAGACACGAGATGTCCTGTATGTTGTGACTCTCGAAATACTGCGGATATACAGTTTAACAAGGAAGTCAGTGTTATGACTCTCGAGATGAGATAATACAGAGATGTACTGATGAATCAGCTTGTAAATAACTTACCTTGTTTCCTTATGAAAGATTTTTACCGTTTTAGGATCTCTTTACAAAAAGTTTTAATTCTTAGTGATTTTCAGTAATTCCACTGCTAATTATTTGCTTCCGCATAGTTAATAATGTTTTGTTCGAACAGTGTGTCACAGTCCTAGAGTCATCCATGTACTCTCAGGTCCTTGGAGGTGTTTTGATGAGGTTTCATGATGTATAGTTGATATGGCTTTCTTATCATGTTGTTGACCTGGCTAGGTCTGTTATGTACATAAATAGGTGGTGAACTCTTGTGCTTATGGGACAACTAGTTCCTATGAGTTGTGGACATGTATCAAGTTTATGTATATTTATATAACATGTTTCTTTGCAGGATGTGGATCTGGTTGTATTTGTTCCTTTCTTATCTGCTTTCCGCAATCGGTTTTAATTAACATGTGTTTTTGGTAATACGATGTTTATGACGGTTCTGCACGTTTTCACGTGGTTTTTTGCTATCTTTGTGATGGAGGGATGTCACAGTTATCATCCAATGTGACACATCATGTATAACCCTAAACAAATATGCTACATGGCTGCATTACATCTTTTATTATGCCCTAGGGAGTTTGAGTCGTACCACCCAAAGTCCAATCGACCATCACTTGGTCGTAATCAGTTACATATAGGATCTCGGAAGATCCGGACTCTAAGATATTCTCCATACTCAGTCAGTACGAGTCTGCACTGCAGTGACATATAGTCAAACTACAAAATAGTGCCACATAGTCCTGTAACTAGCCCACCTTGGTACAGGTCACATCACTAGCATCTAGGGCATTCAAACCCAATCACTGAGGTACAACCACAGTTGTCCTCTAATCACATCATGTTATAATCACTGAGACCCGACCAAAGTCAATCTCAAAAAGTGGGCTAGGTATGACTGCAACCATCCCCCTGAAACACTTGGTGTCAGGATGACAAGCACCCCTCATACTTAATAGTATGTGCTCCGAGTTTCCCTTAGGAATACTCATTTCACCATCCAGCAAGTTCTGACACTGAAGATGGTTCTATGGCACATGGTACTACTGAAAAACACTAGAGGGGGGGTGAATAGAGTTTTTAAATAATTTTAACAATTTATTGAACTCAAACAACCACAATTGAAATTGGAAGAAGGAGACAGGTGTTTAGAGTGGTTCCAACTTTAGCAAATACTAAAGTTGTCAGTCCACTACCCGGTTGCTTACCCAACCGGGATTTTGAAAGTATTTATTTTATTACCTTCTCAAGGATTTATACAAAATACAATACTTTCCTTTACACCCCTTGGACAACCTTCACTTGAAGTAGGTGCACCAACTTGAGGTAGCCTTCTTGAAGTAACTCCAAGCTCCCCCTTGAAGTAGCCTTCCTCTCTAGAAGTAACCTCCCGTTGCACCAGCCTTCTGAAGTAGCCCAAAGTCTCCTTCTTCACCAAGAAGATCTTCACCCTCTCCAATCCGCAGCCTCCAACCTAGGAGTAGCAAGGAGAGTACAAACGGTAATAGAGAACAAGAAAGGAAAAAGGAAATTACAACTTATCCTTTATAGCCCAAGGCTTGATTTGCCTAGATCAAGCGTATAGATCTCCTAACCAAGTGTGTGGACTTGTGATTGAAGTGGGTAGGAGATACTAGCCTATAGGACATGAATTTTGAGCTAAGGAAGGAAATGGCCAATTGTCACAATGCTCAAATAACTCACAAACAGATTGCTCAAAGTATGCTCAAGGATTTCTCAAGTGTAGCAAGTTGGTTTGAGTGTCCTATGGCTTGTCCTATTTATAGGAATGGCCTAAGGATGCTTAAGGATGTTCTAGACAACTTCTAGGGGTTTCTAAGTGCTTAACTAGCCGTTAGGTACAAGTTTATTGCTTTAACAACGGCTAATTAATTAATTCTGCAGTTGCTGTCAGAGACCATCTCGGTCGAGGAATGGTCGACCGAGACACCTACTCGGTCGAACTTTTGTCGACCGACAGGCTCTCTGGAACAAGTGTTTTGCAACGTTTATCTCCAACTGCCAACTACTTTGTCAGTTGTGTCTAATGGCTACTTTGGATCTTTCTCGGTCGAGAAGATTGTCGACCGAGAGTGTCTCGGTCGAGGAGTTTGTCGACCGAGATTGATCCTGTTTCAATGTTTCAATTTAGGCACTAATTATATGTATGAGTGTGCATATGTGATCCTATTTGAAGGGGATGACTTATCTAAATGTGGTGTTTAGCTAGGGAGAATCTAACGCTTGATTTACATGAAATCTAAGTACTTGTACATTATATATTTGTACAAGTTTTTTACAAGGCGATTGCATTTCATGAAAATACAAACATATAAGCATATGGATTTCCCTAATTGCTTTTGTCATCTACTTTGTTCCTGCACACTCAAGTAGCTCGTTAGATTAATAAGAATGAAATGTTTGTCATAATCAAAACAAAGGGATTTATAGATGTCCATTTAGCCAACAATCTCCCCCTTTTTGAAGATGAGAAACATTTCCAAAATATAAATAAAGGAAATATAAAACAAATGAGTTTCATACCTGAAAATTACCTTTTGTAGCCATTCTTGTTTTGCAAGTGAGTGCTTGGCCTTTTTCATTATGAAACTTAGTTATTATAGTTTTGATCTTTATTTTATTTTGATATTCTTTTCTCCCCCTTTGTCATTTCAAAAAAAAATATCCATGTTGAATATTTGATAATACTTCTCCCCCTTAATTTTGTACTATGCTCCCCTTTAGATAGATATCCCAAGGTATAAGTGCTTTGCAATAGATGTCAATTTAGCCATAACTTTAACTTTTAGGTATTTGCAAAGATTGTCATCCATTTTGATTTATTTGTATTTATTACTCCCCTTATTTTGTATGCTCTACAATAGTCTTATAATCCAAATTCAAATGATGCCAAAAAGATATCCATTATTAAGATAACCAATTTCATTACAAGCATGAAAAGATAGCCAAATCATGTAAAGATAACTCATTTATTACAATTTTGCAAAGATTCCATTACAACTAATACAACTCCAAATCTCACTTAAATTTGCAGGGATGATTTTCAAACTATATCCAGTCATCAATCACAAAGAGATAGCAATTTCATCAAATTTAAAAGAATTCCGCAATTTTGTAGCAGACTGGAGATCAGTGACATGCTCGGTCGACAATTTCTCGACCGACAGTATCTCGGTCGACAGTCTCTCAACCGACAATATTCCTGGAACTGTTAATTGCTTCCAAATAAAATATAACTATGCAAGTTAAATATTTAGATACTTAAATTTATTTGTTATCCCATTATGTTGAGTTGAGATAGACGAAAAAATATGCAACTAAGGTTCTTGGTCATATCTCAACTTAAGTTCGTTCATTTAGTTTGGAGGTCTTGGAACCCAAACTAAATCGACATCTTTTCTCTTGTAAGGACATGAAAAGGAATAATGACCAAGGCGCAAACAATAATGACAACATATCGAGTCAACCTCATATCTTTTTCTATGGTTGTGTTCTGTGTTATCCTTGGGTGAAGATGTTCCTTTAGGTACATATATAGATTGATGGGTTTGTGACTTTCTCCAACTAGGTTGTTGATAGAATTTCCCTTTAGGCTTGTAACCTAGTCCTCTTCTCCCAATTTGATGATAGGAATTATCTAAGATTTGATCAAGAATGCCATTATTATTTAAACTACTAATTTTTTGTTGTAACTTGGCAATCTCATCCATTCTCTTCTTGATATCTAGTTTTGCTTGGTCTAGATTACATGACAATGAGTTTCGTTCTTTGACAATAGTGTCATAATCTATATGGGTGCACAATATGGGTTATTTTTTAAGATCGTTCACTTGAGTTTGCAAATTGATCTTCTCTAAAGAAAGTAGATTGCAATTTGCCTCTATAGATTTTATCTTAATATCATGATCTTCAATGATCTTTTTAAGATCTTCATTTTCGGATGTCATAGCAAGAAGCTTAGCATGTAATTCGTCATTTGCTTTAATAGATTTCTTTAATTTCTTCTTGCACTCAACATATTTAATATGTGTTTCTTCAAGACTAGCAACTAGTTCTTCTTTAGATAAATCAAAAAGACTTACCTCTTCTTCTTCTTCACTAGTTGTAGCAATAAGACAATCTTTGTGCTCATCTTCCTTCTTTGATCTCCATGGGCATCTAGTTGTTGTGTGGCTTGTTCCTAAGCACCAATTGCAACATGTTGTAGTTTTGTCCAAGCAGCACCTTTTGTTGTGATTGTAATCACCATTACCCTCCATTCTTCAAGACCTGGTTAGGGTTCCTTGAAGCCTGCTCTGATACCAATTGAAAAACACTAGAGGGGGGTGAGTAGAGTTTTTAAATAATTTTAACAATTTATTGAACTCAAACAACCACAATTGAAATTGGAAGAAGGAGACAGGTGTTTAGAGTGGTTCCAACTTTAGCAAATACTAAAGTTGTCAGTCCACTACCCGGTTGCTTACCCAACCGGGATTTTGAAAGTATTTATTTTATTACCTTCTCAAGGATTTATACAAAATACAATACTTTCCTTTACACCCCTTGGACAACCTTCACTTGAAGTAGGTGCACCAACTTGAGGTAGCCTTCTTGAAGTAACTCCAAGCTCCCCCTTGAAGTAGCCTTCCTCTCTAGAAGTAACCTCCCGTTGAACCAGCCTTCTGAAGTAGCCCAAAGTCTCCTTCTTCACCAAGAAGATCTTCACCCTCTCCAATCCGCAGCCTCCAACCTAGGAGTAGCAAGGAGAGTACAAACGGTAATAGAGAACAAGAAAGGAAAAAAGGAAATTACAACTTATCCTTTATAGCCCAAGGCTTGATTTGCCTAGATCAAGCGTATAGATCTCCTAACCAAGTGTGTGGACTTGTGATTGCAGTGGGTAGGAGATACTAGCCTATAGGACACGAATTTTGAGCTAAGGAAGGAAATGGCCAATTGTCACAATGCTCAAATAACTCACAAACAGATTGCTCAAAGTATGCTCAAGGATTTCTCAAGTGTAGCAAGTTGGTTTGAGTGTCCTATGGCTTGTCCTATTTATAGGAATGGCCTAAGGATGCTTAAGGACGTTCTAGACAACTTCTAGGGGTTTCTAAGTGCTTAACTAGCCGTTAGGTACACGTTTATTGCTTTAACAATGGCTAATTAATTAATTCTGCAGTTGCTGTCAGAGACCATCTCGGTCGAGGAATGGTCGACCGAGACACCTACTCGGTCGAACTTTTGTCGACCAACAGGCTCTCTGGAACAAGTGTTTTGCAACGTTTATCTCCAACTGCCAACTACTTTGTCAGTTGTGTCTAACGGCTACTTTGGATCTTTCTCGGTCGAGAAGATTGTCGACCGAGAGTGTCTCGGTCGAGGAGTTTGTCGACCGAGATTGATCCTGTTTCAATGTTTCAATTTAGGCACTAATTATATGTATGAGTGTGCATATGTGATCCTATTTGAAGGGGATGACTTATCTAAATGTGGTGTTTAGCTAGGGAGAATCTAACGCTTGATTTACATGAAATCTAAGTACTTGTACATTATATATTTGTACAAGTTTTTTACAAGGCGATTGCATTTCATGAAAATACAAACATATAAGCATAAGGATTTCCCTAATTGCTTTTGTCATCTACTTTGTTCCTGCACACTCAAGTAGCTCGTTAGATTAATAAGAATGAAATGTTTGTCATAATCAAAACAAAGGGATTTATAGATGTCCATTTAGCCAACAACTACATGATTAGAGTTTCACTTGATTAGTTATCTCCAATTGGGTGAATTCAAGCTGCATCAAACAAGTGTACATACAAACCCTAATTCACTTCTAGCATGCATATAAGTATCACAACTTCAAAAGTTATAAAATGTGTAAAACACAATTTCTCATCTCATCATCACATGGTACTATTCACTTGTCATTCATGAGACTACACTAGTCATCATACTATCACAAGATATAAATCCTTTTCACAATATCACATGGTATCAACCCTTATCAACACAAGAGGATTACACCTCATTCAGGGCTCAACCATGCCCAAAGGTCATTAAGTCTATCATACTATTCCCTACAAGATCATCATCATTATCATTCCACGCCTTATAGTAAGGCTTAACAACATCACTTACATATAATACACCAGATCGGCACAATATTGTATTAATGAGCTAGGATATATTCATAAATAATCATAGAAGGGTTCATTAAGAATATTCCTTTATTACATCAACAAGCAAGGAATCTAGATATGATTAACCCTCATCATATTCATAATGCACATGTTTAGCATAAGAAAGTATCAACCATGTGGCTATGATAACCACCAATTAACGCATTAAGGTTATGATCATATTAAGAGGATTATTTCACCATCATGCCATCATATAAGAAGGTTAAACATGAATACTCATCTTTATCTATTTGCGTTAGAGTTAGGTTCAACAAGATAAATTATATTAATGTTACTAATCAGCACTCATACCCAAACCCTAACTCACGACATCCCCATTGGATCATGGATGCATAAGGTGAAGCATCACCATCACATTCCATACTATTCTCAAGTATGAACCCACACATAAATCAAGGTGTTACCATTGGGTTATAGTATACTAGGGTTTCAACAACAATAAGAGAGTACTCCGTGATTGTATTAGTCCTTCAAGGACTATTCAGACCCAATTACCATCATTTAGTTATATTAAAGCTAGGTATAACAAGCTATACCTCATTAGGGTTACCCATTCATTCATTATGGTGATTATAAATCATATGAGGGCAAGGGTAATACTACAAGTTTAAGGCATGGAACCATCAAATTCTCATCATCTAAATCATAACATTACACTACACACTTCACCCAAAACAATGAGAATATTGAGGCATCAACTTCTAAACATTAAATGTTGAAAAGGTAAAGCCTTTAGTAATTTACATATGTAAACATATTGGACAAACCACATATGAAGTCATTGATTTGTGCTCTATAAAAATTCACCATATAACCCTAGACATCACTTGATTAACAACATAAAAAGTTCCATTGAGAGTAGGGTAAAACCCACAAGTGATTGTTTATTTAAAACAAGTTGTCGGTAAATGAGCTTCTTAAGTTGATGTCATAAAGGAAACCATTTAAATCACTTTATTAGGACCAACATATTACATTTAGGCATCATACCAATTTATTAGATAAAGAAACATTAGATCTTAACCATTAGGTCAAGTTCATATATTAAAACCATCAATTGGAGTATAGGTCCAACCATTGCATCAAATCACCCAAGAAACCATTGGTTTAAGGCTTAATTGATGATACATCTACATGCTTAACTCACCATAGGTTATGGAGACCTGATAAACCATCACTAGTGACCATTAAGTCATGATAGGTTGTTAGATCAGCACTATATTCATTAATCACCATCGAATATCAAACTATATCACTATTGGTTGATAGCATCATTAGGGTACTTAGTTGTTAATCACTAAGCTTCTAATTAGGACAACACCTGACCTAAAGGGTAAACATCAGTTGACACCCTTGGTCACCACCATCAGTTGTCATGAAGACAACACCATCGGTTGTTGCAATGGTACCACCATTGAGTCATGTGTTTATAGAAGAAATCAGGTTTAAATCCTAAAATTGACCATTGGTTGATAGGTGTTTAGCACCATTGATTGTCAACCAACCTGATCCAAGTCATGTTATGCCTTAGTAATAACATACACATGATTACAGGTTCATCTATAACTGAAATCAGAAATGATAACATTATAAAAATCAAAATTCAAGTCAAGCATAGCTTTTTAGTGCATGGATCATCATTTAAAATCAAGAACATGAGCTAGAAAGCTTATGGTAAGCAATAAACGTGGAGCAAGTTATAAAAATTGCCTCTAATTAGAAGATAAAATCCAAAATAGAAGAAAACATGAGCATGTAGGGTAGAAAATCCAAGCATAAGTTGTGAACTCGTCCATCTAGCGCCTTTCTTCATCAAATGAGCAAACCCTAAGCATAAGGAGCAAGAAAGGTAGGGTTTTAGTGCTTTAGAGCAATTTCTACCATGGAATAGAAAGGTTTCGACCTATAGGAAGGTCTAAGGAAGGAGAAGAGCAAGATAAATGGAGAATAAAGGAAGAAAACAACTTTCCTTGGTCAAAATCCCTAGAAGATGACCTTGAAAACCCTAGGTAGGGCTAGATGGAGCTCTAGGAGACCTTTTTCTCCAAAAAGAGGTTGTTTTCTACCTTAGAGCACTTGGATCCACAGAAAAATAGAGTTGAGTCGTTGATCCAGGTTAGATGAAAGAGAAAGCAAGCAAAGTTTCATACTTGGGCAAGGAAGAGGTAAATATAGCCCATGGATAAGGATGGAAGCAAGCATGAGCTGTAAAAGTAGCTTCCCCATGTGTCCATGGCCTTAAACTATTAAGCATATACAAGAACAGAAACAAGAAGCTTCCCCAACATCCGTATATACCTTCTTAGATCTCCTTTGTCAAATTTCCTAGCCAATCAAATAATTCATTAGTTGATAGCTACTAAAGGTAGTTCATCCATGAAGGAGTAATCCTTAAAATACCCTTGGAGAAAACACCTTCAAACCAAGGTTTAACCAGGAGACCCATGGCTCAAAAATATCAAGAATGATAAGATAACATATAAGAAACATAACTCATGTGACAAATTGCAAAGAAAACCTCTCAATTGGGTAAATTGTAGAAAAGTCCAAAATATGCATAAAATTGCATAACTTGCACAAACAATGTCCAAATTGGACCAAACTTGAAACTTAAGCTTGTATTATGATTACAAATCATATCACAAGGTTAGATTAAGGTTATAAGAATTCAGTTATGATAATTAATCGTGTTCAACACTTTAAGCAAGGTTAGGGGTCTCACATGGCCACTGATCAAATGATGTAGAGACTTTGTAAAACATCTCTTGTGTACCCAAAACACATGGCCACTAGTAAAATGATGTAAAGACTTTGTAACAAGACTTGATGAACCTTGTTGTTGATTAAGCTAGTTAAGGAACTCGTACAAAGGTTTGAGGTTTACCTACTTGTACAATATGCCACTTTGGTCAACTAAGTGACTATCACAAAAATGATAATTCGAATGTGTTGGTGGGCAAAGAAAGTACAGCAAATATCAAAGCATTATATGAGTTGAAATGATTGATGCTAACAATTATTCAACAAGTTAGACTTGGAGAAGTTATATTGAAGATAGTGAATGTCAAAACACAAATAATAAACACTTCTTATTATTCATCTAGCTCTTCTAATTATATCTAGATGTTCACTTTTATATAAATTATTATCTGATATTTGTTCTTTTTAAAATTTTCATTTATTTAGTGCTTAAACTATGCAAACATTTTTATGTCTATATTTTTTAGAATGGGGTGTCTATATAAGTCATAAGTATCCCTTAGTGACAAGGTGAGTGACTCGACCATCTATTTAAAATTATTACAAGTAAAATCAAGGGGTACATGAAGCAAAATAAGATGACATTGAGATAAACTACTTATGGATGGAACCAATATTGATGTTCAATATACTTGTATAGAGGTTGTAACACCACAATTTTTCATATAACCTGAGCGGAAACTAATATTTTTTTTCAATATGGGAGTGTTACTAACATGATATACATTACAATAATGATAGAAAGAAACCATTAAAAACTGTGTATGAAATAAATTATCATTATATTCTCATGATATAAATTGGGTTACATAACCTTATGAGAAACATATGATGTAAAAGACTTCACTTCTATCACAAGCTCTGGGATCGTGTTGATGGTGCCCCACTAAGCAAACCTCTCAAAGTTGTCACTACATCTTGTTATGACTGCCTCCTAAAGTTATGTACCTACGAACATCTCATCCCCAGCCATGCATAAAGGGAAACCTAGGTTAGAGTAAGTGGCATTGGATTTCTAATAAGGTAAACATGAATATACTATAACTGAAAACTGAACTAACATCTGAAAACTATAAACTTATAATGAATCTATGTGTCATTTATTTATGTCTTTTATCTAATTTGTGGCTACCATTACATGACAAGTCATCCTCTATTGATACCAAAGTGTCCTCTATGGTGTAACACACCCTATGTTAGCACTATGTGCACTCTATTGACATTGAAGTGACATGTATGGTGCAATGCACCCTCTATTGGCACTATGTGCCCTCTGTTGACATCAAAGTGTCCTCTGTAGTGAAATGCACCCTCTATTGGCACTACTTGCCCTCCATGACACCCATAGTGTCTGGCGCAGTGCACCCTCTAAAGCATCCCAGGACACTCTGGTGAGGATTTATCCTATAATGTATATAATTAATGTTTTGATGTCATTTTCTATCTCTATTCTTAATTTCTTAACTCTCAATCTTAATCTCTTATATCTAAATCTTTATCTCTTATCTGTGAATCTTATTCTCTTATCTCTGAATCTTTTCTCAATTTGTTGTCTATGAGTCTTAATCTATTATCTTTGTTCTTTAATTATAAAATGAATCTAGCTCTCAACTCTGAATCTGAATATGTATCTAAATTACTAGATAACTGGGATTGGATATGAGACTCATATTAAGTATGTAGATCTAATTTATGACTACTCACAATGAGTAATCTGAATGTAAAATCTGAAATCTAGACTCTTTTTGTCGAAATAAGTCTTAATTTAAAACTTATATTCAATAGATCACTTAGTTAAATGTTGATATTGAATATATGACTTATGTGTTTAAAGACTTGAGAAATCATCTGAACTAAATAAATGAATACTAATAATATGAAAGTAGCTTAAATATCTATAATCTATTATTTAATATCCTCACAACATAAGTTCATCTGAACAATATCTGGCTAATAGAAGCATTATTGAATATGAGATGCACATTAATAACTAAATGTCTAAAAGTATCTTATTCTCCAAGTTACTTTGCATATGGGTAGGCAGAACCATAATAATAATGAAATTCAATGGACATGGTCCACTTACCTTGATTGAGGAGATCATTAATGTATTATAGATCCCTTGGTTCACAATGTATTTACCCAAAAATTGACAAAATTCTATAAGTCCATGTGTATGCTCCCTATTTCTTTTCTAAATTTCAAATCCCCATCTCCTTAAACCCTTAAACCGACTTAGGGTTTCTATTTCATTGAAATAGAACTCTGACATAAATCACAACAAAACTCTTAGTGCAAAATGTATATCAAAATTTACATTATATAACCACTATAGTATTCATACTCAAATAAGCCAAAAAAAATCGGCGTATGCACTAATATGAGCATATACATCATATGATGAGAATAAATCCCAAACCTAGCCACATATACTAACCTTACTAACTCCATTATGAAATCAAAGTATTACACCATTAGACTAGTAATATCATGCCTAATTAGTTTTATATATATATATATATATATATATATA
Source organism: Alisma plantago-aquatica (assembly GCA_963693085.1). Classification (NCBI taxonomy): domain Eukaryota; kingdom Viridiplantae; phylum Streptophyta; class Magnoliopsida; order Alismatales; family Alismataceae; genus Alisma; species Alisma plantago-aquatica. The sequence goes on along the minus strand of OY856413.1, from coordinate 832,913,775 downwards.
TCACTTATTATCTCAAGATAATCATCTATTATTCTACATAATGGCCACTTAGGTCCAAAACTACATACTAATATAATAACATAAGAAAACTCCATCAAATCTCCAAGAAATTAAAATGTATTAAGGTCTTGGATAAAAATATCATATCGTTTCATAATCAGGTCATGGGTGAAATACCCAAAATACCCTTATTGGGGTTTACATCAAAATCATGGATAAAACTTTGAATAAGAATGATCAGGCTTTGGAATCATGTATACCATACCAAAATATACCTACTGTAAAGTATTTGTTAATTTACAAGGTCATTTACTATTTTTGGTTCCCAAAACATAGAAATCACATATACTTTAGAAATCAACTAGTAATAATTATCAAATTCAAAGCACTCTCTGGATATATTTTTATAAAATAGTAGACATCATAAGCTTTCTGTAGGTATCTTGTTTGATAAAATCTAAGTTATCAATTCTAAGATATGAAATTTACAAGTTTACCTAATCTTGGCCAATCTCGGCCGTAAAGATATTATCTGATGGCCATCATCCCACACGCATCTCAGGCCTAGGGCCTATGCTCCCTCCCTTCCATTTTGTGTGTTTTCTCTATTTTCAAGACAAAAAAGAGCCACCACCATGCTTAAGCTCTGACGGCCATGAATCAAGCGTCTAGTCCATCTTGGTTCATGATGAAGCTCTAGATGATTTCGCCTAGGTTTCTTTGGCTTGCATGGCGCCACCAGTGCCCAAGAAAGGGGCAGAACTAGAGACCCCAGCCTCTGATTCTCACATCTTCTTCCATCCTTGGTATTCATCTTTTGGTTCTTCAATATCCTTCTTTCTTCCTTACTTTTAACCAAAACCCTAGCATTGAATTTGTATCACCCTATCCTTCTCGAAACCAAGCTTTTATAGCCTCTCGGTCCTGAATAAGTGTGAAAGTATCTGCCCTTTTGGGGGCACTTTGTTCATCCCCCATTTAACTGAGGTGGTGGTTCTCCAGTCTGTGGGGGCAGAGTCGCTCTTTTTTTTTCTTTTGCATAAAAGTCCAATCTATAGAAATAATTCTATAGGCCACAATATGATCTCGCTTGAACTCAAATTTTGGGATCAACAATATATTCTCGTTATCTTTTTATGGAAAAGATATCAAGTCCAAATTAGTTGAATAGACAATCTAAAAAATCCTTTAAGCAAATATTATAAAATTATAAATTTTATTACCTAGACCACTGGGTAAATCAAAATTATCTAAAATTTCTTCCATAGCCTTATCATGTAGTTATCTATCCACTAAAAATATTTTTGTACTTATTATAAACACAAGATACTCAATTCTCAAATTTGTACCATGAGGGCCCATATGTAAACTGTGATTGGCTCATATAGGCTTGAAATGGTTTGTAAGGCACATAGGCCATTCCTTGGTTTCCCAAAGGGTCTATAAGATTGATCCTACTCTTAGTTACAAATAAATCAAGTATGAACTGATGTAATGCCTCAATTGAATCTTTCTATGATGCATTTGATCATTATTACTTTACTTACTTAATAGGAAGGTTTAAACTAGGTCTAGGGATCAAATCATCAATTTGAGTCATCATATCTCCTTCATTATTCTAATTTTATTATCACCTCATATTATCAAATAAAATATCAAATTTCTAGACTTTGAGAATATTATAAAATAGTACCAATTGCATAAAATACCTCTCAACAATTTCCCCCCTTAAATTCAAATATCATGAAAATGGGATGGATCCTTTTAAATCAATCCTATATTGATTTCATTGGTAAATTAATCATGTTATATATATGTTTCAAAAATTAGGGTGTGACAATAATACCCACCTTTTTGGGGATTTCTTCCTCAAAATTAAATTAAAGTATAGAAGGCTACCTACCTTAGGGTTTCTCATGCCTTACATACACTAACTCTTGATGAGTGTCATAGAGTCTCATAGTCACCTTCAAAGTATGATCTTCTCTTGGATAACTAACTATGTATAAACACCTTATCAAACTATCATATACAACCAACATAGAAATTTGAAGGAGAATCTAAAACATAAACTACTACTATTTCATTACTCTTAATTCTTTCTTTTTACATATCTTTTTCTAGAGACTTGTACCCTAGTACCTGGGTCTCATAACCTGTATTAAGGGCATGGGTCATGTCTGTTGGGTTGACCTGCACTAGGGCCTGGGTCACACTCCCTGATTTCATTTCATCTCATTAAATCTGAGCATATATAAATCTCATAATGCATCCTAATCTCTTGGTCTTACCCTGATCTTAAATCTTAACACATGGATCTTATCTTGGAAACATAATTCTGGCTTAATGCATTCAACTCTTAGAATCTTATCATGTATTAAATTATTAGGTCTTCATCACTCTAAGAAATCATATTAACATGTCTCCACTTGATATCTTAGGCATAGTAAGGATATAGCCATGAATGTATACAAATCTTACTTATATGTCTTTTCTTAATATCATAGAACATTGCATCACACAAATTAAAAAAGTCTTATTTATGAATGATGTAAATATGTTGAGACTGGTAAATACTTATCATAAAATCTAAAATCATAACTCTTAGTAGACTTATAACATAAATCATGTTCATCTTGAGAAACAATAATAACATATCTTTACTTCGAGACTAATTCACCAACGCCTTATAATCCACTAATCAATTTTAACTACATTACTCTGGTCAAGGTCACAATGTCAACTAAATTATGGACACCTTGTTGAGTGGTATGAATCATGTAAAGATATTAAGTGTAACTATAACTGAATACTCATGGTCATGGACCACATACATTGGTTTGTGATATACCACACTAAAATCATTCAAACTCCCTCCTCCTCTAATCATATACTACACTATGAGGTGAAAATGACTTTTCCTCATCTTACCATAGTTCTTTTAGATAGATAAACCCAAGGTGTTTGTAGTCACTATCTTACTATATAACCATTATTATCCCTAGAAATATCCAAAGAGACATTAATCAATCATCTTTTCTAGGCTCTATCTTATATCAACATCAGGTAAAATTCCATATTATTGCGATCACAGACCAACGATCCACACTATCACATTACTTGTATTGCCATATGCTTAAAGCATCCTCATGTAAACCCTTACAGACTTTTAGTCACATCTACAAATCATCATACCTTAAGCTTAAACTCAGTTCAACATCATTCCTGTTATCCTCAAGTATTTTCTTTAACAACCATCATGATTAGACTTCTAACTGTAAGCCCTCCTTGGGTTGGAGTTCCTAATGAACATCAAAAGTCCTCTAGTTCTCATGGAGTATAGTAGGAAACAGAATTCATCTACCTCCAATCATAAAACCACTTTAGAACCAATTCACCCATATATTTCAACATATCCACATTTGGTATGCATTCTTGGGTCCTAATAGGTATGCCGTTAGGTTTAAGTGATCTACCTCAAACTTTTGTGTCAAATTTCTTTTTGTAACCTTTTGATCCATAATGGCCAGTCATACATCTGAAAGTGTCATGTCCTATCATGTGTATCTCACCTAATAGTACACATGTCCCATACCACATGCACTAGAAAGAGTGCGGCAAACAGACACACACACATATATATATATATATATATATATATATATATGTTGAGCAAAAACTTTGACTTCTATGCATGAGCTTCTATTAGTCATCTTAGACGGCAAGCAGCTCAACCACTACAAAGACTCTTCTTGACATCACTTAGAGCAACTACAACCTCTACTTCCTTTGAACTTAGTTTCCTCACACTCCGAACCTAGTGGCTGTAAAAAGATAGTGTGATGTCATATGGAGATTGGTGGGAGCCATGTCACGACCTTATTGGAATACACAAGTGGTAGTTTTTTATTTGTAAACTAAAAGAAAATACTCAATCAAACCCCTCCCATGCTTTTAAATACACAAAATAGATAGATTAAAAAGGGCATTCATCAATTTGAACAACGAAAGTGTGATGTGCATCCCCGACTTCTTTATTAGAACAGATAGGCTAATTTGTAAATCAAGAAAATAAGGAAAACTTTAGATAGTACCCTTTGTGTGTACTTTCTTATGTAATAATATATATTGTTGTCATTCAAAGCAACGACATCTTCTACATCCTCTGGTCTTGATTTCCCACACTCTCCCAACCCGAGCAATCCCAAAAGGTTAGTATGATGTGGTGCAAAGACTGGTGGGAGATAGCGCACGGTCTCAGTGGAAAAAATAAGGATAGTTTGTAAAATAAATATAAATATTACATCTAACCCTCCCATACTATTTCATATGTAATATAAAATATACTATAAAAGATGAAATTTGTAGTTTGAAAACTAGATACAAATATTGCTTAATCACGTGTATCAAGATTACCTTAATAGAAGCCTTCAAAAAAAGTTACCTTAATAGAATACACATACTAATTCATAATTTTAAAAATTGAAAAAATGGCAAAAAGATTGCATGGAACACCTCCCACATGCTTTTAATACTACCTTATCAGAATACTAGGACTAATTTATAATTCTAAAAGTTAAATTTTTTTATTTAAATCCCTCCAAAATGGGATTTTGTATGTAGTATAGTTTTGTAATAAATAATGAAGGAGAAAACTGAGAAAAGCTCATATCAAGAGTTTGTATATAGCCTTATTAGAGTACACATGGTAATTTATAATTCCATAAAATGAAAGAAAGATAACATCAAACTCCATTTACGAGCCTTATATACACTAGGCATATCTTGTGCTTTGCATTTGTTTGAGAGGAATATTATATTACTTTGAAGACCATAACATGACGTTGTGTCACCTTATCCATCTTAAAAAATGATAAGATTAGAGTTAACAGGAAATTATATTTTACGTCAGGTAGCTAGAAAGAAAAAGGCATATGTTGATGCTTGTTTTTGCTAAGGTTGTACCAAACACAGTGTTAGAGATGAAGAAGAAGTTTGTGAAAAAGAGAAGTAAGGGATAAAGTAATAATAATTGTTTCCCGATATAACACTGTGTGGATCCTTTGTTGTGTCACGTTGAAGCGATCACATCACCACTTCCTCTGATACTAATTGTACCAAACTCCCAACATGAAACAAGATATCATCTTTGAGTCATCTTTGAAAAGTGTGAAGTGGAAGTTTGTAGAAACATTGAGGAAACTTTGAGGATTTTTTAAATTAAGCATTGACACAAATCCAATGAAAATTAATTGAACAATAATGATTTGATGATGAAAATTAATAGATCTCATCACACCTAGCTAAAACATAATATATGCTTGCATATAACAATGCATACATGTTTACATATGTTGAACAACACACCTTTACATACAAACGTCTTATGACTATAGACCTCTTCAATATATAAAGTCTACTATGAACATATAAGAATACAAATTCGGGAGGGGTAGTAGAAGAGTAGATCTATATAAAGATCTATAAATACATGGCAGATCTAGTAGAGAGGGAGTAGATATACTTATATTAGCTTAGAACAATTAAAAAGACATCACAATTACCTTACCTCAAGCCCTAACACTTTTTCCTCTCACATAGAAAACTCCACAATATAGTGGAAGGTTATTGTTGACTTCCATTGATGTCCAGAAAGTTGGAGATATTTTGAATGAGCCTAGGCCAACTTTGTTGACAAGTGGGCCAATGTCAGTGACAAGGCCGATATATCGAGGATTTTAAGAATATGAATGTTTCCTTGGAGTTGACATCACCATCCATCAACAATCTTTCAATGACGTTTTGCCCGATGTCATCGATACTTAGTACCATACTTCCAATCTGAGCAACCACATAAAGACGAAGGCAATGTAAAGACCAGTAAGTGTCAACTCCTATGTGATGGCATATACAACACATGTCAAATTAGTAATTAAAAAAATTAAAGATAAGCTGCACACAATCCTTCCAATGACCTTACATATAGAGTAAGACAAAGAACAATCTGCAATTTGAAAAATTTACTGAACACATTATATTCAACCCCCATAGGGCCTTTTATATAGCCTTATTAGAATATAAAAAAGGATCAATTTATAATTTTGAAAACTAAAATATAAATTACTTCAAGTTGTTTTATGCTCTAGCACAACTGCCGATAAGAATAAATGACTAATTAATAGCTTAAAACATACAAAGCAACATTCAATATATCCCAACTCTTTTGTATAAGATACATATTAAAATATAAAATTTCTTTGTAATAGAAGAAAAATTGTAGAGAATATTCTTTTAAGGCCATCTATAATAGTAGAGTATTCTCTTTCCATTTGTATGGTTGGATCAACTAAAAAAGTTCAGTATTGATGCTAACTAGATATAGATATTATCTACTATTCTACTCTACTAAGCACGGTGTCAAGTGAAACTCGTTTCTGTCCTCTAACACCCCCACTCTCGTACAGCTCCTGTCAATGAATAACTATCGTGAACAAAGTCTAAATCCTGTATGCACTACTATCATACAGATCCTGTGGACGAATAACTACCGTGAAAAAGAGTCTAAATCCCACATGTCTTACACCATCGCCAGAAAACCTTTTATATATATATATATATATATATATATATATATATATATATATATATATATATATATATATATATATATATATATATATATATATCTTCCATCATTGCTCAAGAATAACCCGACTAGCATCTTAACAAATCCATAGTTTCTTATGTGGTGTTGGCGTAATGTTTTCTCATACTAAGACGAACGGTGCTAGCCAGATGGGATTTTGCTATTGGTCAATCGATCTTCAAATTAGGGATTTCAATTCAACCAACTAGGATGGAGTCCTTCTAAGGCGCGTATGCAGCAGGCGACTGCCATTGTCCATAATCCAGCAGCAGACAAATCTATATTAATGCCAAGCAGCAGCTCTTAGAAGATCCGGTGCATCTATTTAGGGTTGTGATTCTGAAATTGCACCAGCATACTCTACTCAGTGATTACTTTATATCAAAGATGGATGCTAATTGAATCCTTGAGGCTCTTGTCCTAGGTTAGGGAGGGCGATGCCATGTGCTTGGAAGCCCTTATGGGGAATCAAGATAGAGTGCAATCTTCATCAGCTTCTGACAGTGATGGTGGTGGTATGATGGATCAATTTTCTCTGGATAGCATTGTTTGCAGGAATATATACAACCTCGGCTCATTGAGTCATTGTGCATAGAGTCGAATCTAAAGAGTTGAATTGCAGCAATCCTTTAATGCGGATGCATTAATTACTTCCCCTAGAGAACAATGACATCAAGAAACAAGAGACTAATAATATAAAATAACAGTGATTGGTAGTTGTGTGTTTTTGGAAAAACGGTTGCTAGAATCGATTTTCACAATCGCAACTACTCAATTGAATTTCCAACCAAAACATATTTGAACCGATTAAAATATCGCAAAGTAAACTATATCTACAATTAATGTTCCAATTGAGAACTCGATCTCATGCACGTATTACGTGTCGTTTTCCATTACTATATGCATGCCAACATTTTCCTTCACGAGCCAACAAGGCAACAAATAAAAGTCATCGATCAGTTGTCAACAATGAAAAAGGTTTCTATGGTGCTTCATCGTACATCTCGTTCCTTTCTTTTCTCAAATGTGGCATGTTCTGTTCCTCTATGGTATCTATATAAGATTCTCATGCTTTGAACTACACCATATTACAACATAACTAAGATTCTCATGCTTGTTTGTTCCAGTAACGTGCGTAGTGCATGAACGTATGCATACCAGCCTTCTAAGGCCGATATTATTAAGACAATAAGTTAACCTTCGTTTTCTTTCGTTATAACATGATGACACATTTTACTTGACACACTTGCCTTCCAATTTCTACTTTTTTACTAATATTGTTGATACATTTTTTTATGGAGTATGCATTCTTTACTAATTAGCAATCATGTATATTGGTTGCAATATCACACCCTTAGCTTCACTTGCTTCCACACTAACAATATTCAACAATGAGTGTCACTGAGACACTCAGATCATTTTGTTTTGTCATTTTTTGTGATTGAAAATTTTAGGTCCTTACATCTACCATGTGATATCACTACTACATTTTTGGCCAGTAACGTCGTTGTCCATAACGTCGTTTTTATTAGAATAACCGACCTAATAGACTACTACATCGGTTTTATCATAAAACCGTCCTTATAGGTTTCCCGCGACGAAAATTCGTGTGATTTTGGCTTCGCGTCTCGATCTATAGGGTCATTTTTTTAAAATAACCGATGCTATAGGGTCAACAAAAAATGTGGGCACCGCTTTGGAACTCTAGAGTCGGTTTTTATATATAACCGGCCTTACAGATGTTGGTATGTAGCGTCGGTTATCCTAAAAAACCGTCGATATAGGTTAAGTCCGGGCACCTTTTTTTAATAGACTTTTAGGGTCGGTTTTTTACCAAAAACTTACGCTATAGGTCTTCTACATTACACATAGCAGCCCGATTGTAAGGCTTAGGTTGCCATTTGTTGTTGTTGCTACTCCCCATTCCCGCTCCCGCGCCCGAAGAAAGGCAACGCCACCTCTACAAAGGTGACCTCCCCCAACCATCTCCTCGTCTGAAAAGAGGCAAAATAGCGTCGCTTTCCTTGGACGACGACGCCCAAGCTTCTTACCACCATCTTCGGCGACGACGACGCTCCTTACCACCATCTCCGGCATCGTTTTCCTTGGACGACGACGATGCCTTAGGCGTTGCATCTCTCTCCGGTGCTTTCTTCCTTGAAAGGCGATGACACCTTAGGCGTTGCAAAGGTCGTGCGCATCTCTCTCCGGTTCTTTTCCCGCACAAGCTCCCTCACTGACCGGTTCTTCTCAAGGTATTGTCTCTGCCGCCTCACTCCTTCGTTTACGTCTTACTTTCAAGCAACTGACCAGGTAGCACGGCCGTGCTGGGCAGCACGGCCGTGTCGGCTGAGTTACAGAATCATCAAAATTTGTCAATTTTGAATTTGTTACTGCTCCTATAAAATTGATATATATTGACCCCTAATTAATACATTATAACAGAATTGAATCGTGCATTTGTGTTGTTGCAGGTGCTATTGACTTATTGTTGACTTGTATATATTTCTTCTTCAGCTTACAAGTGAGGTATAATATTCTCACTCTCCCAATGTGCCATTTTATTTGACTAGTAAATCAACCAATAATAAAAATATGTATTCATTCATATCTACATTTTGTTATCAATCACATATGTAATCATTATATATACATTCTAGAAATATGAGGGTAGACATTGTGTAGTCTCATATTGACACTTTAGGATTTATATATGAGATCATCGATGCATGATGTTTAACTTAATATATAAATATGACAATAATACATTTATGTATGTATCAACTTAGAAACCCGTTCAAAATTTACTCATAGGAGTAAATTTTGGATAGTCCCCGGTTTGGGACTATTTTTGGATATTTAATCTCACTTAGGATGTAACTGTATAATGTATGTTTAGTTTTGAAGAAAATTTTAGCAGTATTTCCTCATTTGTTCTCTGGATACATATGTGAGTGGTTATTTACCATTTACATCGGTGTACTTGGAGAACTTAGGGGAAATGCTGCTGAAATTTTCTTCAAAACTAAACATACATTATACAGTTACTAGTGAGATTAAATATTCAAAAATGGGATAGGTGGTACACTTTAGTATAAAAGTAATTAACTTCCTATCAATAAAAACTTACAGCTTATAGTATCATTATTAAATTCTTAGTTTTATAATTAATTTTTAATGTGATATAGAAAATGGATCAAAGTTGGATGTCTATCAAGAATCGTTGTAGTCCAGAGTTTGCCAAAGGTGATGATGAATTATCAGATTTGCTGAGGAACATAGGAAACTACCTACATATAGGTTCTATTGTCCATGTAGAAATTGTGGTAACAATTTGAAATTTGATACTGCTGAGGAAATTAAGAATCATGTCATATGTAGTGGGATCATACAAGGTTATAATGAATGGTATTGGCATGGAGATAAAATTAATAATGGATCAGAAAATGTCGATACTAATAGTTGTGGCATAGAAGATATAGATAATGATGATAATGATGAACCGATTCAGGATGACCCAATTCAGGATGATATGGTTGATGAGATGCTACGTAGTTGTCAGGACAATGTCATTGATCCACCTTCTTTATTTGCAAACATTGTCCATGATGTTGAAAAACCTTTATATAAGGGTTGTACTAAGTTCACAAGGTTGAGTGTTGTGATGTGATTATATACTCTTAAAGCTCAAAACCGGTAGAGTGATAAGAGTTTCACTTCACTGTTGTCTTTGTTAAAGGAAATTCTTCCTGAAGGAAACGAGCTTCCAATTTCAACATATCAAGCAAAGAAAATAATGTGCCCAATGGGAATGGAGGCTAAGAAGATTCATGCATGTCCAAATGATTGTGTTTCAGAAGGACTATAGTAATTTAATAAATTGTCCAAAATGTGGTGCGTCAAGGTATAAGACCACAAATTTAGCTAAGGCTAAAAATGGCTCTCCTGTCAAGGTGATGTGGTATCTACCAATAATACCACGATTTCAATGCTTATTTGCTAATACAGAAGATGCGCAAAATTTGTCTTGGCATGGGGAGTTAAAGGCCAATGATGATGGCATCTTACGACATGCATCTGATTCACCACAATGGAAGAAAATTGATTTATTATACCCTCAATTTGGTAAAGAACCAAGAAACTTAAGACTTGGACTCTGTACAGATGGAATGAATCCTTATGGTATATTAAGAAGCCAACATAGCATGTGGCCTGTTATGATTGTTATATGCAATCTTCCTCCTTGGTTGTGTATGAAAAATAAGTATGTCATGTTGTCAATATTGATATCAAGGCCCAAGTAACCTAGAAATGATATTGATGTTTACCTTCAACCTCTAATAGATGACCTAATGAAGCTATGGGAAGAAGGTATTGTGACATATGATGCTTCACGTAAAGAGATCTTTAGTTTGCGTGCTATGTTGTTTTGCACATTTAATGACTTTCCAACTTATGGAAATTTGTCTGGATATAGCATAAAAGGATACTAAGCATGTCTTGTTTGTGAGGAAAATACTGATTCAATCAAACTGAAACATGGTGGTAAAATCGTATATCTTGGTCATTGGAGATTTCTCCCACCAGTGCATCCTTATCGAAGGCAACACAAAACCTTTAATGGGTCAACTAAGGAACGAAGTGCTCCTAAACCTATACCAGGAAATGTTGTATATGATAGGGTGAAACATATTGTTAATGAATTTGGAAAGAGTTCAAGTAGTCGTATACTCGCATGTGACAAATCTCTATACAAGAAGAGGTCAATATTCTGAGATCTTCCTTATTGGAGATCTTTGGCAATTAGACACTGCATTGACGTCATGCATGTTGAAAAAAATATTTGTGATAGCATCATTGGTACGCTATTGAACATACCAGGAAAGACTAAAGATGGCATCAAATCTAGAAAAGATTTAGAATTAATGGGTATAAGAAGAGAATAATCAGTGGAGATCAGGGGTCGCCGCACATATTTACCACCAACTTGTTACACTTTGTCAAAGAAGGAGAAAAAGACTTTCTGTGAGTGATTGTATAATATTAAGGTTCCACAAAGATACTCTTCTAATATTCATAGATTGGTATCAATGAAGGATCTGAAGTTGATAGGTCTCAAATCTCACGATTGTCACACCTTAATGCAACAAATTTTATCTGTGGCTATTCGGTCTATATTGCCGAAGCATGTAAGGTTTGCAATCACAAGACTCTGTTTCTTCTTCAATGAAATATGCAACAAAGTGATACATCCTGATACTCTCGATAAATTACAGAAAGATGTAATTGTTATCATGTGTCAGCTTGAAACGTACTTTCCTCCTTCATTTTTCGATATCATGGTTCATCTTGTAGTACATATTACAAGGGAGGTGAAGATGTTGGGTCCAATTTTCTTACACTTGATGTATCCATTTGAACGCTACATGAGTGTTTTTAAAGGTGATGTTCAAAATCGTTATCGTCCTGAAGGGAGTATTGTTGAGGGTTACGTGGATAGGGAGGTGATGGACTTTTGCAATGATTTTTTGAATTGCAATGAAACTTCTAGCAATCTAAAAAATTCCCATCACACTGAATCTTATTGTGGCAAAGGAACTCTGGGAGGATGAGTGAAAGGAATCAGTCGTGAGTTGTGGGAACAAGCGCATTTGTATATTTTATACAACATCGATGAAGTTAGTAGCTACATCACATAACACAATGATATTATCAAGAGAAATCATATGTGATCCAGTTCAATGTGGCTTGCAAGAGAGCATAATCGAACATTTATTAGGTGGTTTGACGAGAAAGTATTTAATCAACTATCTAAATCACTGAATAATGTTGCTGAGAACATAAAATGGCTTGCCTTTAAGCCAAAAATGGATGTCATGTTATATGAAGGTTATGACATAAATGGATTTTCATACTACACAAAGCGTCAAGATGAAAGTAGTGTGGTCCAAAATAGTGGGGTCACTATTCAAGCTTGTTTGTTGTATTTTTCTAGTACCAAAGATAAAAGACCATGCAAAGATGAGATGTCATATTACGGCGTCATTAAGGACATATGTGTGGCATCCAACTCACAAAAACATGATTAACTAATGCGGAAGTGTATCATTCGCAGCGGATTACTAAAAAATCACTAAAAATTAAAACCATTTACAAAGAGATCCATTCTCAGGAAAACTCTTTAAACAAGAACCACATTATTATATTTACATATTGAATCACAAAGTACATTCATTGTACTATCTCTTCTCGAGGAATATATATACATCACTTTGTCTTGATAAAAGCACAAGTAACAAAATTCTCAAGGCATTCAAACCAAAATCTCAGATCGATTATAAAAACACTATCTACTGACTCCTAGGACCTGAGAGTATAGAGACAATACATAGGACTCTATTTACATATGTACGAAGCCTGACAGCCAATATCCCCACCTGGGATATCACTGTTGTCCCTGTTGTTGCTGCTGCTCTTCCCCTGCTACAGAGTTTTTGCCTCTTTGTCTGCGTCTACCTAAAAACGTTGGATCCCACGGGGGTAAGACAATTTGTTAATTGCCCCAGCGAGAGATATAACTCTCCGCCAAAAACATTATTATTGCAGTTTAATAGAAATAAACTGAATAGTGGGATAATATATTTCAATGGCAGATAAATCAATATCTATGAAGATTAGAGCAACATTCATATTTGAGTATTTCATCTATAACTTGATAAGGCAGCATGTCTCTTATTCAATATGGAATTAAAGAACATAAGTAACATTTATGTATCAAGGACATGCTAAGCAAGATAACATCAACCAATGGTTCTCATATTTCAATCTTATGCAAATACGCTACATGGCTGATTACACTTTACAAACATACTTAAGCTCTGAGGAGATGAGGTATACCGCTCATACTCCAACCGACCATTGCGAAGTCGAAATTGGTACCATACAAAGTCAATGGAAGAGTCAGCTTCCACGACTTCCCACATCTCGGTCAGTGCGAGATCACATGCAGGACATCTTGTGTCTCTGCTACATAGCTTGCTAGGGTATAGTGGCATCTTCACTATAGAGCTACAGCGGCGGCTGCACTCTGTTCGCAATCGAGAGATTTCATGTTTACCTTTATCGATCCAGCATTAACAACATCGGGAGATTTGTGATAAATCCATCCCAAAACATATAATGAAGGATTGAGAGGTTTAATGTTTACCTTCCATCAATTCCCCCATTAGGACGTACAGATATTTTCGCCCATCGACCCCCACATATTCAAAAATATGCAAACTCGAGGAGATCCCGTAGGAAAACCTATTTCACCATCATCAGCTACTGACGATGATGGATCTATGGTCAGAGCACTACATGAAAAGATTTCACTTGATTAATTAAGTACATCATCATATTCTTTTAGCATCAGTCAAGTTTTCAAAAATAACTTATTAGGACAAATGCTACAAAGAAACATGTACTATTTTCATCAGCTACTTCTCAGTCTTTATAAGACATTGGGATCTCAGTCCCTCATTTCAATACTAGGAATACTCATTCCTTCACAAACTCAATGCCATAATCATATGGTTCTGGGTATTCAAACCCTCAGCTCATCACTGAGCACTATTACCACTTTTTCAGGTAATTATCACCTTAATGTCATCTCACCAAGGTAGACATGACACTTATTACACCAGCATCTCTTATGGCACTTGAGGCCCATTAACTCTCTTGTTACCTCTTACTAAACAATAAGGCATATTATGGCACATAAGGCCCAATAACAATTTTAATAGATAAAACATCATAGCTCATACCTGGCTATGTTCATCATCTCATGATACATGCATGGTTAGTACAGATGATAACAGATATATCAATCATATTTCAGTTCCATGCTATTCAAGGGTAACACCACTATTCCCTTACCAGGGTTAGGGTTTCCCATTTTATTTCAATCAGGGTTACTCATCCCCTTTGTTCAATTAGGACCAATGATTCATCATTTCATTGTCTAAGATTAGAGTTTCTTGCTATATAGTAAAATCCAGAATTAGGGTTTCACACACCTTCACCCTATTTAGAATTAGGGTTTACTATTCACATCAAATCACCCTACATTAAGGTTTATATTCAATAACCCACAATTAAGGTTTACTATTCACCCCAAATAGGGTTTATCATCAAAATACCCTGAATTAGGGTTACTCATGTCATTACCCTAAATTCATATCACATTATTATCCTAGATTAGGGTTTCACTCAGAATCACCCTAAATTAGGGTTTGAGTTCATCAATTAACTCAATTAGGATTTCATGATCTCTTTATCAAGGATCATACCCTAAATTGTATATCACACTTATTTTGAATGTGTTAGGCTTGATTGCTACATGATTGTCTTACATGTATGAATCTCTCTCTCATCCTCTTCTAGGATGTCCACTACTCAATTCTTGATTAGATTGAGCCTACTCTTTATTCAAAAACATGCATTTTGGGTTAGCATAATGTATTGAATTATTGCATTCTTATGCATCAATGATTAATCCCACTAAGGTTATCAACTATCTAAATACATTAGGTGTCCAGAAGATTTGATCAATTGAACCTTCAATTA
Organism: Alisma plantago-aquatica; assembly: GCA_963693085.1. NCBI lineage: Eukaryota > Viridiplantae > Streptophyta > Magnoliopsida > Alismatales > Alismataceae > Alisma > Alisma plantago-aquatica. The sequence continues at coordinate 832,898,522 of OY856413.1, read as the reverse complement.
CATGAGGTATCCAAATGAATTGACCAATTGAATCCTCAATTACATTGGGTGTCCAAGTGGATCAACCAATTGAGTCTTCAATTACATTAGATATCCAAATGGATTAACCATGTTGAACCTCAAATGGTTTTGATTACTTAGACCCTAAACGGTCTTAGTCTCTCAGAATTCAAACGGTTTGAAACCTTTTGGGCAAATTGCCCTTGAAACTGTTTAAGCAAGAAATGTATTGAAACTGAATGGACTTGGATCTCCAAACAGTTTGAGACCGTTTGGACCCAAATGGTCTTGAGACCGTTTAGACCAAACCCTCTCAAACCTGAATGGACCAAAAAGGTCTTTCAACACTTAAACAATTCAAGGTTTTAATCAATGAGCCGCCTATCAATTGAATCCTTGATTCATTCATCAATTGAACTATTGAATCATCCTTCAATTGGACCATCAATTAGGGTTTTGAACCCAATTGAACCAGGATTTATAATCAAGAAACCATCAATTAGGGTTTTGAATTTGAGGAACCATCAATGGTTAACATTGTGGAACTAATTCAATTGAAATCAATGAATCATCATCAAATTATGATATGACCTGACCTCAAACGGTCTTGAGGTCGTTTGGATGACCTCCAAATGGTCTTGAGATTGTTTGCCCCATCCATCATTAAAATTTGTGAAACTCAATTAGGGTTTGGATCATTGGATTGATCATCAAATTGGCTATTGATTGTATTTCAATTTGATATCTCTGGATCTTCAATTACTCAACCATACTCAACCCTAGACCTCCAAACGGTCTTGAGACCGTTTGGGTGATCTCCAAACGGTCTTGAGACCATTTGGGTTAGTCAACCCAAAGTTTTAAATCAACCAATTGAAATTTCAGCACTTAACCCGATTAGGGTTTCTAATTGGAGGATTGTCCATATATTGAATCAATCAATTGGATCCATTAGATCATAATCCAACATGTACTAGGGTCCTGGCCTCAAACAGTCAACCCATCCAAACGGTCAACCCTTCCAAATGGTTTGGGATCCAAACCTCCAAACGGTTTGCAAACCGTTTGGACCAAGGTCTTAAAACTATTTGCAATAGAAACTTGTTGGAATGTGTGCCTAAGATGATGTCATCGTCATCAAGCCTTAGTCCATCAAAAACTACTTCCATTACCATGGTAGTTGCATCAACTAATCAAAGAAATTGTAAGAAGAGCAATTGAACATAATTGATTGAGAAATTGAATTCAATAACAATGAATAGGGGTTCAAGTTATATAACCTACCTCAAATTGAGCTTCAAAGCTTGGATCTTCACGTCAACAATGGTGGAAGAAGCTTTTTCACACCACAAGGTTCGTTCCTCAAGCTTTTGAGTGAAAAGGATTGGCTAGAATTGAAGATGGGATCGAGATAAGAAGAAAGCATGCATTGATTTGTGATTTCTACCATGAAATCAAGGTGAACGAAGGTCAAGAAGGTTACCAACAAGTTGGGGGTCGTCCTCCTGCTGCTCCTAGCTCCCTTGGTCGTTTTTTCAAGTAAAGAGAAGAAGTGGATTCGAAAAAGCCTTTGGTTTGAGTTGTAAAAGGTGTTTTTATAAGAAAATCAATGAGAGAGAAAATGCCTTATAAAAATCTTTTAATTCCGAAATTGGTGCCACCTCTTCCCCCTCAATTCCTTGCATGCAAAGATATCTTCCTCACCTCCGAATTCCCTTCCATTATCCATGAATTAAGGGAAAAGAAATTAAGCACCTTAACCTTTATAATATTATTATCCATAAGTTAGTGGATATTTCTTTTTATTTTCTTAATGTGAGTGGGTTCTCCACTCACGTAGATATTTCCTTTGCCTTTGCAAGGCACAAGGACGTTCACACTTGATCAAATCCAACGATCTTGTTTTTTGTTGAAGGCTCTTCAATTATTTTATTTATTCCTGCATTAAATTGAATTAAGGTTTCAATTATGCTTAAATCTTGATTATTTTAATATCAAGATTCTCTCTCCTTCAAAGTGATACAAATGAGACGCCCCTCTCATTTTCTTTGCTCTACATGATTCCAAGAAATATTAGGGACTATTTTGAAGTGATATATTTCATATTGAACCCTAGGTTTTGGGTAAATTGCACATTACACCAAAACTAGGTTTTCATGCACAAACATAGCTTTATCAGCTTTTTCTTGATACTCAGGCTAGGGGTAGCCATAACTCTGAATCATCTTCATTCTCGTGATGCTTCAACACATGAGGAACATATTATCATGCACAATTTGCAATTTAACCCCTCAACTTGGGTAATTTGCACTTTAGTCCAAAACACGCACAACATTATTTTCAACATTATTCAAAAAGGACTAAAATTGAAGTATAAGTTCCTCTTGAGCCTTAATTACTTTTCAAAAGATAATATCAAGCATATAATTATCTTTCTTAAACAAAACACCTAGGGTTAAAGCATAACCGAGGTCAAGGATGTTACAAGTTACCCACCCCTTACAAGGATTTCGTCCCCAAAATCATCACCGAAAACATTAAGAGAAAAGAGTAGGGTATTTCCTCCTCATTTATTCCTCTAGCTCCCACGTAGCTTATTCAATGCCATGGTGATGCCAAAGAACTTTTACAAGACAAATGTCTTTCTTTTTCAACTTTTTAATTCTTCTGTCAAGAACCAACACATGTCCTTCAACATAAGATATATCATCATTTACTTCTACCTCCACAGGTTGTAGAACTAACTCTGTGTCAGGATGACACTTCCTCAGCATAGAGATATGGAATATTGGGTGCAATCTATGCAACTCAGGTGGTAACTCCAGCTTATAGGCTACCTTTCCCATCCTTTCAATGATCGGATAAGGCCCCATAAATCTAGGAGCTAACTTCCCCTTCTTTCCAAATCTCAGGATACCTTTCCAAGGTGAGACCTTGAGGTATACTCTATCTCCAACTTGGAATTCTAGGGGTCTATGATGCTTATCAGCATAAGATTTCTGTCTATCCTGGGCAGCTTTCAACTGTTGTTGTATTACTTTAATCTTCTCAGTTGTTTGTTGTACTAGCTCAGGACCCAAAAGTTGATATTCTCCTGTTTCATACCAACATAAAGGAGAATTACAACATCTACTACAATGCCTCATATGGTGTCGTATCAATACTGTGCTGATAGCTATTATTATAAGCAAATTCTATCAAGCTCATGTGTAGATCCCAACTTCCTACAAACTTAAGGACACATGCCCTAAGCAAGTCCTCCAAGGTTTGTATGGTCCTCTCATATTGTCCATCTGTCTGTGGGTGAAAGGTTGTACTAAACCTTAATTTCATACCCAAAGCTTTATGGAGTCGCTCCCAAAAATAACTCGTAAACTGGGGACCTCTATTAGAAACAATTGTAGCTGGAACCCCGTGCAAACGCACTATCTCATCTATGTATATTTATGCCAGCTTCTCAGCAGTGTAGGTTGTTTTGATAGGAAGGAAATGTGTTGTATTTTTCAACCTATCAACTATCACCCAAATGGAATCATGACTTTTAGTTGTTCTAGGCAAACCAACCACAAAGTCCATGGTCACATGATCCCATTTCCACTGTGGTATGGGCAGAGGTTGCATTGTTCCTGCGGGTTTTTGATGTTCAGCTTTAACCTATTGTTACACCGAACACCGCATAACAAACTTGGCTACATATTTCTTCAAACCAGGCCACCAATACATATCTTTTAAGTTATGATACATCTTGGTGCTCCCTGGATGCATGGCATACATTGAAGAATGAGCTTCTTCCATAACTAACTTTCTTAAGTCATTGGCATCAGGTACCACCGTCCTACCATGGTAACAGACTACCTGATCCTCTGACTCATGAAAGCCATCCCGTTTCTCACTACCATACTCTAACCTGATCTGTTGGACTACAACATCATCTTACTGTGCTTCTTTAATCAACTGCCTCAGAATAGGTTTTACTTGCATATCAGCTAACAGCCCAGCTAACAACGACACCTTAAGCTCTATATTTTCTTGCCTTAAGGAGATAAGCATATCTCTTTTAAAGCACACTAAGGAGTTTAACTGTGCTTTATCTAAGGTTGGTGTTGCTAATTTTCTACTCAGTGCATCAACCACTATATTAGCCTTCCATGGATGATAATCAATTGTACAATCATAGTCCTTAATTAATTCCATCCAGCGGTGTTGTCTCATATTCAACTCATGCTATGAGAAGATATACTTTATATTCTTATGATCTGTGAAAATCTGGAATGTCTCTCCATAGAGATAATGTCTCCAGATCTTCAAAGCATGGACCATAGCAGCTAGCTGTATATCGTGTGTTGGATAATTCTCCTCGTGTTTCTTAAGCTGTCAAGAAGCAAAAGAAATCACTTGTTTATCCTGCATCAACACACATCCTAGACCGTTCTTGGATGCATCACAGAAGACTATTTACCCCTTCCCTTGCTCAGGTAACACTAACACAGGTGCACTAGTTAACCTTTCCTTCAGCAACTGGAAGGATTGTTGGCACTTGTCATTCCAGACAAAAGGAACCTCCTTTCTAGTCAACTTGGTTAGGGGTAAAGCTATAAAACTGAAGTTCTTAATGAACCTCCTATAATAGCCTGCCAACCCTAGGAAACTGCGTATCTCTGTTGGTGTTTTTGGTTGTTCCCATTGTAGGACAGATTCTACCTTCTTAGGATCAACACGAATACCTGAAGCAGATATCACATGTCCTAGAAAAGAAACTTCTGGTAGCCAGAACTCACATTTGCTAAACTTAGCATACAACTTATGCTTTCTTAGCAAAGTCAAATCCTGACGGAGGTGCTTCTCATGTTGTTGAGCATCTCTACTATATATCAAGATTTCATCTATGAAGATTACTATACACTGATCAAGAAAAGGTCGAAAGATTCTATTCATGAGTTCCATGAATGCAGCTGGTGCATTAGTTAGTCCAAACGACATAACTATGAACTCATAGTGACCATACCTTTTCCTAAAGGCAGACTTAGGTATATCACTCTCCTTAATATGCAACGGATTGACCTCAGATCTATCTTAGAAAAGATAGTTGCACCTCACAACTGATCAAACAAGGCATCAATCCTTGGTAGAGGATACTTATTCTTTATTGTTACTTTATTTAACTGTCTGTAATCAATGCATAACCGCATCGATCCATCCTTCTTCTTACCAAAGAGGACCGGAGCACCCCATGGTGAAGTACTCGGTCAGATAAAACCTTTCTCAAGCAACTCCTGTAGTTGTTTCTTGAGCTCTGCCATTTCAGTAGGTGCCATTCTATATGGTGTTTGTGCTATCGGTTGCGTGTCTCAGATTAGATTAATCTCAAAATCAATCTCTCAGGGTGGAGGAACACCTAGAAGTTCTTTAGGAAATATATCTTCAAACTCCCTAACAACTCAAACTTCAGAAGGATGAGGGTTTTCTATTGTTGTAACATCCCTGACCTGGGTTATGAACTAACCCTAGGTGTTTTGCTTAAATATGTAATTATATACTTGTGGTTATCTTGTGTAATGTAATTAAAACTTCTGAGGAACATATATTTCCATTTTAGTCCTTTTTGAACAATGTTGTAATTTTGTTTTATTAATTTTAGACCAAAGTGCAAATTACCCAATTAGATGGGTTAACTTGTAAATTGCACATGTTAAGATGTTCCTCTGATGCTGAGACATCATAAGAATGCATATGGTATGGTGGAATGGATTCCACAATCTTGGGCACCAAGATATAGCTTGTAGAGTAATCCTTGTGCTTTAAAACCTAGTTTTGGTGTAAAGTGCAATTTATTCAAAATAGGGTGCAACATGTAAAATATACCCTCTAGAGTATCTTTCATGACTCTTGGCATCAAATAGAGCAAATTATATGAGGAGGGCGCCTCATTTGAATGACCAAGTAAGAAAGATAACTTTGATAACTAAGTAACCAAGTTTTAAGCAAAATGACCCTTTTATATATGCAACTTAGTAAGGTGTTTGGTTTCTTTCCCTTTAACCTTGGATAAGGGATGAGTTTTGCATAATTATAAAAGAAGGAAAACGTGCCTAAAAAGTGGAGGAGGACTTGGTGGATATTAAGGAAATAATCATCTTTGCCTTGAAAATATCCCAAAAATATATAAGCACATCCTTTTAACAAGCAAGGGATCGTTTCCCTTCATTCCTTCACTTATCTTCTTGCTTGGGCCGACTAAGGAGAAGCTATGGAGCAGAGGAGAACGACCAGGCTAGTTTGGGTAAGTCTTGATCATCATTCATCTCAAATTCATGATGGGAATCCTTCTACAAGGTTGGTTTGTTAGCTTTCCTTACACAATTCTTCTTTCTAGCCTTCTTCTCCATCCAAACCTTGAAGAACGGACCTTGGGAAACCTTTGGAGCTTCATCCACCATTAGAGCTATGAATCTTGGATCTCTATATCAGATCTTAAGGAGGGTTTTATAACTCTAAACCTTTAACTTTGTTAAGTGCATCTTTTTCTCCTAGAATCGTTGATTGTTGTTCTTCTTTACATACTTCTAAATGTTCTTGCAAGCATTTCCGTGAAGAACAACCCCTGTTCTTGAGGTAGAAGATGATGACGTTATTTCCAAAGTTCATCCTAATCTTGCTTTAGCAAACGGTCTCCCACCTCTTGCACAAACGGTTTCCCAAACCGTTTGGGAGCAAACGGTTTCAAACCGTTGAATGCAAACGGTTTCAACTAAACCGCATGAAAGCAAACGGTTTCAAAACCGTTTGGGTATGTTGACCATGGTTGACCGTTCAGGAAATCTTTTGTAAACATTATGGACTAATCACCCACCAAAAATCATCAAGTAATTCCAAGTAAATCACCAATTGAAGGCACATTAATCCTCTAAACCCTAATCGGGTTAATTGTTGATTTCAACAAGTTAATCATGTTGAAGTTAGGGTTGAGTGGCCCAAAGGGTTTCAAAACCGTTTGGGGATCACCCAAATGGTCTCAAGACCGTTTGGTGATCACCCAAGACCATTTGGAGGTCTAGGTTTAAGTAGGGTTGACCAATTGAGGGTCTAAAGATATCAAGTTGTTAAACAATTAAGTGCTGATTTGGTGACAAAACCTAGGGTTCAACCCTTGAGTGAATGACTTGATTTTTGATAAAATAATGGGAAAACGGTCTCAAGACCGTTTGGAGGGTGTCCAAACGATCCCAAGACCGTTTGGGGGTCACCCAAGACCGTTTGGAGGTCTAGGGTTGACCATGGTTAAGTGGTTGAAGATTGAAAGGCAACAAGTTGAAGTATAATCGATTAGTGACCTAATGATCAAATCTATGAGTCAAACCTTAATAGGTTGAGTTAGTTTTTGATGTGAACATGGGAAAACGGTCTCAAGACCGTTTGGAGGATGTCCAAATGATCCCAAGACCGTTTGGGGTCAGGTCATGACCCAATTAAGTGATGGTTCAATGGGTTCAACATCAATTAGACTCATGTTGATACATGTTGAAGGATGATCGATTCCAAACCCTAATTCAATTGACCCAAGCCCTAATTGGTGACCAATTGAAGGTCAAATCAGTTGAGGGTTGACCTAATTGACTCAATTGATAAGTTGCTAACAAGTGCATGAACAATTGAGGGGTTCAACATTGGAAACCCTAACTCAATTGGATTAGTTGAGATACTTTTTGGTCCATGCAGTTTTGAGATGGTTTGGACCAAACGGTCTCAAGACAGTCCAAACGGTCTCAAGACCATTTGGGACCAAATGATCCCAAACCGTTTGATATCTTGTGGTTTCAAAATTGATCTTGCCCATGCAGTTTCAAAGTCAAAGTTGGCCAAACGGTCTTCATGACCAAACGATCTTCACCTCACCTTGGGCAAACGATCTTGAATGTGTACTTGGCCAAACGGTTTCAAAAGTCAACAAACGGTCAACACCACCAAACGGTTTCAAAACTATTTGGGGGTTGAAAGTACAAAACCGTTTGGGATTTAAAAAGCTTAAGAACGTTTGATGCTTTAGAGGTTAAGATGGTTTAGTGGTTGATTAACCTAAACCTTAATGATACCTAAAGTAATTAAGGGATTAAGTAATTAGTGGTTTAATGCATGATAAGGTCAATGGTGAACATTACAAAAGTACTTGTAACGACTGGGCCCACTGCCCAAGGCTCTAGTAGAGTTTCAGGAATGACGACGACAGGTCACCCATCCCAGTACTACTCCAAGCGGAGCACGCTTAACTATGGAGTTCTTAGTGATCGGCTCCCGAAAAAGGAGGTGCACCTTGGTGATATGGGTAGTCCAATCATTCCTTTTAAGATCAACTTATCTGATGCCTCAAATCATGGGATGTTACAATCTCCCCCAGTTAGACTCTTGACGTCCTCGTCAAGGCTCAACTATATGGCCTCATAATCTGACCCCATTTCAGTGCAGACCCACAATGGCCCATGGACACCCAGCTCCCGATCGTGAAATACCAACGCAAGGGTGGCTACGTCAACCATGGATAACCCTTTCCTACATGCCTGGACCGCACGGCTCAAGACTGGCGTGCCATGCCCATGTGGGCCCCACCTACTGGAGGGGTTATGGCTCTGATACCATTTGTAACGACTGGGCCCACTGCCCAAGGCTCTAGTAGAGTTTCAGGAATGACGAATGTCCCCACAGACCACCACTAGCCTTAACTGCGCGCTTTGTCCTCACTCACGCGCATGCCAGGATCAACTTCCCGACAAGTCACCCATCCCAGTACTACTCCAAGCTGAGCACGCTTAACTATGGAGTTCTTAGTGATGGGCTCTCGGAAAAGGAGGTGAACCTTGGTGATATGGGTAGTCCAATCATTCCTTTTAAGATCAACTTATCTGAGGCCTCAAATCTTGGGATGTTACAATACCCTTGATGGGATAATGTGACTAATACCCCTTGATCAAGTAAACCCTAATGATCACCATGGTGATGACATAACTTATGTTATCATGGTTGATTTGACTTAATCTAATCAAGAGTAATGTAAACATCATCTAATAGTAAGAGGAGAGAGAAGGCTCCTAATGTGAAAGGGAATCAAGTATTAAACTTCCTATATGTATGAATACATCTAATTAGGGTATGATCCTTCATAGTGAGATCATGGAAACCCTAATTATGATGGTTAATGAATCTTAACCTAATTTGAGGGCATTAATGGAAGTAATCCTCACACATGATGATGGTATGATCTTAATTCATTGCAAATGTGAATAGTAAACCCTAATCCAGGGTAATGAGATGTAACATGAATAGTAAACCCTAATCTAGGGAAATATGATGGTATGAATAGTAAACCCTAATTTGGGTTATGCTTTTAAGCATGAAACTCTATACTTGAGTATGGAATGAGTAATTATTATGCCTTTATAAGTTAAAGAGGTTGAATAACCCTAATTGAATTAAAAAGGAAACCTAACCCTAGAAACCAGCCGTGGTGATATGACACGGTCGTGGAGAATCCTCTATGGCACGACCGTGTAATGAAGCACGACCGTGGTGGCTTACTCTTGTATGACCGTGCAAGATAGCACGGCCGTGGTGTGCTATGTTTAATTTGGAAAGAACTTGTATTGTGCTGATATAGTTACAATGTGCATGTTATCAATTGTGTTAATCATGTAGGTTTTTATGCAGAAGTGTTCATAACCAGGTAAGGGTTATGATGTCATATTCATTAAAAGCACTTTATGAGTTTTGAAAGTAGTGACATGCCATGTTGCCTAGTAAGAGGTAACATAGGAGATTAATGGGCTATATGAGCCATGAGAAATATCTATATTGCCATCAAGTCATCAATATGTTATTTAATAGTAAGTGTTTTGATGATCTAAGGGTTTGAATACCCATGTTCCTGAATCACAATGATGAGATGGTTAGGGATTGATATTCTAATGTTAATAAGATGTGAATTGAACTTGATACATGTAGTACTCTTTCTTTATAACAATTGTTTAATGGTTTATGTTTGAAAACATGCATGATGCTAAAAGAATACCATAAAGTACTAAATAATCAAGTATAATGATATCATGTAGAGCCCTGATCATAAATCCATCATTGTCAGAAGTTAAATGATGGTGAAACAGGTTTTCCTAAGGGAACTCCTGGAGAGCATACTTTTGAGTATGTGGGGGTTATGGACGTGAATATCCTTACGTCCTAATGTAGGATTTGATGTGAGATGTACCTGTAGTCTCCCAATCCTTCATTATATGTTTATGTCGTGATGATGTATCACTAATCTCCCGATGATGTTGTTAATGCCGCATCGATGTGAGATAAACAAGAAATCCCTTGATGGCGAAGAGAGTACAGCACGCCACTGTAACTCTAATAGCGAAGTTGCCAGGATACCCTGGAAAGCTATTATTACAGAGACACAAGATGTCCTGCATGTTGTTCCTCATACTGACTGAGGAGGATGAGGTCATAGGACTTCGGCTCTTCTGATGACCTATGTATGGTACCGATTGCGATTTAGTAATGGTCGGTTGGAGTATGAGAGGTGTAACTCATCTCCTCAGGGCATAAGTTTGTTTGAAAAACATAATCAGCCGTGTAGCATAACTGCTTAGGTTGAATTACGAGAATCAATGATTGATGATACATTGTTTATAATGTTCTAGTTGAATAACTAGTATACATGTTCTTCATATTCCTTAATGATATATGTCTTGTCATTCAATTAACTTATAATTGAAATGATTGCTTAAAAGAAGGTTGCTTCACTTAACTTATACAGTGTTAAACATGTTGTTGGATGTTTAGAATCCTTTTATTCAGTGTTATTCCTTTTCTGTAATAACAAAGCTTCTGGCGAAGAGTTATAACTCTCGCTGGGACAATTATTCAAATTGTCTCACCCCCGTGGGATTTGACTTTTTAGGTAGACGCCGAGGACGGAGGAACCCATCAGTGGGTGAGCAGCAGCAACATCAACAGTAGCAACATCAGGGGCAACAGTGATCCTCAGGTGGAGATACTATCTATCAAGTCTTGTAGATAGTATGTCCTATGTATCGTCTCTGTACTCTCAGGTCCTAGGAGTCAGTAGATGTTTAAAGATAGATCTGAGATTTTGGCTTAATGCCTCGAGATTTTTGTACCTGCCTTGTACAATTAACAAGGTAATTGATGTTTGTAATACTTGAGATGTGACATTATAGAGATGTAATGATATATCAGTCTATAAACAACTTATCATGTTCATTTATGAAAGAGTTTTTATTATTTAAAGATCTCTTTGCAAAAAGTTTTAATTTTTAGTGATTTTTAATAATTCTGCTGCTAGTTAATCGCTTCCGCATTCGTTGATCTTATTTCTGAGAAGTCGAGTCGCCACAATTGTGGTATATACCACATGTGCCAAGAATGCAAAGCATCCATGTCTCATCAACTTCTCAGCTACCATAGCTGACACAAGACAAGTTGGAAGAATCTTTCTGTCTCCCTGAAAGATCCATGCGTCACTGTTGTCTGTGAACACAGCCTACTTGGAACCACAATCTAAGACAACCTTATACTTCTCTAAGGTGTCCATCCCAAGGATTATATCAAAACCCTAAATCTCAAGTGGTATAATATCCACTTGAATGCGATGTTCAGAAAAGGAAATATTGTAGGGAGAACACACCTCCCGCAACACTACAGATCCTAGCAAAGGGGTTTCTAACATCAAACTATCTGCTCTATGACTGACAATCATGTTGCAGTCATGAATCACTTCTCGAGTGATAAAGGAATGTGTAGTACCCAGATCAATTAACACACATACGAAGCAAGATGAAGACATATCAGAATAAAATAGTTCCATCTGACCTGTCACAACCCGAGGGTTGACTACTGGATCAGGATGATCATGGCATAAAATCTAGTTGTTGCTTGTTGTTGACCATGTGCTTGGTTGTTGGGTGCCGACGATCCAGCTTGGGATGCTTGTCCACGTCCTCTAGCATTATTACCGAAATGTTTCCTCTGTGAGCCTTGCTGACTCTGCCTCTGGGGTTGAGTTACAGTTCTGACTTTCTCAGGACAATCTCTCTTCAAGTGTCCTGACCTCCCACACTGGAAGCAGTTGTAACTTCCCAAACTCCACCTGGGTGGTCCTGTTACTGATGTTGTACTGGGGGCTCTACTTGGAGGAAAACTACGGCCCCTACCCCTACTTGACGTCCACTGCGTCAGGGTATTAAACCTTGGTGGTGGTGGTGCATAGAATCTCGGCTTCTTGAAGCTCTCAGACCTATGTCCTTGAAACTGAGGATACACTTTCTTATTACTGGTCTGTCACTTTTCGATCATAGACCTCTCTATCCGCCTAACGGATTCCATAAAAGTGGAAAATATCTCCCTGTTCTCCAGAGCAGACACAGGAGTGGTCAATTCAGTGTTCAACCCCTTCTCGAAATGTTGAATCCTATCTTCATCAGTAGCTGCCATGTGTGGACAGAACCGTAAAAGTTCCATGAACCTAGCTTCATATTCACTAATGTTCATCTGCCCTTGCCTCAACCTCTCAAATTGAGAGATCTTCTCATCTAGATACGTCTTGGGAAAGTATCTAGTGACAAATTCACATCGGAATTCATCCCATCTGACTTCAACACATGGTCTTTTACCTTCTTCGATGGTCCACCAATGACCAACACTCCCCTTCAGAAGGTATACAACATGCCTCACCTTCTCTACTTCGGGGATGTTAAGGATTCTAAAAGCTTTCTCCAACTCTGTCAACCACAAATCTGCATCAGTTGGGTCAGTTGTACCATCATAGTCTGTGGCTCCCACCCGGCGAAGCCATTCAAAGGTCTTGCCAGCTCCTTGTCCTTCATTGTGGGCTGGTGCCCTTGGTGCAGGTGGTGGCATTCTGTCTGCCATATGTGTCACGGTCGCCATAAACTACCCAAACAGGGTATGGAAAGTTGGGTTCTCTAATGCAGCTTGATCAAGTTGAGGAATCTCAGGTACGGGTTCCTCCCTAGCTTGATCCCTTGCACCTCCTCCTGGTGCAGCAACACTACTCTCAGCAGCATGTTCGTCATGTGATCCAGACATCTTCAAGTTCTTCTTCTCCTATATGAGAAGAAGACACTATCAGATAAACGGGAAGACACTAGAACAGACTCAACAACCTTAATCATATGTCTCTGTAGACTCGGAGAACCTAGAGCTCTGATACCACTAAACTTGTGGCATCTAACTCACAAAAACATGATTAACTAATGTGGAAGTGTATCATTCGCAGCGGATTACTGAAAAATCACTAAAAATTAAAACCATTTACAAAGAGATCCATTCTCAGGAAAACTCATTAAACAAGAACCACATTATTATATTTACATATTGATTCACAAAGTATGTTCATTATACTATCTCTTCTCGAGGAATATATATACATCGCTTTGCCTTAATAAAAGCACAAGTAACAAAATTCTCGAGGCATTCAAACCAAAATCTCAGATCGATTATAAAAACACTATCTACTGACTCCTAGGACCTGAGAGTACATAGACGATACATAGAACTCTATTTACATATGTACTAAGCGTGACAGCTAGTATCCCCACATGGGATATCATTGTTGTCCCTGTTGTTGCTGTTGCTCTTCCCCTGCTACAGAGTTTCTGCCTCTTTGTCTGCGTCTACCTAAAAACATTGGATCCCACGGGGGTGAGACAATTTGTTAATTGCCCCAGTGAGAGATATAACTCTCCACCAAAAACATTATTATTGCAGTTTAATGAACAATGGGATAATATATTTCAATGGTAGATAAATCAATATCTATGCAGATTAGAGCAACATTCCTATTCAAGTATTTCAACTATAACTTGATAAGGCAGCATGTCTCTTATTCAATACGGAATTAAAGAACATAAGTAACATTTATGTATCAAGGACATGCTAAGCAAGATAACATCAACCAGTGGTTCTCGTATTTCAATCTTATGCAAATACGCTACACACATGATTACACTTTACAAACATACTTAAGCTCTGAGGAGATGAGGTATACCGCTCATACTCCAACCGACCATTGCGAAGTCAAAATTGGTACCATACAAAGTCAATGGAAGAGCCAGCTTCCATGATTTCCCACATCTTGGTCAGTGCGAGATCACATGCAGGACATCTTGTGTCTCTGCTACATAGCTTGCCAGGGTATAGTGGCATCTTTGCTATAGAGCTACAACGGCGACTGCACTCTCTTCGCAATCGAGAGATTTCATGTTTACCTCCATCGATCTGGTATTAATAATATCGGGATATTTGTGATACATCCATCCCGAAACATATAATGAAGGATTGAGAGGTTTAATGTTTACCTTCCATCAATTCCCCCATTAGGACGTACTGATATTTTCGCCCATTGACCCCCACATATTCAAAATATGTGAGCTCCGGGAGATCCCGTAGGAAAACCTATTTCACCATCACCAGCTATTGACGATGATGGATCTATGGTCAGAGCACTACATGAAAATATTTCACTTGATTAATTAAGTACATTATCATATTCTTTTAGCATCAGTCGAGTTTTCAAACATAACTTATTAGGACAAATGCTACAAAGAAACATGTACTGTTTTCATCAGCTACTTCTCAGTCTTTATAAGACATTGGGATCTCAGTCCCTCATTTCAATACTGGGAATACTCATTCATTCACAAACTCAGTGCCATAATCATATGGTTCTGGGTATTCAAACCCTCAACTCATCATTGAGCACTGTTACCACTTTTTTAGGTAATTGTCACCTTCAGGTCATCTGACCAAGGTAGACATGACACTTATTACACCAGCATCTCTTATGGCACTTGAGGCCCATTAACTCTCTTGTTACCTCTTACTAAACAACAAGGCATATTATGGCACATAAGGCCCAATAACAATTTTAATAAATAAAACATCATAGCTCATACCTGGCTATGTTCATCATGTCATGATACCTGCATGGTTAGTACAGATGATAACATATATATCAATCATATTTTAGTTCCATGATATTCAAGGGTAACACCACTATTCCCTTATCAGGTTAGGGTTTCCCATTTTATTTCAATTAGGTTTACTCGTCCCCTTTGTTCAATTAGGACCAATGATTCATCATTTCATTGTCCAAGATTAGAGTTTCTTGCTATATAGTAAAATCCAAAATTAGGGTTTCACACCCTTCACCCTATTTAGAATTAGGGTTTACTATTCACATCACATCACCCTAGATTAGGGTTTATATTCAATAACCCACAATTAAGGTTTACTATTCACCCCAAATAGGGTTTATCATCAAAATACCCTGAATTAGGGTTACTCATGTCATTACCCTAAATTCATATCACATTATTCTCCTATATCAAGGTTTCACTCAGAATCGCCCTAAATTAGGGTTTGAGTTCATCAATTAACTCAATTAGGATTTCATGATCTCTTTATCAAGGATCATACCCTAAATTGTATATCACACTTATTTTGAATGTGTTAGGCTTGATTGCTACATGATTATCTTACATGTATGAATCTCTCTCTCATCCTCTTCTAGGATGTCCACTACTCAATTCTTGATTAGATCGAGCCTACTCTTTATTCAAAAACATGCATTTGGGGTTAGCATGATGTATTGAATTATTGCATCCTTATGCATCAATGATTAATCCCACTAAGGTTATCAACTATCTAAATACATTAGGTGTCCAGAAGATTTGATCAATTGAACCTTCAATTACATGAGGTATCCAAATGAATTGACCAATTGAATCCTCAATTACATTGGGTGTCCAAGTGGATCAACCAATTGAGTCTTCAATTACATTAGATATCCAAATGGATTAACCATGTTGAACCTCAAATGGTTTTGATTACTTAGACCCTAAACGGTCTTGGTCTCTCAGAATTCAAACGGTTTGAAACCGTTTGGGCAAATTGCCCTTGAAACTGTTTAAGCAAGAAATGTGTTGAAACTGAATGGACTTGGATCTCCAAACGGTTTGAGACCGTTTGGACCCAAACGGTCATGAGACCATTTGGACCCAAACGATCTTGAGACCGTTTGGACTCAAAGGGTCTTAAGACCGTTTGGTCCAAACCCTCTCAAAACCGAATGGACCAAAAAGGTCTTTCAACACTTAAACAATTCAAGGTTTTAATCAATGAACCGCCTATCAATTGAATTCTTGATTCATTCATCAATTAAATTATTGAATCATCCTTCAATTGGACCATCAGTTAGGGTTTTGAACCCAATTGAACTAGGATTTATAATCAAGAAACCATCAATTAGGGTTTTGAATTCGAGGAACCATCAATGGTTAACATTGTGGAACTAATTCAATTGAAATCAATGAATCATCATCAAATTATGATATGACCTGACCTCAAACGGTCTTGAGGTCGTTTGGATGACCTCCAAACGGTCTTGAGATCATTTGCCCCATCCATCATTAAAATTTGTGAAATTCAATTAGGGTTTGGATCATTGGATTGATCATCAAATTGGCTATTGATTGTATTTCAATTTGATATCTCTGGATCTTCAATTACCCAACCATACTCAACCTTATACCTCCAAACGATCTTGGTTGACCTCCAAAAGGTACGTTTGGGTGATCTCCAAATGGTCTTGAGACCGTTTGGGTTAGTCAACCCAAAGTTTTAAATCAACCAATTGAAATTTCAGCACTTAACCCGATTAGGGTTTGTAGTTGGAGGATTGTCCATATATTGAATCAATCAATTGGATCCATTAGATCATCATCCAACATGTACTAGGGTCCTAAACTTAAGCGGTCAACCCATCCAAACAGTCAACCCTTCCAAATGGTTTGGGATCCAAACCTCCAAATGGTTTGGTGAAACCGTTTGGACCAAGGTCTTAAAACCGTTTGCAATAGAAACTTGTTGGAATGTGTGCCTAAGATGATGTCATCATCATAAAGCCTTAGTCCATCAAAAACTACTGCCATTACCATGGTAGTTGGATCAACTAATCAAAGAAATTGTAAGAAGAGCAATTGAACATAATTGATTGAGAAATTGAATTCAATGAAAATGAATAGGGGTTCAAGTTATATAACCCGCCTCCAATTGAGCTTCAAAGCTTGGAGCTTCACATCAACAAAGGTGGAAGAAGCTTTTTCACACCACAAGGTTCGTTCCTCAAGCTTTTGAGTGAAAATGATTGGCTAGAATTGAAGATGGGATCGAGATAAGAAGAAATCATGCATTGATTTGTGATTTCCACCATGAAATCAAGGTGAACGAAGGTCAAGAAGCTTACCAACAGGTTGGGGGTCTTCCTCCTGCTGCTCCTAGCTCCTTTGGTAGTTTTTGCAAGCAACGAGAAGAAGTGGATTCGAAAAAGCCTTTGGTTTGAGTTGTAAAAGGTGTTTTTATAAGAAAATCAATGAGAGAGAAAATGCCTTATAAAAATCTTTTCATTCCGAAATTGGTGCCACCTCTTCCCCCTCAATTCCTTGCCTGCAAAGATATCTTCCTCACCTCCGAATTCCCTTCCATTATCCATGAATTAAGGGAAAAGAAATTAAGCACCTTAACCTTTATAATATTATTATCCATAAGTTAGTGGATATTTCTTTTTATTTTCTTAATGTGAGTGGGTTCTCCACTCACGTAGATATTTCCTTTTCCTTTGCAAGGCACAAGGACGTTCACACTTGAGAAAATACAACCATCTCGTTTTTGGTTGAAGGCCCTTTAATTATTTTATTTATTCTTGCATTAAATTGAATTAAGGTTTCAATTATGCTTAAATCTTGATTATTTTAATATCAAGATTCTCTCTCCTTCAAAGTGATACAAATGAGATGCCCCTATCATTTTATTTTCTCTACATGATGCCAAGAAATATTAGGGACTATTTTGAATTGGTAAATTGCATATTGAACCCTGGGTTTTGGGTAAATTGCACATTACACCAAAACTAGGTTTTAATGCACAAACATAGCTTTATCGGCTCTTTCTTGGTACTCAGGATTGGGGTAGCCATACCTCTGCCTCATATTCATTCTCATGATGCTTCGGCACATGAGGAACATATTATCATGCACAATTTGCAATTTAACCCCTCAACTTGGGTAATTTGCACTTTAGTCCAAAACAAGCAAAACATTATTTTCAACATTATTCAAAAAAGACTAAAATTGAAGTATAAGTTCCTCTTGAGCCTTTACTTTTCAAAAGATAATATCAAGCATATAATTATCTTTCTTAAATAAAACACCTAGGGTTAAAGTATAACCCAGGTCAGGGATGTTACAATATGGGAATTGGACTATACAAATTTCAGAGTTCCTATCTTTAGGTGTAATTGGGTTGACAACAACAAAGGAGTTTTAGTGGATGAGTTGGGTTTCAAATTGGTGAATTTTGAAAAGATTGGTGAGAAAGATGAGCCATTCATCATAGAAGACCAAGAAAAACAAATATTCTATATTGATGACTCGACAAATAAAAATTGGTCTGTCGTTCTTCATGGAAAAAGATAGTTTACTGTAGATCATATAAATGAAGAAGAATACTACGAAAAGTATGATGATTCTAGTCCATTCTTAGTTGGTTTGCCAAGTGTAAATGTTGAAGATATCACCGATGAATATTATAAACATCAAGACCATGCTGAAGGAATTTTAGTTGACTAACAACTCAACCAATACTAGAGGCATGTATTCTTTGAATTATTTATTTTATTATCATTCAAGTAAGTAATCTTTTAAATATACATCATATATCATGTATACCTTATCACTTGTGCTTTTATTATCATTTTTTTTATCATGTATACTTGCGAGTTCTAAAATGGCGAGTGAAGATGAACATTCTAAGCATGAGCATGAGCACCATGATGATGGTAGTGATGCTAAGAAAAGTAGAGGTCCCACACTGATGCGTAGGCTGCAGGAGCTCAGGGCTAAAGGGGATAAATTGCCAGTCCAGTTTGATATCATAGGAGCACCTGTTGGGGAACATGCTAGTGCTTTCAAGCATTACGTAGGGGTGACCACGCGCAGTAAGGCGGCAATAGATATAGAAAATTGGCATGATGTTCCTAATGCCAAAAAAGACCTCATATGGAAAGATATATCTGTGAGTGGAAGTGATATTATTTTAATATGTTTTTATCTATTGATTCTAATTTAGTTTGGTCGGAATTAATTTCTTTTCAAAACAACATTATTAATTGCTTCTTTTATATGTATAGGGTGTTTTTCATCTAAATGAAAAAGATCACAAGAAAAGAGTGCTACAATGTTGTGGTGTACGATGGAGGGGTTTTAAGACATATCTCACAAGGGAATTTATAGATAATCCTAAACAAAAGAAGAAAGCAACAGATGTATATATTTTTATAGATCTTGAGTTGTGGGAAAGATGTGTTGCAGCTAGAAGATCGGAAGAGTTTCAAGTAATAAAGATTGTGATGTATTGTATGAATCTTTAATTTTATACAATTAAGGAGGTGAATCTTTTTATACATGTTTGCCAAGTCTAAATTGTAATACCTCGTTTTAAATGATCAGGCTATCCACCAGGCTCAAAAGGAAAGACGGGCCAAAAATGTGCATGACCATTGCTTGGGGCCTGGTGGTTATGCCTTATGTCGCCAACTACAAGAGAAGCAATCCTCTTCTGGAGAAGAATCTAGTACAACTCAAGTTGAGCGTCCACCCCGGCACTTGACATGGATTGATGCTAGAAAGAATCGAGCAGGTGAAATTGTCAACCCTGCAACTAAGGAGGTGGCACAAAAGATGGTAGGTTTATCCCAACTAAGTAAAGAGTAACTCCCACAAACTTAGATTTATTTATATCTAATTGATATTGTGATTTAATATTTTTATTAACTATGAATAGATTGATCTCCACGAGCAAAGGAAGGAAGGAAAGTTCATCCCAACTGGCCACATGGATGAACTATCAGTTGCTCTTGGTATGAAGGAGCATTCTGGATGTGTTAGGGGATTAGGAGCTGGCATAGGATTCAAGTCTTATTTTGGCCCTTCGCAATCTAAAAGAGGTCGTGCAGGAGGTCTTACACAAGAGGAGGTTGAAGCATTAGTAGTGTAGAAAGTAAAAGAAATAATGTCTTCATTTCAGCCTACTCAACCTTATCAACCTATTCATACTGTGCGTCTCTCAAGTGATGAGGTACAAGCCCATGCTACAGTTGTAGAAGGTCATGGGAACACTCCCAATGACCCACCACAACAATCTGCATAAGTTTTTGTTCTATATGTTGTGTTATTAGTATGATATATATATGATAATATATATAGTTATAACATGTATCTGTTCTACTGCTTCTTATATAACTTATATTATTTCAATCTAGGTTGGTATGAACTGTAAACTTGCAGTGGAGGTTCCAGAATATAATGTTGTGGCAGCGGGCAAGGTGTACAACTTTGGTGGTACATTGCATTTCCAACAAATTACTGATGACATTTGTCGTGTGTCCATCCATCTTGTGTATGGTGGAATGGGGGACAAACCACTACCCATACCTAATCATGAATATAGTACAGTTGAAGAAGCAGAGGGTGCTATGGTGGGTTGGCCTAGACACTTGGTTATCAATGACAAGGTATACTTGAATTCTACCATGTTTTTCATATTTGACTGCATATATGAACTCGTGTAATAGAAGTATGTAATTTAATTAACAAGTTTGCAAACCCAAAAGTAAAAATTCTACTAGTCATACTCCTATGCCCAAGCCATCTATTATTCCAGAATCCACATTCGACGAGTTGGGAAGTAAATGTAAATGTTTGTGTCGATACTTAGCCAACCAAAGCTCTGGACTACAAATGTTGATCAATTTAATAGAAGATGCAACTGGGAGGGACTTTGACAATTATATTTTTCTTGATGATATTATAGAGTTGTTCCAGTATGATTGGTTGAATACTTCGATATTAGAAGTATGGATAAGGTAAGGATATATCAATATAGAAAATTCGAATACACATTTTAGCTTATTTCTACATATGAAAATAATTACAAATGTTTAACTGCTATTTATATACCGAGGCTACAAACTTTGATATAAAGAATGTTGGATTCTTAGTTCCTTCGGTCACTAGTCAGGTGGAGATACATATTGAGGAAGTGAGTGAGTACTTCTCTGATGCATTCAAATATTTTGCTAGTGTGGGAAAAGAAATGATCCTAATTCATTTTAACGTTCAGTAAGTATTATTATTCAATATAATTTTAATAATGAACAAATGTATTTATTTTAATGTTTGTTTCATTCTTACTCAGATCTAGACATTGTGAATTAGTGGTGATTGTCCCAAAATTGATGACTCTTTATTATCTTGACCCAATGGGAAAAACAACAAGGGGTCACAAACTAAAATTGCCAACTATGGCATAAGCATAAATATAGTCAATGCTTCAACATGATATTTCTGTTTAGAATTTCTATTTTACCAACTATCGTTCAATTGATAGGGGTATAAAAGCTTTTCGTGAAGGCGAAGGACAAATACCCATAAAATTAAAGACATTGACTTTGAAAAATGTCAAGGTAGCTACTTTGACAACTGCTTAGTCTTATATGTATTAATTTTCAACTCTTATACGTCAACTCTTATAGTCTTCTATTTATAGTAGTTTACTAACATTAATCATAATTCATTATTTGTAGTGTCCTATACAAAATAATGATTGGGCTTGTGGCTACTATGTAATGAAATATATGCAAGCTATTGTCAAACAAGCATCAAATGACATTCAGACTATAGATCAGGTAATAAAGAATAACATCATAAATTTACAAGTGAGTTGTAGTCATTTTATAAATATTAGCATGTGTATTTTCTGTTACAGATCTTTACAACTCAGCCTTACACACGTGAGGACTTAAATGAATTCCGAGAAGAGTGGTCAGATGCTTTTCTAAATGAAGTCAATATAGCATTAGAGTAAATATGTGAGTTACGTTCCATTTATGTATATGGTTTCAATACTCTTTCATATTTACTTTTGTATCTGACATTTAATATCATCTTAGACTTACAATCTATCATTTTGTAATTATGATGTGACTATGTGTACTCAACTCAATATATGAATCATTTTTGTTATGAATGTGTGGTTTGGAATGGTGACGGTTGAGCATCAATGCTCCCCTCTTCCATATCTTATTCTTGTTCTTCTATTTTGTTCTGTTCAGTTTCTGCAGAAATTTAAAAAAAAATTGTACCCTATAGCGTCGATTTTCTTTAAAAACTGACCTTATAGGTATCTTGGTCGTGCCGCGTAGAACGGCCGTGTTGTATCGTAGAACGGCCGTGCTGCATAGAACAGTCGTGTTAGGATGAGGTAGAACGACCGTGCTGCGTAGAACGACCGTGCTACGTAGAATGACCGTGTTGATATATGGTAGAATGGTCGTGCCGTGTAGCACGGCCGTACTAATATAGAACAACACGGCCGTGCTAGACGACACGACCGTTCTATCATATTCCAAGACTCTATTGAGTCGGTTTTCCTCATATAACCGTCCTTAGAAAGAATCTCTAGAGTCGGTTATTTAGTAAAAAACTGACGTTATAGGGTTCAGGTACAGTTTCATTTCTCATTTGGGTTTAGTTTTTGAGAGCCTATATGGTCGGTTTTTACTATACAAGGTCGATTTTTTTGGTTAAAAAAATCGACCCTATATAGCAATTTCTGTAGCGACGACCACTTAGGCGTCGGTTGAAAAGTGACGCTATAGGATTAAAAAACTGACGCTATATACCATTTTTGTACTAGTGTATACTTTTTAGTGTTGATGATCCTCTTTGTCCCCCCCCCAAACCGATACTTGAGACTCAACATTGTGTGGCAGATGATTCCATGTCATTCCCAATATCCTAGATTACATATACTTTAATTGTTTCAACTAAGGGGTCTATTTTGGATTGCTTCCCTCGTATTTCCCATTAGTACTTGCTCAACAATCTCTTGAGTGTAAACAACATGTTATATAGAGATGCATAAAAAATAAGTTATGATTGTAAAACAAAATACTTTGATAGTGCATCTTGATCCAATTCTAAACCAATGTTACTTTTACAGGATATCAAAGTAACCTATATGAAGGTATATGTCTCCTTCAATGTATACCACTATCACTTCAAAATGTCAAACTAATGTCATCTTTAATAATATGTATACTCATAAGAACGCAAGTTGCGGCGATGACTAACGAATCCCTTTTAGTATGCCAACGCTTGTTAGTAATAGTTAAATCATAAACATTTATTACAATATAAACTACAATTCAATTTGCCATATTGTTATTCCATGCAGACTTTTTTAAGTGCTCTTATTGTTAATTCATTGACACTTACCTTAGGGTTTGGTTTTGCATTACACTAATATGATATTATTTGTAGGATGGTTGAGAATGAAGTAGAAATGCAGCAAATATGCTAAAAAATCACATACACCGGTAATAAATTTTGATTCAGTTAATTCTTGGAACAACAACCAAAAACATCGCACTTATTGGGATTATGTCATTTTTTAGAACTATTGTTCACTTCGAGAACTTATTACCAAATTGGCGATGCATACTACCACATTAGATATCCATAACAAAATATTAGGATGGTGACTACTGTGCTTATGACACTTTGAATAACATCATTAGAAAGAGTGTGCATGCATTATAAAAGTGACTATTACACATAATCCCATGACGGGGACTTTCACAAGCTTCTATATAGAAAGTAATGGGGATTTCATCAAGGAAAAAGTTCAAAATGGGATGGATTCAAAGGAGAATAATACAATGATACAAACGAAGACACGGTAGATGAAAGTTAGGACCCAAATGAACCACTTGGTTAAAACCAATGGGAAAGAAAAAAGTATCATCTCCAAATAAAAAAAAAATATCAAAAAAATTGACATAATATAACACGTTGTGAGATATGAAAGGAATCAAAAGAGTCTACAAAGTATAAAATTAATTAAACTTGTGATTTTTCATCTTCTAAGTAATATTACATAATAGTTTAAAACCATAGTGACTCTCTTAGAACCTAAACAAAACTCATAAACTAAAATTTTCATAGAAGTCATGTGCATCGCACATGCATTAACTGGTATCGTATAGGCTCCAAGCTCTCTCCCTCAATCTACTCGTTTGTGAGGAGCAGTATTATCAGTAAAAAAAATCTTCCCGGGGAAAAAAAATGCTAGTCAGGGCCGTCGCGCAACTCGCAAGTCGGAAGCCCCTCCCCCTGGAGCCGTCTGTTAGGTTGGGAGTAAGAAAACCTCACACATTTTACCCTGTTCTTCCGACCATCTGGTCGCCACTGCGATGGCGCCACCGCCGCCACCTCACCGGAGCTCCTCCTCTCCCTCCCCGTCTCAGCCTTCCGGGTAAGTCCCTCCTCCTCGCGTATCCTATCCCCACACTTCCCTCTCGTCTCCAGATCTTCTGAGCCCAATGACTCTCCCAAGCAGCAGGAGCGAGGTCTCAGATCTGAAGTTTCAGCTCCGGCAACTCGCTGGGAGCCGCGCCCCGGGTGCAGACGACTCGAAGAGAGACCTCTTCAAGAAGGTAATCTCTTACATGACCATTGGGATCGACGTCTCCGCGGCCTTCAGCGAGATGGTCATGTGCTCCGCTACCACAGACGTCGTCCTTAAGAAGATGTGCTACCTCTACGTCGGCAATTACGCTAGATGCAACCCCGACCTTTCCCTCCTTACAATAAACTTCCTCCAGAAGGACTGTCGTGACGAGGATCCCATGATCCGCGGCCTCGCACTTCGCAGCCTATGCTCCCTCCGCGTTGCCAACCTCGTCGAGTATCTGGTCGGACCTCTTGCGGCGGGGCTTAAAGATGGTAGTGCCTATGTCAGGATGGTGGCAGCCATTGGGGTCCTCAAACTCTACCACATCTCGGCGCCCACCTGCATGGACTCCGACTTCCCCTCCTCGCTAAGAAGCCTGATGCTCAATGATCCAGATGCTCAGGTAGAGTCAAAAGACCTCCATTTTTCTCACATGCTGTATGCAATATTGAGTAACCATCACCAAGAGTCTTGAAGTTCAGTCCTTGTGTTTGGCAGGTGGTTGCAAACTGTCTGTCATCGTTGCAGGAAATTTGGAACATGGAAGCTGCTAATAATTCTGAGGAAGCAGCGAAGGAAATAGAAGGATTGCTTAGTAAGCCGATTGTGTATTATCTATTGAACAGGTTCCAGTACACACTCCTTCTTGATTTTACATTCCCGCACTTGGATTATGTACATGTAGAAACGTGCAAAGTCTCTGGGTGTATGATGCATAAAAAGTTGTTACATTTAACACATATAGGTAATTCTAGATGAATGGAGGACAGTTTTACTTTTTGAATCCACCACTTATTTTGTAGTTCATCAGTAGATGATAGTCAATGATTTTATGAGCGATGACAATGTGCAAGAATTTGTGAATATCGTAAATCACCAGTGCATATTGAAGGCATATGTAATCAAGATTCAGAAGATAAGCGAACTTGTAGAACACAGAGTTTCAAACTGATCATGGATAGTGTCATTCATTGATGTATCATCTGTCATCTCTGTACATTAAAAAAACGTATCTCTGACTCTGACCTTTTAGGCTATAGAACTAATGAGCTGATGTCAAGATTGATCTTATAATATTTGTTATATATATTATGAGATAGTTAAGTTTTGAAAGTAAGTTACAGCTATATTGTTAATTTATACTAGGTGGAGTCAGAATGACTCCTTACATGAAATTGCATATGTTGATGCAGTTAACTAATTGAACTTCGTCAAAGTTCTAAAATGACCCACGATACCACTGTCTTCCGGTTAGGGGTGTAAAGATATTAAAAGTCGCTGAATTCATAGCAGAGAGTGCAAAATTGACATCAAACTCAACAAAAAACAGTTGACCTAATATTCAATCGCAAACTAGACAGATGTTGAAAATAATATTTAACTCCGATCTTTTGAATAATTACTTTATTTGTGATATTTTCTAAATATGACATGAAACATGTTCAATAAAATCACTGTCTATCATTTAATAATGTATTCATGTGTGTGTGCATGTGCGAGGACACACACATATGTGAAGTGAGCAAACTGTCAAGTTCCAACTTTCTCAATCCACCTGCTGATCCAGTGATTATAAATTTCAAGGGAAGTGTGAAAGGTGTTAAGAACGCCAGAGATCTCAAGAATGTCATAAGTCTGAGGAGATTTAATTCAGAGGGACTGCTCATGTCATGCAAAGTCTATCTTCATTTTTGTGTATATCCATTTTATTTCACGTCTCATTTTTGTGTCAGTCTCGTCTATGTGCAAGCTGGTCAGGTGATTCTTCCATTCTCCAGCTTGAGGGTGAATGTTAAGAGTAAAAGGAGATATTAAGTCATGTAGATAGGACTGTGTCTATAAGGCCAATCAAGTCAGAGTCTAATAAGTCAATAGGTTCAATAGAGACTTGTCAGGTCTGGAATATGTCTAAGATCGGGTCCACCTTTTCCATATGTAGAAGAGGATTTCTCTTGTATGTAATACATCATCAATATACCATCTATTCATTATTTCCAACAATCACTATGTATGGTTAGTATCATTCAACAAGAGTACTAAATGATTTGCTTAAAACTTACAAGATCTTTTGATAGGGAAATTTTTTTCAAAGGCAGCTACAACAAGATTCATTTATGAAATTTTCCTAAGTTAAATTTGAATATGTTATTGATTAAGGATAATAAAACAGTAACTGAAAATATGAAAATGGACAGTTTGGTCATATAGGTTATCGTTAGTGTTTCAAAGTTTCTTACGAGCTGATTCCTTTTATAGCAAGCATATAGTTAGTCCTTGAACCAAACTAGCTACTGGTTCCGATGACATATCAACTTGAGGTTCAGTGTTTGGCTTTTATTCTTCCTGGTACGTCCAACTTTAGATGGAAAGTAGATTGCAAATTATGTGTAAAACAAATTATTTACTTAACTATTTACCTCACTGCTCTTTTATATCACTCTTACAAGTGGGACGTAGCAAATTCTCTTTTGTGGATGGGATGCCTTAGGAGGAGCCAGTAAACCTGGAATAGCAATTATATGCTACTTTTTCTTCAGATTTGAAGATATTCTTTGGAAAAGGCAGCACTGGCCAGTGGGATGCAAACATGCACACTCATCCTGTGGTGGAATGTGCACTCTGTATGAAAAAAGGGATTTTATCACAGTGATCACACTACGATAATAGCAAATGATGTCTGCTGGTGCCAAAAGAAGAGTTCAACCCAATGCTAGTTCTTTCTGTCTTAACCGATTCTGATTAGACATTACAAATATAAGAAAACTCCTGTTATAAAATAATTGTATTAAAAGAAATCTTGATTATTTTTATAGTCAGTAATGTCTACCGAGTTCACCATGTCCACCCTTTTTGTTTATTATTTTGAACCAGTGGGGTGGGGGATATGGTGAAATTGGTAGATGATACGAGACTCTTTTAACCAGACAATTTTTTTCATGAGCTTCCTTCTAGTTTATTTAGATTCTTTCATTTAATTTTTGGAAATTATATGTCTGTATGGTGATCTTTTCCTGATAGAATGAAACTGCACTAGTTTCCTATTGTAATATATGATTTCTTTTGAGCTGATTAAATGAATATTTTCTCTAAACTATTAAGCTAGTGTAAATTTGAAATATCTAGGAGCTGGTTGGCACTTGCAAGGATTGTAAACACATTCTGACATCCATGGAAATGGAAATTATGGGAATTTAGACAGGAAGTCTAAGGAAATCTCGGTTTCTATACGGAAATCGTGACAAACCACGAAAATTATGGAGAATTAATGCAAAATTGGAAATTCAACTTGGAACTTTTCAGAATGTTATTATTCACACATAAATACACATCTGCAATCAACAATCATCGTGAAACGAGAACAACCATACGAAACAATATTGCCAAAGATCTAAATAGCCACTTGTAGCTTGAAACAAGTAGTAAGTTGTAGCCTGTGGCCTATAGGTAGTGGCTACTGATTGTGACAAAAAAATATTATTAATATATGTGGAGATAATAGGATTGTATTATTTGAGATAACAAATACAAGCATAGACACCCTCCTTATATAGGATAGGAGTCAGTAAACACAAAGTTCACCAATATGGGACAAAAGATGAGACACTAAAGGGAGCACAAAATCATCATCATCATCATCTAAGCCTCAACACAACTATGTTGGGGTCGACTACATGGATCCTTCGTTTCCATTCAGCTCTATCGTTGGCCATATTCTGGTTGAGATGTAGAGATTCAAAATCTCTCTTTATAAGCTCATCCCATGTTAATTTAGGCCTTCTTCTTCTTCTTCTTCTATTTATTGTGCTTGACTCAATAGCATTGCTTCGTATAGTCGCATTAGTCGGTCTGCGTTGCATATGTCCGTACCATCTGAGCCAACCCTCACGCAACTTGTCCTCAATGCTCGCCGCCCCCACTTTATTCCTGATATAATCATTTCTCAAGCGATCTTTCCTTGTCTTCCCACACATCCATCTCAGTATACACATTTCAGCCACGTTCATCTCGTTGAGACCTTGTTTCTTCACCGCCCAACATTCACTCCCATAGAGCATGGCTGGCCGTATAGTTGTTCTATAAAACTTACTTTTTAATCTGAGAGGGATCTTCTGATCCCATAATACTACAGTTGCACTCCTCCATTTCAACCATCCTGCAGTGATCCTGTGACAAACGTCATTTTGGACATCCCCATCTATCAAAATAAATACATAAATATATTAACGCTCCCCCTCAAGCTGGAGCATGGATATCATGCATGCCTAGCTTGTCCACCAAATAATGGAATCTTGTCTTTGGCAATGATTGTGTAAAGATGTCAGCAAGCTGATCCTCAGTCTTGATGTATGGAGTAGCTATGCTCCTAGATAAAATACTCTCTAGCGAAGTGACAATCTACCTCAATATGTTTGGTATGCTCATGGAATGTGGGATTGCTTGCAATGAAGGTAGCTTCTTCATTATGGGGGCAAAATCACACACTCCAAACTCTTTCAATAGTCCTTGAACCCACATCCATTCACAAGTCCTATGTGCCATGGCGCGATACTCAGCTTCAACACTGGGTCTAGTCAGAACAACTTGCTTTTTGCTTCTCCAAGTGATAAGGTTACCACCTATAAAGGTGCAGTAACCTGAAGTAGATTTACGATTAGCCATGCTGTCAACATAGTTTGAGCCAGAGAAACCAAAAGTCTTGTAGGTGCCCACTGTTCCTATACAAAAGACCCTTTCCAGGTGAGCTTTTTAAGTATTTGAGAATGTGACATACAACATCCCGACGACATTGTCGAGGTTTATCAAGATACCTACTAACAAGTCCAACAATTGAAGTGATATCTGCTCATGTAACCATAAATGAGTTTAATCATAACTCTTCTATATTGCTTGCTATCAGGTTAAGAAGGAGAAAAATCATCATCCGAATCAATATTGAGATCCAAAGGTGTGCTGACTAAGCTTGACACCCAACATGCCAGTCTCCTGTAGTAGATCAAGGACATACTTGCGCTAAGATAGACATACTCCAGACGAAGAATGTGATATTTTAATCCCCCAAAAAACGACAATTTTCCTAAATCTTTAGTAATGAAGTGTTTTCTTCAATATTCCTTGGTATCCTAATAACCTGATGGTAACTCCCAGAAAGGATGATATCATCCACATACACAATCAAACAGTGTTTTCAAAATCGGCCCAACCAGCCGATTAATCGGCCGGTTAACCGTGGTGCGGGGCTGACCGATTTATTTTGCTGATAATCGCCGGTTAAGGCTTTTTGAATTAAGCGCCCGATTTTGGGCCGGTTAGTGATTAATTTTAAGCGGCCGGTTAGGCCCACTTTTATTGGATCAGCCAAACTAATTGCTGATTATGTTGTTTTGGATGTTTTATCATTTATGTTTTGATTTTGCTGTTTGGATGCCCTATCTTTCAATTATTTTTGTACTAGTGTTTTGGATTTTCTATCTTTTGGATGTTCAAGTTGGCTTTTAGATTTCAGCAACATCATCAGGTGAAAAATTGTGAATATTACATCAATATTGTACTAATTGTTTCTTGTTTCATGTATTTTCATGTGGCCACATTACTTTCCTTGTCCAACTGGTTGTCTACTCGTATGATGTTTCTCATGCTCCATCCACAGGTAACCAACTAAATTCAATTTATATTTTGTTCATGCCTGAAATTGTTTACTGATACATACATTTATTTATGTTTAGCTGTTGAATCTATTAGCTCTGTTACGTCGTATTTCTTTTAAAGGAATAAATAAGTTTAGTTCTGTAAAATAGTCACAAATATTACATTAAGTATGTGTATATAATATATGTCTATAAAATGTGAAAAATCATTAAAAAAATCCGATTTTTGAAAAATCGCCCGCCTGGCGATTAATCGGCTACAAGGTCTCGTCCGAACGATTCCCGGTTCGCGCTTTTTAAAACATTGCAATCAAAATAACAAGTTCAACATTAGTTTTTTATAACAAAAACAGATTGATCAGAATGGGAGTGTCGAAAATCATATTTAGTAAGAATCTGACTTAATTTATCAAACCACGCTCTTGGGCTTTGTTTTAGGCCATAAATGGCTTTCTTAAGACGACAGACTTTAGAACACTCCCGTTGAGCAACAAATCTGGGAGGTTGCTCCATATACACCTCATGCAGATCACCATATAAAAACATTTTTAACATCCAGCTGAAACAGAGGCCAACTTTTATTGACAACAATAGAAATAAGAATTTGAACAGAGTTAACTCGCACAATAGGCGCGAAAGTCTCAAAATAATTCATGCCATAAGTTTGAATCTAGCCCTTAGCAACAAGACGAGCTTTGAGGCGTTCAATCGTGCCATAGCGTTGATACTTCACAATGAAGATCCAGTAGCAACCAACAGGTGAAACGTGTGAGAAGCATCAACTAAGTCCCAATACTGTTGTGTATGTAGAGCTTCTATTTCTACTTCCATGGAGTGATGCCAGGCATGATGTGTTAGGGCCTCAACCGCAGTTTTAGGAACACAAACAGTTGAAAGAGCAACAAATCAACAATAAAGTTTACAAACTTGAACCAAGATTGACACCGGAACAAATATTGCTGATAGGATGGAAAGTATAAGAGCGCACCCCCTTTCTTATGCTAATCAGAGTTTCCAAGACAATATACTTGAGTAGTGTCGTGATTTACTGACAAAGATGAGGGATTGGCTGATGGAGGGGCCATAGAGGGAGTTGTAGTCTTACGACGTCTTTAATACACTTTGAGAGGGACCTCAGGACAGGAATAACAAATTCTGAAGATTCTAGTTCAATGGGAACAGGAAGAGGAGTGTCAACAAGAAGATTCGTCGATAGAGTCGAACCCACAGTAGGAAAATACAAAGTATCTTCAGTATCTTCAAAAAAGACGACGTCCGCACTAACAAACTATTTCTTGGTATTCAGATCATAATATATGTACCCCTTTTTGAGTGCGTGAGTACCCCAAGAAGATGCACTTCGTAGATCTTGGATCACGTTTGCTTATACCAGTCTAAAGATTTCATACAAAATAAGTACTACTAAAAATTCTAGGTGGCATAGAAAACATGAGAGCTTCGGGGTAAAAAAAACCAGACTTGGTTGTTTAAGAGACGAGGGCATTCTATTGATCAGAAAATAGGTAGTGAAGACAACGTCAACCCAAAAAGACTTAGGTATATGATAGTAAAACATAAGGGTTCTGGCAACTTCAAGGAGATGATGATTATGCTCGACAACACCATTCTGCCGAGTGTAAGAACATGAAGTTTGATGAATGGTACCAAGGGTTTTACAAAAACTATTGACAGACTGTTGTATGAATTCAAGAGAATTGTCTGTCCTAAATTTTTTTGATGGTCTTGTTAAATTGAGTCTTAATCTCAACTAAGAAAGCAGTAATAGTGTCAAGAACATCTTCCCTGTCTTTAAGTAAAAACAATTAATAAGTTTTAGAAAAGTCATCGATAAAGGTCAATAAGTAACAAAAGCCAATTACACTTGTGACAGAACATGACCCCCATATATTAGCACGAGCAATATCAAAAACAAATTTTGAAGACAGTCATTTTTCTAGGGAACACACAATGAGTTTGCTTTCCAAATTGACAAGCTTCATATTTTGACAGTTTCAAAAACAACAAGAATGAAATGTTTGAACTTGGATGCGGATGCGTGTCCCAATCTGTAGTAAGTCTTGAAATCGCCGAAGAGAGAAGAGCATCATTCCGCGGAGCTTTAAGATAGTATAAGCCGTCTGGTCCCTCATGGTCCAAACCAATCCTCATAGTGCAGAAATCTTGAAAGACACATCCATTAGGTTTAAATGTACATATATTGCAAATCTGAGCAAGAAGTTATTTGTAGTTCAAATATTACCAACCCCATGAACTGGGGCTTGAGTGCCATCAACAACAGTTACAAGTGGGATAGTAGGAGTCATACTAGAAAACAATTTCCAACTGCCAGAAATATGAGTAGAGGCACTAGAGTCGATGACCCCTCTATCTTGACCATAAGGTGCCGAAGAAGCTGAAAATGTGGAATCACCATCCGAGCGTGGAGTCGATGTCGGAGTTTGGAGTCGTTCTTGGAAAAGCTTTTCAAATT
The DNA here is from genome assembly GCA_963693085.1 of Alisma plantago-aquatica. Taxonomy (NCBI): domain Eukaryota; kingdom Viridiplantae; phylum Streptophyta; class Magnoliopsida; order Alismatales; family Alismataceae; genus Alisma; species Alisma plantago-aquatica. The sequence goes on along the minus strand of OY856413.1, from coordinate 832,865,726 downwards.
CAACCCAGACCCAATCTGCAGAAGCAGTGGAGTTTGTGCCAGTTCGTCCTTGGTGTAGTCAGTAGAAGTCTGATTGGCCCATGTGTTGGGGTAGCCATGTTTCACCCAACAACGATTATCATTGTGATTATTACGAGTTTACGACCACAAAAGCTACAGCTGCGAGGTATAGGAGGAGGGGCGTTGCTAGGTCCAGCGGATGGCTGACCACATCCCGATCCAGTAGCAGGTTTGCCACCGTCCAAGTCTTGATGGGTCAAAACAACCACATCCTCTACCTCGGCCAAGGCCTCTAGCACAACCAAAATTGCTAGATCGGACTGCAAGAGTAGACGCCTCAACAAAACCAGCAGGAAAAGAGCAGACGGTAGGCGTTGGACCCGTTTTAGGACTTTGCGTAGTTTAGGTAGTGGATCACTAGACATGATTTGATCCACGACTCCTGCAAAGGAGGCAGGTAATCCAACAAGGAACTGTACCAATTGCATATCATGCACTTGTCTTTGAATTTCAGTGATATCATAAGTCAGAGGATGGTGTACTTCAAATTCATCCCACAAAGCCAACATTGATTATAATATTCCTTAAAAGAGGTATCATTAGAGAATTCCATGTTAGTCATATTTTTAAAGATTTCAAACTCCTTTTTAGGGTTCTTTTGGTGTGAGTAAACATGTGACAACTGATCCCACATGGCCTTTGCCGTTCTAAGTCTTAAAAGAGATTGACTTATTTTTGGTTGTACATTGTTGACCATCCAGGTCATCACCCCCAAGTCTTCCGTCATCCTTGACCTACAAGATATAGAATTGTTTACTTTTCTCATTAGCGTTCTCTGCAGGAATAACAAGTGCTTTAGTAATAAGGTGAGAGTACTGTGGGCCTTGATGTACAACTCAAAAGAAGCAGATCACATATGGTAATTAGAACAATCTAATTACCATGGTGACACAGAGCTCTTAAGTTATCATTAGAGGCCATGATGAAAAGTAGTTCTTAGATCGGTCCACACAAGAAATCAGTTCAGAAGGGCATGAAGCATCACACAAGGAACCGACAGAAGGTTTTAGAAACCCAAAGAATGGCCATTACGATTTTTATTAATAAACCAACACTACATTGCTAACTTAGATCGACATGTGATGAAGGTTGATGGGAGGGAGCAAGTCCCTCCCTGTCTTGAAGCAAAACTGAGAGAAGGTGATTTAAGTTAGAAGCGACCTGGTGGTTTGAAGCAATTTACTTTTATAACTGATGCACGATGTAAAGATGTAGCGGGAAAAAAGGCAAAGACGAAGCGGTGGTGGCTAAAGAAGTGGGTCGGCGAAGCTGACAACAATAGGAAGGGTGGGTGGGATTTTGGATGGGTGAGTAGGGATTTGGGAAAGGATAGGCGGGGTTGGGATTATCGACGACGGGAGTATGGGGCGGCGAGATTTGTGGCTGGGCTGGGGTGGCGAGAAGGAAAGGTGATCGACATGTGTGGGTGGGGATATCGGCGACACAAGGGGCTGGATTAGTGATTGGGCAACGAGATTAACAATTGGGCTCGGGCTGGCGGGCTGGGGTGGCAGGGAGGGACTTGCGCGATGGGCTGTTGGGCATGGCTTGGGAAGGTGGGTGGTGCGGGCGGGATCAGGAAAGCAGGAGGAGGGGGCTGGATCAGGGCTGGGCGGGTGACGGGATTAGGTGTGGGTGGTAGCAGGGACGGGTAGTGGCGGAAGGAAGGAAGATGGAAGAAAGAGAGGAAGTAGAGGTGGGAGAGAGGCAGGTCGGCGGGGAAGGGGGAGATAGAAGGAAGAAGGGGTGGGTAGCGACTGCTAGTGGAAGGAGATGGAAGCGTTAGGGTTGAGAGGGTCGAACCACACCGATACCATTGGAGATAATAGGATTGTATTATTGAGACAACAAATACAAGCATAGATACCCTCCTTATATAGGATAGGAGGAGACAATAAACACATGGTTCACCGATGTGGGACAACAGACAAGACACTAAAGAGGGCACAAAATAAATAAATAAATATATTAACCATATAAATTGAATGCATCACTGAAATTGGCAACAAAACGAAGGAAATCCATTTTGTCATTAATGAGCTAAGTAGGTATAAATCTAGGTAGATTTAAGTAAATTTTGGTATTACTAACTCTGCATTAGACTAACAAGATTAGAATAAAATGTTTTCAAATAATAATTCTTAAAATTGATTATACTGAAAACCAACAAAAGATTGGTACCGGTGAATAAATCATATTGATCGCAAATGAGCTCATTAGCATAGATCTAGGTGGAATTTAGGTGTAACAAATTTACTGTATATGTATCGTAGATGATTTTCTAATATTATTAACAAAACACGTTTTTGAAATAAAGAAATTACCGTAATCTGTGTAACTTGGCGATGTAGAAATTACTGCAAATTTACATGAAATAGGAGAGAAACCCATCTTGTTCATAAATGAGCTCATTAGGTATAGATCTACGTAGGATTGCATGTTACCATGCATGAGTCATGGTTGCTTTCCATAAAAACCACAAAATATATTCTAATTATACCCAAAGTTTGGGCTAATTCTGCTTAGATATACATCTACCTTTTTTAATATTGTACAATATCGATCTTAGTGTTCAAGATGACTTAGAGAGGTTAGATTTAATGATCTTTTACTTAGAATAGAAAAAGTTTGAATTTACATACTTTCTCCACATTAATGCTGCATAGATCGCTTTGTTGATCCTCTGTCATACTTGTTGAGGCGCCCGACTAGTCGGCGACTGGTCGGCTGGTAGACTGGCCTGCTGCCCTGGTTTTTCATCATGTAAAACGTCTGCCCAGACCGACTGGTCGGCTAGTCGACCGACTAGTCTGATTGGTCGGCTGGCCACCCTGTAAGTCGGCCGCTTATTTGGTGGGCTTGACAGTTTTTTATTTTTATTTTTTTTGTCATTTAGTCTTATTGTTGATTGAAGTGTTTGTGTTTGTCTTGTGCCAATTGCCATGGAAATAGAAATAGATGATTACAGCATATAATTTCATTCACATTAGTAGTTAGTTATGTACACTACATCTCTTTAGCAGTTTAGCATATAACTATTTATATTACTAATATATAACTAATTATATATTACTAATATATATATAACACTAATTATATAAGTATATAATCATATACTGATAGTTATATAGTATATATAACTATAACTATATAAGTATATAACTATATATATTACTAATATATAACTAGCATATTGCTGTATATACGTATATAACTATATATTAGTAATATATATAACTAATTATATGGAAAAAAACCCTACGCCCGGGCGGCCGACTAGTTGGCCTGGTTGCCCAAGGATCCAGGGCGACCGACTGACCTCCTTTGACAAGTATGCCCTCTGTCAACTATTTTGGTGGATATTCCCCGTCGGTTGGGTCAACATGCCGGCGTCTTGTGTACTAATTTTGTCAAAATTGTCGAAATGCCATCAGAATGGTCAAAATTTCATCCAAATCCCGGCTTAGCGACGCACCATCATTTTTGCATGCCGGCCAGCCTCGAAATTGAAAATTTTAACAAAATTTTGAGAATGTTTTGGAAATTTATAACATTCTTGTCATTTTTGATATTGTCCATTCTCACACTGTTTCCTGAAAAAACCCATATTCTAAATGTATTCTGGTACTTCTTTGTCTGCAGGATAAAAGAGTTTAGTGAATGGGCACAGTGCCTCATTCTTGATCTGGTATCAAAGTATTTACCTTCAGACAACAGTGAAATATTTGACATGATGAATCTCTTGGAGGACAGGCTTCAGCATGCAAATAGTGCTGTTGTTTTGGCTACTATAAAGGTGTTTCTACACTTGACCTTGTCAATGACCGATGTTCATCAACAGGTGCTACTGCATTTCTTAATTTGTTACTGAAATCATTTTGTAGACATTGGTGTGTGAATTTCTTTCTTAAGTTTCTAAGACCACTAATCTGTAATCGGTAATTTCTTCTATAGTGGTGACATATATGTTTAATGTACTTATGTTTCTTCACTTACAGGTCTACGAGCGAATCAAAGCACCTCTGCTTACTCTTGTTAGCACGGGAAGCCCCGAACTGTCATATGCTGTGCTGAACCATTTACACCTCTTGGTAATGCGCGCTCCAATGCTATTCTCTTCGGATTACAAGCATTTTTATTGCCAGTACAGTGAGCCATCATATGTTAAGAAGTTGAAACTTGAAATGCTTACTGCAATTGCCAATGAGAGCAATACATTTGAAATCGGTGGGTTCTTTGTCTTTTCATATAGGCTTTGTAGAAAAGGGTGGAATTTCTAGCTTTTTAGGACCCTGCATAACTTAATGTTAAAATCTTCAGTGACCGAGTTGTGTGAATATGTTGGAAATGTTGACATACCCATTGCAAGAGAGTCAATCCGAGCTGTTGGAAAGATTGCACTTCAACAATACGATGTGAATGCTATTGTTGACAGGCTGCTTCAGTTCCTTGAGATGGAGAAAGATCATGTTACAGCAGAAACCTTAGTGAGTAATGCGTCTAAAAAGTCCTTACTTTTGGACTCCACAAGTACAAATAATATTTTGCTGAAATTGTCTATATGGTCTACTCAGGTACTTGTCAAAGATCTTCTCCGGAAATACCCCCAGTGGAGCCATGACTGTATTGCAGTTGTTGGAAACATCAGTAGCAAAAATGTCCAGGAACCTAAGGCCAAGGCAGCTTTAATTTGGATGTTGGGGGAATACTCACAAGATATGGACGACGCTCCTTACATTTTGGAGGGTCTGATTGACAACTGGGATGAGGAGCATTCACCAGAGGTAATGGTGTCTTGCCTTTTCTTGGGTTGGCAATTTTTCAATTATTTGGTATCATGCCGTCACGTTGTAGTGGTTTAACGACTTCCATATAGTCTTAAGTGAAATTTCCCGCCTATTCAGTTATATTCAAGTTAACTGGTGAGTTATTTAACCCCTCACGTCATTTTTTGGTTCAGCTTGCTCCAGCTTCCATTTTTTCTCTACTGCAAAATGGACAGCCTCTTTGGAGTATTATCACACTATTAATTAGCCTGAATTGCGTTGCTAGTAGCTGAACTCAGCTCTTATTATAGCTATAAGAAGCTTAAATTTCTGTTATTTAGGAATATATTTTGAGTAGTAGTTTTATTCAGTATTTTAAACATACCATAGTTGAAGGGACACTGACATGGACTGGGTTTAACTGGACTGCTGAACGCATTTAATGACAATATAATGTGAAGGTGACCTCAATAAAACATAATGCAGCAAGTCATGGTAAATACACCAATATACTTTTGAGTGTCTGTTTCACAGTGCATGTTGTTTTGAATGATATGCTTATTTTATTGGATCCGCTGGGTACTATTTGAGAACCTTATAGCTCATTTTGAGCATATCGGAATACTTTCAGGTCATGCATAAAAATCCCACACTGATTGCTCCTTGAAAATTATACATTATTAACTAAAAACAGCTGTGTGATTTTGAAAAACATGAATGTAGATCCAAAAAAGTCACTTTGAATTCCTCAAAGCACCACACTTATAGGCCTGTCTAAACACCTTATAGGCCCATTTAAGCATATGGGAATACTTCCAGGTCATGCGTGGAAAATTTACACTTATTGCTTCTTGAAAACTATATATTACAAAACTAAAGAAAGCCGTTTGATTTTGGACAATACGAATGTAGAATAAAAAAAGTCACTGAATTCCTAAAAGCACCACAGTATTTGTTTGAGTAGAACAATGAAGGGAATTGAAATATAAGATATACACATTTGAAATGAACTAGACTTCAGAATAGGTGAATGTTGCACTATCAAGAAATAAAATATTCACAAAGTGGGTATACAAGAAATGAGAATGCTAAGGTGGATGTGTGAGGAGATCACCATAAATAATATTCAAAATGGGTGAAATTTCATTTATACGTAATACGGGGGAGTAGCACCTGGACCCATTAGACCTCAGTAAAATATCCGTAGCAAGTAGAGATGATTGGAAAAAGGACCCCTTTGGGAGTTCCTGCTAGATACATGCTAGTGTTAAAACTTACTAAGGTGCCACAGATTTCCAAGGCGGCAAGGCCTAATCAGTCAATATTGTTTACTGGATTCTGGAGGAAGGATTTTGCTAGAATTTCACAATTGCTCCAGCTTCTTCAGTATAAGCTCCCTTTATTAGAGCAAAGAAGACTTGCAATTTTTATATCCCATCGAAGAGACCAAAAAAACTTCATATAATCACTAGAATCCCAACTTCATTCAGGTTGGATTTTCTTGCTATTATAGTTGTAGTTTGTTATATGTCTTATGAAAAAGGGGCTGGCATGTATATTCCCTGCCAATTCTATTTGGGCTAATTTCATCAAAGTGCAACATTTGCCTATCGAATCTTACCCACTGTTTTTAGATTTTAGGGGAGAGAGAGAGGGCAAGCTTTACTTTGCAGTGTTACAAGCTTTACTTTGCTGTGTTTGAGAGAGAGAGGGAGAGAGGGAGAGGGAGAGGGAGAGGGAGAGGGAGGGAGGGATCACAAGCTTTACTTTGCAGTGCTTAGATAAACACACTGCTTGTGCTAAGATTATTGTTTGCATATGCACACTAAGTAGGCATCTTAACAATTTAGTCGGTGGCATGCACACATACACTCAGGATTTGCAACTGATGATGCCTTCATATTTACATCAAATGTGTCATGGGACATATTTATAGTCATACTGGTAAAACCTTAAAATTCAAGAACATTGCTACCAAAAGGCTTACTACTTTTCAATAAGCAATTAGTAAACAATCACACATCACTAATATGGTAAAAAGGAAAAAAAATTAAACCTATCAACAACTATGTTATTCATATGTGGCACTGGAGACTAATGGAGTTTAACAAGTCATAACCCTCTACTCAGCTGCGTTTGGTGGATATGAAGAAAGAAATAGTAGGATGTTTGTAAGTCTGTATAAAATGTTAACAATTATATATAGACATTATTATGGAAACTGAAAACAGGGGTAAACCTTGGTCAGAAAAGCCACAATGTGGAAAAGTGAAGTTTGTAAGATAGTAGATCATATGAATCTGTAAGTTGAACACCAGAATCAAAGTGTTCTCGTATAACCATGTATACATATTTTTCTGTTAGTATATGAACTAAACATGTACTTTGGTTGCTGCAACTGAACTTGCCGTACATGCAGTCCCTGCTGTCAAGATACATCATGTACTGTGTTGAGGTTATCCTGTGGCTGTTTTACCACATAGCTATATATAGACAAACATCTATTTCTCATGGAGATGACCTAAATAGCGTCGACAGGCTCCTGGAGCTATCACACTTATTATAGATGACCCATATACTTGCACTTTCTTGAGTGAGCGGTAAGAGTTGGGGTGCACAATATGTGTACCCCATATATTTATAGAATAAACATTTACAGAAAGGTCCTTACAGAATATGTAAATATCAAGACAATATAACAAAGACATAAATAAAAATATTATCTAACACTCCCCCTCAAGTTGGAGCATAGATGTCGATCATGCCAAACTTGTCCACAAAAGCGCAGAAGTGCTTCTTAGCCAGCAACTTGGTGAAGATGTCAGCAACCTGATCTTCAGAGCGAGTAAAGGGAGTACAGATGCGTCCAGACATGATGGCCTCACAGATAAAGTGGCAGTCGACTTCAATATGTTTCGTCCGCTCATGAAAGACAGGATTACTCGCAATAAAGATAGCTGCCTTGTTATCACAATGCATAGGAACAGGATCAGATTAAGACACATGAAACTCCTTCAGAAGAGATTGCACCCACATAAGCTCACAAGCAGTATGAGCCATAGCACGATACTCTGCCTCAGCACTGGATCTAGCCACCACATTTTGCTTTTTGCTCCTCCAAGTGACTGAATTCCCTCCAACATAGGTGCAATAGCCAGAAGTTGACTTCCTGTCTGTCTTGCTACCAACATAGTCAGAATCAGAATAGCCCTCAAGAGAACAGTGACCACGCTTTCTATAGTGTAAGCCTTTACTAGGAGAATTCTTCAGATACCTTAAAATATAACATAAAGCTTCCCAATGACATTGTTTAGACTTATCAAGATAGCGGCTAACAAGACCAACTGCCGTAGAAATGTCGGCTCTAGTAACAGTGAGATAAATTAGCTTCCCAACCAGACGTCTGTATCTTTTACTGTCTGGATACAAAGGTGAATCAGCATCATCCCAATTAACATTGGGGTCAAGCGGTGTGTCAGCAGGTCGAGCTCCAAGCATACCCGTTTCCTGTAGAAGATCTAGGACATACTTCCGCTGTGACAGAACAAGAGCACTAGAGGTCCTTGAAACCTCAATTCCTAGAAAATACCGCAGTTTTCCCAGATCTTTAGTAACAAAATGTTTACAGAGATAGGCTTTGGTTACATTGATTTCAGAAATATCACTGACTGACAGAATAATGTCATCAACATATACAATAAGGACAACAATACCAACAGATGTTTTCTTAACAAACACGGAATGATCAACATGAGATCTGAGAAACCCACAAGTAGACAAAGTGGTGCTCAGTTTATCAAACCAGGAACGAGGGCTTTGCTTCAGTCCATAGATAGATTTCTTGAGGCGACAGACTTTATGTGACTCCCCCTGAGCAACAAACCCAGGTGGTTGCTCCATATACACTTCCTCTTGAAGATCACCATAAAGAAATGCATTCTTGGCATCAAGCTGAATGAGAGGCCAGTCCAGATTAACAGCCACAAACAGAAGAATTCGTACTGAATTCAGCCTAGCAACAGGAGAGAAGGTTTCAAAATAATCAAAGCCATAAGTCTGAGTGTAACCTTTCGCCACAAGACGAGCTTTCAGGAATTCTACAGTCCCATCTGGATGATATTTAACAGTGTAAACCCAGCGGCAACCAATTGGTTTGCAGTCAGAAGGAGGATCAACAAGATTCCAGGTACCCCTGTCAGTGAGAGCAGCCATCTCCTCCGTCATGGCTTGAGTCCATGCCTGACTCTGTAGAGCATCCCCGACATTTTTGGGTACAGAATGACAGATAAAGCAGTGACAAAATTGCTAACATGAATACTCAGATGGTCAGTAGAAACATGATTAGCTATATTATGAGATGTACAAGATCTAGTGCCTTTCCGGAGAGCAATATGTAAGTCTAGATCAGAAAATACCTCTGTGGGCGCAGGACCTTCAGAAGGAGAAGATTGGTGTGTAGTGGGGGGGGGGTCTTCATCAGTAGTGGGTTGTACAACTCGATTTCTGCGTTGATACACACATAAAGGAGGAGTAGTAGTTGTCTCATGCTGTTCAGTAGTGTTATCTGAATCACAAGTCATAGGCAGAGGTGCAGAAATCAAATCCGAGCTCAAACGTGTCCCCTTAGAGGAATAGTATGGAGTATCTTCAAAAAAAATCACATCACTACTCAGAAACCATTTTCTTGTCTCCGGATCATAACAACGATATCCCTTCTGAGTCCGTAAGTATCCCAGAAAAACACATTTTGCAGCTCTAGGGGACAATTATTTTGATTAGGAGCAAGCAACCGCACAAAACACGTAGACCCAAAAATCCGCGGAGGAACATAATACAACGGAAGACTTGGTTGGAGAACCTGTACATGTATCTTATTACCAATGACAAAAGACGGCATGCGATTTATTAAGAAACATGCAGTAAGAATAGCTTCCGGCCAGAAATGTTTGGGAACATTAGAGTGAAGCATAATAGTCCTGGCAACCTCAAGCAGATGCCTATTTTTCCTTTCAGCCACACCATTCTGTTGGGGTGTATACGCACAAGAAGTTTGATGAATCGTCCCCACAGATCGACAAAACACCTCAACAAAGCTTTGAACAAATTCTAATGCATTATCAGTTCTAAAAATTTTAATAGGCATCAAGTACTGTGTTTTAATCTCAACAAAGAAGAATTTAATTGTAGGCACCACTTCAGATTGGTTTTTTTAACAGAAATAACCATGTAGGCCGAGAATAGTCATCAATAAACAGAATAAAATATTTGTAGCCAGATAAACTAGGAATGTGACATGGACCCCACACATCAGTGCTAGCAATCTGAGATTTTTTAGGGAATACAGATCTAGTTTGCTTGCCCAATTGACAAGCTTCACATTTAAATACAGGCATACGACCACCAGGAAACACATATTTTAACTTTACTGCTGACGGGTATCCAAGCCGAAAATGCCACTGTAATGCAAAAACAGATGCTGATAGAGCCAAAGCAGAAACATAATTGTTGAGCAGTCGTAGATCATCCAGGTAATAGAGTCCATCTGGTCCTTCATGCCCCCACCAATCTTTGTCCTCGTGCGAAGGTCCTGAAAAACACATTCACCCGGATCAAATGTCAGACTGCAGTTAAGGCCGCGAACAAGTTTGCTGACAGATAACAAATTTAAAGGAAAATTCGGCACATATAAAGCAGAATGTAGAAGGATGTGGGCAAAGACATCCCCAATGCCAGAGACCGTAGTCTTAGACCCATCAGCAAGCATCACAGTAGACTTAGAGCGGGGTTTAAACAGATTGGAAAAAAGAGAACGGTTGCCAGAAATATGAGACAAGGCGCCGGAGTCAATCACCCATTTTGTATTACCAGTAGAAGAAGAGGCACTCAGAAAGGCAGAGTCAGAACCCGAGTAGTTGGTTGCGTGAGCACCAGAAGTCCCAACCGATGAGGATGAACCAGTCCGCTCCTATAGCAAACATTCCACCTCTGAGCGAATAAACTCGACAGTGGCCTCAGTCGAAGTGGCAGTAAGAGCAGTCGGAGTAGTACCCTCCGTAGCAACGTTTGCCCATGCAGGAGTGCCGTGTTTCTTCCAACACTTGTCTTTAGTGTGATTATTACGGCCACAAAAATCACAGTACCGCTGAGGAGCGGCTCCAGCAGATGAGTCAGTAGAAGAGCTACGGCCAAAAGTACCGCGACCAGAAGATCCTCGACCTCGACCAGGAGCAGTAGGAGGGCGTCCGCGACCGCGACCACGACCACGACCCCTGCCACCCATGGCAGCAAGAGCAGTGGGGTCAGCTATATCAGTAGACAGATCAGTAGAAGAGGCCGACAGGCGTTGAAGGCGCTGGAAGACACTCTCCAACGTGGGCAGTGGGTCGCTGGCAAGGATCTGGTCAACCACTCCAGCATAGGAGTTAGGAAGACCACAAAGAAACTGGACCACCTGAAGTTCCTGTCTCTGACGCTGCATGCTGGCCAAGTCCGTAAAAAGAGGATGCAACGTCTCAAGTTCAGCCCAAACACCTTTGAATGTAGAAAAGTAGTCTGCAATGTCCGACCCAGTAAACTGTAGGCGAGCCAGCTGTTTGTTCAGATCAAACACCTTCTTCGGATTCTTGCTGTGGGAGTAGGTGCTCGCAAGCTGATCCCACATCTCTTTTGCCGTCGGAAGGCGCAGGAAAGTAACACTGATGCGAGTCTCGCTGTTGTTCAGAATCCAGGTCATCACAGTAGAGTCATCCTTGACCCAGTCATCATAGAGTTTTTTTCCTTGGACTCGCTAGTGGCAGGCGAGGCAGGTGGCAGATTCTCGGTCAGATGCGAGTGTTTCCCCTGAGATTTTGCAAAAATCTCCATGGAACACACCCAGTGTTGATAGTTGCGGCCGTCGAGTTTCACGGTTGTCCCCTGACGGCGGTAGTCCTCATGTGAAGAAGCCATAGATGCAACAGCAAGCTGAGTCCAAACACAAAGCAGAAAACAACAACAACGGAAGACCGTCTAGATTCGTCAACTAGACGACAGCAGACAGAGCAGAGATCCACAAAGGACCAACCTACATAAGGGCTACGCCTAGGCGCAGCAGAGAACCCGGCGGCTCAAGGGCCTGCACGAGCAGATAGAGAGGGAGAAGCACGGAAGCCCGTCAACTCTCTAGACAGAAGCCAACCAAGGGATCCACCGAAGATCCAACCAGCTAGTACGTGCACAGAAGAAGGAACCAACAAGACCGCACAACGACCAACTAGAGACGAACTACCGACCCCTGAAGAGGAGCACGGCGGCGGCGGGCAGCGGCGCCGGGAGGGGCCAGCGGCGGCCGGTGGGGGTGCCGCGCGGGCGGGGGGGGGGTGCTAGGGTAGAGAAAGGAGAGAGGAGGGGAAGGTGGCGGCTAGTGTGCCTGCCCTGATACCATCTTGAGTGAGAGGTAAGAGTTGGGGTGCACAATATGTGTACCCCATATATTTATAGAATAAACATTTACAGAAAGGTCCTTACAGAATATGTAAATATCAAGACAATATAACAAAGACATAAATAAAAATATTATCTAACACACTTTAAAGGGAATTCTTGTGCCACACTATGAAAGGGTACTCTATAATCAAAGGCTGGGGAATTGGTGTCGTTTTCAGCTACAAAATTTGACTTTAGTTGTGCTCAACTTAGATTTTTACTTCTATATTATTATCTACTTAGGATATTTACTATCTTCTTTATAGAATTCCATCCCCTGTAGGGTTCAAATCTCACTGGATCCTTTTTCTAGCTTTAAGTTGATCAGTACTTTTTCTATTACGAGACTGCTTAGGAATTGTCTGGTAATACCTTACCAGTTACATCTCGATTCTTGTTCAAACCTTCAAGGTAGACTTGAATGGGATTTAACTTTGATTTTGGAAACCACTGTACCTTTTTTCCACTCCCTTGGCAATTTCTGGACACTCAGTGATTTTTAACAAGTTCGTGCGTGTTGTAGGTTCGCTTGCATCTTCTCACTGCAGTGATGAAGTGCTTCTTCAAAAGGCCTCCTGAAACGCATAAATCTCTGGGGTCTGCTCTATTTGCTGGACTAGCAGATTCACACCAGGTTTTTGTTTAAATATATTCAACTTCATAATAACAAATATTGCTATTTTGACGTTTTGAATAAGGGTCATCTCTTTCCATGTAACGTCAAAGTTTGTGCTTCACTGCAGGATGTCCATGATAGAGCATTATTTTACTATAGACTACTACAATATAATGTATCAACTGCAGAGCGTGTAATAAACCCCCCAAAGCAAGCAGTATCTGTTTTTGCTGATACTCAAAGCAATGAAATAAAAGATCGTATCTTTGATGAGTTTAACAGCCTGTCAGTTATATATCAAAAGGTATGTTTTTGCTGCCTTCTTTTTGACTTTCATTGGTTTCATCTTTTTGTTTTTATAGTGTATTTCTCTCTGCCAAACTTTCTGTAGCATTATTTAATCAAACCAACACTTTGTTTTTGAATGTAACTTCCTTAAGTAATGCAAGCCTAAATTACAATATTGAATTTTGGGAGCATTCATGTTCAAATTTAATCCAGTGTTTCCCTAAAACTCATAACATGTTCTCGAAGCATATCAGTAACAAATCACAGGTTTGTTTGCATAAATATCATATTATTATTGTCTTTCTCTAAATTTAACAAATCTATCAGAGCATTTTATGTTTCTTATTGGTGGATGTACAACCATCATGCATAAACTTCCAAGGATCCATGTCATAAAAAGAGTGACGATGTTATGGTTGACTGTCAACCTACCACCGACCCTCCTTTATACATGCTTGAGGTCTGATACGTTTGCACATAGGCACAAGTAAGATAGTTGAACTTTGGAGAAACGCATTGAATATAATGGATTTAATATCAACAGAAGCAAGACTGCCAACCGATCTAGTATTGTGAATGGTGGTGCCAAAGTTGGATGGAGTGGATGTACCAAAATGAGATAAATATTGTTGCTTGGGTTCTATTATACATATGTATGGCGGTTGGTCAAGATGATGTATGTCACATGATCACAACATGATTAATGAAATGGAGGAGTGCAACTGGAATAGTTTGTGACCAGAAGATCCCTCTCATATTGAAAAATAATTTTATAGGACAGCTATACGGCCACCATGTTAGACGGGAGTGAATGTTGGGTAGTGAAGAAAGAAGGTATCAACAAGATGAATGTAGCAAAAATGTGAATGTTAACATGGATGTGTGGGAAGACGAGGAAGGATCGCTTGAGAAATAACTATAAAAGTAAAGTGGGGGTCTCGAGTATTGAGGACAAACAACATGGGGGTTGCCTCAGATGGTATGGGCATGTAAACCAATGACCAAAAAATGCACCTATGAGAAGTAATTCTATTGGGGGCAAGCACAATTAAAAGGGGAAGAGGCAAACCTAATTAAAATTGCGGAGACAGTAAAAGAAGAGATTCAAATCTTTACATCTTAATGAGAATATGATCTATAATAGAGCTAAATTAAAAAGGGTCCATGTAGCCGATCCCAACATGGTTGAAAATGATGCCTTAGATGATGATGATGCAACCATCATGCATGGTCTAACTCTCAAATTTGCTCTACTTATTATGATTAAAAATAATTTAATGGACATTCAATATTCACTCCCTATGAATGAATTGGAATGTGATTTTCAAGTCTATATCTCACACGTTGATAATAGGGTGGATGTAATGGAGGAGTGAAACTAGCATATGATACGACAAATAAGATCCCACACGGATTTCGAGTTTAGTTTTATAGAACTAGTACATTCCTAACCATATTGTATGGGAGTGAATGTTGTATCAAGAAGAAATTAGGCTTTCACAAGGTGAATGTGTTAAAAATGAGAATGACTAAGATGGACATGTAGGAAGATTTGAACATAATAAGTTAGAAATGACGATAAGAAATAAATTGAATGTGGCCAATATTAACCGAGAGGGTTGCCTTTCTTGGTATGAGCATGCAATATAGACTCGCAAGCACACTAGTTTGGAGATGTTATTGTTTCAAAGATAGTTAAAGACTAAAAGGTAGACTCAAATAAATCTGGGGAGAGCTCATAAGGAAAGATATGAATTAATTACAACCTAATAAGAATACCACCCGGAATAGAGTTGAAAGGAAAAGAAGGATCTTGGGATAATCACAAGTTTGGGGTTCAAAATTCATTTAGTGAGGCTAAAAAGTTGAGCATTTGGGAATATGCAAGAAGTTCAAATAAAATATGGTAAAAATTAAGTAAAGATTTCATAAACTTTATTAAAAAAAAGTGAAAAGGTCAAGAAGCACACTGCACCACACCCACACACGCACACGGGCACAAAGAACACACACACATGCAAACACGCCCACACAACCATACATGCATACCCACCTAGACACACATCCATGCACACACGTTCCACATTCCCACTCTCACTTACACACACATGCACTTACCCACACCCACACACTGATGCACACACATGTTAAGCTGAAGGAGCTTTTTTTTTAATTCTTTCTGAAATACAAATAAAGAAGATGCGATAAGTTGGGAAGTTTGTGAAAATTTTGCAAAAGTTTGGGGATTAGCAAAAAATCATGAAATGCTAATACAAGTTGGAGATTATGATAAATTTATGAGAATGGGGCATTTGGTGATAACTTACTATATAATTCTGACTTTTCAAATGTCAAAGGAAATTGGTTCATGGATCTGAGCAGTCTAACCATAACATAGTTGGAATTGAGGCTTAAATGATGATGATGACAATATATGAATTTGGATGTATTTCATAATTTTTTGTTCATATATACATGTGTGAATGTATATAGATAATGATGTATGGATGCTATGTTTTGTATTCTACATGGTTTATGACTTTATTCTACTACGTTTTAAACACACTTTTGTAGATATTTTTTCTATCAACTTTTAAACACAATTTTCCAAAATTTGGTATAAAAAATCCGCACAAGCTATGATCATATCGAACTAAATTTTGACTTCATCATTTATGACATGAAGCTCTAATGTTTTTGGAGTATTTTTATTGGGATTTTTGATTGTGGTGTCATTTTCAGTCACGATCTATGACGCACGCAAGGCCAAGCCTAATGACTATGATTGAGTTGAAACATTATAATAGATTTCATTTCAATCATCAAGCTTTGTCTTCTGAAGAGACCTAGACGACGTATATGTAGGCTTTTTTAACAACTAATCAACTCAAGAGGTACCCAATGTGGGACCAAAGCATAACTTTTCTCAAAATATATAAAAGTGAAATAAAGAAAATTCATAAAGCCTAACAGAAAAAATCCATGCTAAAATAGCATCCAGAACGATGTTGACATAAGTAAAAAAAAGCACATGTATTCTGTATTAGACCCCCATTACTGCAAAAAACTAACTACGTCAAGTTGACATTATGGTATGGCTCTAGAAGATCAACATCAGTTCAACAAACCTTTGGTGATCCAAGTAGCATTAGAAAGTGGAAGATCACATAATAAAAGGAAATGCAGAATAGTTCCTTGGCTGGTGAACTAACCTCGTCTTCAACCACGACGTCAATACGATTAGGAGGTAAAAAAGGGAGATGGGTATAAACTATTGAAGGTGGTGAAGCTTTGGTATCATTAACTGAAGTTTCATAATGCGACAATTGAGACTCAAAACTATCAAAACATGGGTACCATCTTCCATGATGAATAGTGCGCTGATGCCCACATCCATTGGCAGGTCCAACACATAAGTATTGGGTCCATGCTCCCTAAGTTTTCTTAAATGGTCCAACGCTTTCGAATGAAGTCCCTTGAAAGTTTTCTTGAAATCATTCAAAACTTACATTGCAAGCAAATAATCTTCTACTTTAATTTTGTGGGACATGCATTGCATTTGAAAATAGCTTGTCATTTTCATTCGGGAAAATAATTTTTGATGTATTCAATTCATCATTAAATCATGAATGTGCTCGTAAAAAGAGTTTTGCAGTTTGGAAAGGTGTGCGTAATCGCGTATAGAAGCAGAGGTACAAGCTTGACTGTTTATTTTGGTTGACTGCCATGAACGGTGTCAAAAGGCTCTTCCCTAATGGACATGTATGTTGACTATTGTAAGAAAAATCATGGATAGGCACATGCAAAGACCCAATTTTCCAGATTATCATCGAAAAGACAACTAAAAAGGTCTCATAGACACTGATTCACAACTTTGGATTGCCCATCAATTTGAGGGAGGAGAGCAGATGACAATTTAAGCTATGTGCCAGAGATCTTCCAAAGTATCTTACAAAAATAATGATACACATCTCGATCAGAGAATATGATGGGTGAAAGACCATGCAGCTTGACTACCTTGTCAATGAAAAGACAAGCTCTACGAGAGACATTAGTCTCCTGTATGGCAATGGACTGGGATTGAACACTTGGGATTAATTCAGTCTCATTGATGGGGCATTCGCAGTCCAGGTTGGGCTTAATCCCTGTTTGGTCCTTCCAAGTTAGTTTCAGTCAAAATATTATGTCACATCAGTGTCAGATAAGAGAGACCGATCCTGACTAAGTTTCCTATCCCAGAAATAGTACGACTGGAAAAAGTGGGGTTCAGTCTTAAACGGAGTCACGGACCCTGTCGGTTCAGTTTCAAATACTGCGTTACCAAATACAAACATGACTAAAATGAAGTTACATCTCATCATTCATTGACAAGAGACAAACTCTGATCCAGTTTGAATCTGAGTTCAGTGCTATGCCAAACATGGCCTAGAAGTTTGCTACGAGGAATGCAACAAGCCATTTTGGAAAAGCGAGTAACGAAAAACAAGAATGTAACCTTGGCCACACTCATTGTGAGGAAAGCCACCAATTGGCAAGTACGAAACTATGAAGTGATACATGCAACGTCATGACATAGGGAGGAGGGCCAATAAAATTTATCAACAACAAGAGCAATGGTTTCACACCTATCAAGATGTCCCACGATACCACTAATGTGTAGTTCCTATATAAGTAAATCTCTCACAAAAGTATAGGGAGTGCAAAATTGTATACTACAAAAAAGAATATCATCTTAGAGCACAAAAGTAACAAATTAGAAAGACTTTCCAGCAACAAATTCCACGTAGATGATACCAAAATCAGGACAGGAAAAATACTTGACCTTCAACCTGTTAAAGTCAACATCATCAAAGCCCTTAGGGGCCGTTTGGGTGGAGTAATTGGGAGCGGTATTGTGATTAGATATGGTATTCTAATTACTACATTTACTATGTCGTCGTTTGGATTGCCATAAGTGATTTATGACTGTCGGTTTCAGAATGCGGTATTTCCCCCTATGTGTATTCCACGACTCTTTCAAAGTACGCCAATATCGGCGTTATTTGGAAACACCACGGAAGGGATTCTCCCAGACTCGCCCCCGATAATTTGCTCTTCTCCCCGATGATCGTCTCCCTCCTGCGAGCGTCTCCTCCCCCGTCTTCCTCCGCTGCCACCACTTCTCCTCCCTCTACCTCTCTCCATCATTCCTGTACCCAATCTCACGACTAGGGTTCCGACGTGGTGGCTCATGGTGATTCACGACTGGCTTGGTGGTTTGAGATTCTGGAGTTGATCCTCCGCCGTATCCTGATCCTCTGCAACGCCGTCCCTCTCAGCCCCGTCCTAGTCGTCCACTCCCTAATCATGGCCATTATCTCCGCCACAATCTTCTTGCGCCTCCTCTCCTCGGCGGTCGAGATCTGCGACACCCGGTGGCTGTGGAGACGAACGGGGACCACGACCTTCCGCTGGCTCCTCTGTTTCCCAGCCAGGGTCTCCCTATCACGCGGTTGTTCAACCACTCCACTCTCGTATTCATGTGGTTCTTGTGGCTCGAGTTTTCCCAATCGTTCCAGGTCATGGCAATCCCGTCATCGACCACGCTCTCATCTACCAGTACAGGTTCTGGGTTGGTCTTCGGTTTCCTACACGGCTGCTTTCCTGTCTTACTCAACTGTGAGATGCCGCTCCTGGATGTCAAGAAGGTATCCAGATTGGGGACTCTGCCCTCCGCAACACTATCCCCATTGTTGTGTTTTAAGTTCAACATTATCCAAACAATGTAATTAATAGTTCTAGTATTTATTAATTGGGGAGTTGAACTCCCATACTTTGATGACTACTGCGGTGATTAAAAAGGGGCCACCCAAACGGCCCCTTAGTGTAAATAATGCTCAAACAATGATTCCAAGGATTACTGGCTTTGTTCTCATCACTGAAATGATGTTTGAGAATGGAAATGTACCCTTGAAACTCTGATCATTTTGCATGACAAACACTCGTATGCTTCTGGGATTTCAAGAATCACAAATTTGATGATCAAACCAAATGATAATTTTAATGTAGAGGAGTCTAATGAAACATATATTGCACTACATAAAATTTCTGGTAATAGGTAGAGTATTCACACTTAGTATCATTGAGTTTCCCTCTGAAGAAAGTAATGAGGGGGCATCTTCACTCATCATTCCACTAACACTAACACCTAAAGCATTACACGAGACTTTAAAAAGCTTAGAAGATCAAGAAGATGAAGAATTAGTGCTTCCGTTAGAATAAAAAAATACTCACCAGTCCTTGGGTCCTCATCAAAAAATTGCAATTTTGTTTGCTCCCATCTCTTGCACAATCTTCTCAAACCTGGTCAACTTAGCTATTTGCCATCATATAAATTCCGCATCAGCCCTTGTTGAAGGATGGAAACTTGAAAACTGAAGGCAACTTACCAAACTCTTGATGATTGTAGTTATAAAATGCATCCAACTATTTATAACATTTAACATAATTGAAAAGATCAATTTGAATATGAAAAAAATACAAGAAAAACATCAAAAAGAACAAATCGATAGATCCAAAGAATCTAGTTACTATCTCAACAGTTTCTAAGGTAGTAAACAATTAATTATAATTAACTTAGTTTAAGAGTGTCAATGATGTGAAACATATTACAAGGAGGAATAGAGTTAGAGACCCGAAATGCAATTGGATTTCTCAAAATCGTTCATCTGTTTGGATATGGTCCGAGGTATATATAAACTAACGACTCAGAACCCCAATGAATCTTGGTGAACATGTAGGTAGCTAAGCAATATAGTTAGATCCCCATAAGTAAACTTAAAATCCCTAAAACTAGGGAATTGGCAATGTAGACATGAAAAGAACTAAACGGGCTTTTGGCACTTCTTTGCTTTATTTGAATTTGAATTAGGGCTGACGTGATTTTTTTCCCACACTATCTCTTTATGATTTGAAAGACAAGGCACTAGTGAGCCAGGTATGTCCCCTAAAAAGCCACTCTGTGGAGATTGGTGGAGGATTTTGAAGCACCTACCGAATTTGTAAATGCAACATTGGGAACCATCTAATGATGCCTTTAGAATCTGATAGGACTTGAAGTAGCCATTGTGTTGAACAATTGGTGGAACTTCCACATACGTTCTGACATGATGTAAACCACCTTGAGAGGCGTGTGACGGCGTTACAACTCACAATACAAGGTGTAACGTCACAATACACCACATTCTTGTACAAACTGTGATAGGAAAAGTGGACTACACATCTATGTGACACCTAACGATACATGCAGTTGATCCATTAGAGAGATGAAATTACATGACGCTCTTTGGTAAATGGTTTTTAGGATAAAATGTTTCATTAGGGAAACTCTTCTAGAATGTCGACTTCATGATGGTGTTTTTGGGGTTCTCTACATTTGGAAAGACGCCCAATGACAATGAAATTAGGGTCTCAATTAGGGTAGATTATGGCCTAATAGGTATTGGAGAATCGAGGGAAATATGATTCACCCATGACCTCATCCTGTTCGCAAATTCTTTACATGGTAAATTTTTAATTATGCTTTGCTTTTTTGATGGCCTTGAGTTAAGTAGTGAACATAAGGGTGAGAATGAAGTTGGAGTCTTTTTCGGTATAAGTAAAATAACTCCAAGACTCACGACACATGCAACATGAATTTGTATGAGGGAAGAATAAATATTTTATTCTCAAATCATTCATTCACCTAGAGAATCCCATGTGGTTAAGTATTTATAATGATAACTCAAAGCCCTAATGACTTTAGGTGGTTTCGCGTAATTGTCAAAGCAGCCAAACTAATTTAAACAAACTTTGAAAATGTGAAAGTTTGCAAAAAATTCAGAATATCAGAAATTTGTGAATTAAGATACCCATATAAACTAAATGGGTTTTCAAGGATTTGTCTTGATCCAAACAAAGGCCAACTAGATCATTGTCCTACATCCATCCCCTCGGGCTTCAAAAGCTGACCCACTTGTGAGTAAGTAATGGCTTTAAAAGACCTCGTCATGTGGCGGCAGGAGGAAGATCACATAACACATGGTAAAGCTGCCTGCACGGTGCTATGTACAATCTAAAGGTGCTCCCAAAAATACATATTTGGTACGTGTTGGATTAGCCCTTGTGATGGATGTAACGTTCAAACTACCATGGGCATTCCAACTAACTTGGCACGTATTGGAGCAACCAACATATTAAACTTAGCAATCACACTGCCATATCTAAAACCACCATGAACTCTCTCATATCTAGCATTGGTACTCCCCACATGACCATTTAAATCACTTCGGATAATGATGTTCTCCTCTATCAGTACTCTTTGCATCAATTCATCCATGTTATCCCAAAAATCTTTCTTAGCCTCCTCGTTAAGGCCAACTTGGGGGGGGCATGAGTGCTAATAATGGTAAAACTCTTTCTTCCAAGAAAAACCTTGATAGCTATGATTGTATCGCCCATCCTTGTGATCTTGACAACATCATTATTCAATATCTTATTAACTGTGAAATGATAAGAGACGACTTATTGTTATCTTGATAAGAGGAACCCTGCTCCTATATATAGGAGAACAGGGCAGCATACAGACACAACCTAACCCTAATGGGCCAAGGCATACTTGGGCCCATATTACAAAACACTTAATAACATAAATAAACGTACTCTCTAATATTCTCCATCAAGCTGAAGTTGGGAGAATCCCAAATTAACTCGCAAACAAAGAGTCGGGCTAAAAAACAAAGAAATTTAATAAAAAGATAAACTAAGCCCATACAATTTTTTTTCTCCCCTTCAGTATTACAATTAAGCACTCAAACACTCAGACACTCCCCCTTAAGTAGATACTCCATAGCAGGCAAGCAAGTCACAAAAGTTTTTCAATCATCTGGAGTAGAAGTTTCTCGATCATCTGGAGCAAAAGTAAGCAACAACATAGCATCATGGTCTTTATCACAGTCGCTAGCGTCACAACCCAGAGATTGCCGGGTTACAACAACAGTTGTAGTCAACGTGTGAAACATAGCACGGGCCGATCAACGTGTGAAATAGAGCACAAACGGACTAGAGAGTACTGGCATACAGAAGCAGAAAGTCGATGCGCAAACAAGGCACAGACAAGTAAAAAGGTCAACACACGCAAAGCATGGACAAGCCAGATAGTATTGGCGCACAACAGTAGTAGCTAACGTGTAAAGAAAGCACGGACAAAAAGTAGACACTAGAGTCGACGTAGCCGGATGGAAGACTATCATCTTGAAAAAGCAAGCAATATACATGAATCTCCAGATAATAAGCTCTCCAAGTAGCATATAACAGTAAATATCAATAGCAGAAGTCCACAAGTACTTCAAGAAGTACATCAAGATCCACAAAAATATGAAGCAGCATAATATAATCTTCCTCTTCTTCATCTCTCTCTCTCTCTTTCATTTCTCCCCCTCACGCCAACCACGGAAAGATCCAAAAGTGGTTGGGGTGGACAATTATGAAAAAAAATCTTTATTTCAAAGTCGAAGCACTGTCGAGGGGTTTGGGGGGCACGCCCCCCAGTAAGGGGGTCCCGCTACCCCTCAGCGGGCGGGAGTCGAGGGAAGGCCGCCCCTTGCGGGGGCTCGGGGCAGAGCCCCAAAAGAAAAAAAAAGGTCTATGATGATTTCCGAAGAGAAATCAAGTAGAGATCTTCACAGAGAGTAATACCATGACAGAGAAATCCATTCAAATTTATACTAGCGAGTCACATGAAATTAACAGTTTCTTCTTGACATTGATATGCTTGCAAAATAAGGCTAGAGTCATCACAGAACACCCAAAGTCTTCATAGAGCAAGGCAGGATGAGTAGCATTCGCAACCAGATTTAATCCTCAAATCAATATCCAAGCATAATATGATCTCTAGTGCAGATAGGCAAGGATTAGAATGAACCCCGTCTCAAGAACAATGCACAAACAACAACAGGTGAAATAAATTGACTAGTGAGTAAGGAAGGCATCACCTCCAGCGAGCATCAATAAAATGAATGACGTCCTGTCAACTTTAGAAGCTGTTGCAGCAGCTTGTCCACGAAGTCGTCTAGTTCTTCTTGTAGCAATAAGACCAACCCGTCCAGTTATTCTTGCAACAATAATGATTGTCGGAGAATCGGGTTTGAAGGTTGGTATGGTCTGCGGACTGCTGGTGGAAGGCCACCTTTAAGGAAGAAGATGAAGAGACTGCCGCTACTATCATGTAGAGTGCAGACAAAAAGAAGGCACGTCTAGACTAATTGGTGGCCACAAAGGATAGGTTCATACCAGGCGCCAATGCTGTGATGACGGAAGAACGTTCGGACAGGAGAGGACAGGACAAAGAACGGTTGCGAGGAGTGGGGAATTGGGATCGGCGGAATGCGGAAAAAGCCAACAGATTCGGATGTGTAAAACTCGGCTGGAAAAAGCAAGAGGCGTCGATTCCCTGGAGAGCGTGAGGGGTTATGTGCGGCAAAGTAAGGGCAGCCGCAAGCATCAGGGTAATTTGTAGACAACATGTCTCTTGTACTGCTGGAGGGTAGGAGCACTGGCGATGCTGAGTTTATTTGGGGGCAGCGGTGGATACGCTGAGTTTATTTGGGGGCAGCAGTGGATTAGCAGCAACAAGCAAGCTGATTAGCGGCAACAACAGTGGATATATGGCAGCGCCCGACGGGCAGCCAAGCCAAGAAGCGGCTACGACTGCTCGCAGTTGGAAATTCTTCTGTCTTACTGCTCTGATACCATGTGAAATAATAAGAGATGGATAATTGTTATCTTGATAAGAGGAACCCTGCTATATATAGAAGAACAGGGAAGCCTATAGACACAACCTAACCCTAATGGGCCAAGACATACATGGGCCCATATTACAAAACACTTAATAACATAAATAAATAGACTCTCTAATATTAACAATAACACCCACACCATATCTATGTTTGTCAATACCTGGATTTTGTACCCCGTTTCTTCAATCCCCCTGCACCGTTCTCTGTCCACTTGGTTTCCTGCAATCAAGCTATATTGACTTATCTTCTAATCATAAAATCCACTATATCCAAAGACTTTCCTGTCAAAAGTGAATATTCTAAGATTCCTCTCTAATCTTGTTTGTTGAACTTGCTTCTTTACCTACCTTCGTTGAAAATGTGGCCCTTTCACATTTTTCACTACATCTGGCAATGATGCAGTAGGACTAGCTTCTTTCGTTCAAGATGTGGAAGAAGAGATAAATATAAAAGGATTAATCACCATGTCTACCCATACTCATGTTGTGGGCATGGAATAATATAAGAAGCATAGTTACCATGTCGACCATATCCATGTTGTGGGAAATGTGTAGCAAGTGCCATATATAAATAAATATATGATTACAAAATTATAAAATATTTATTTTTTGCGCAATAATTGTTTGCCTATATTTCTAACTAGTACATTTTCTTCTATTGTATGCGAAATATTAGTAAAAATCTATATAGTAATTAGCTTACTACTAAAAATTATTGCAAATAACTACATTATATTCGTATTTTGTGGAGTGTTTAGGTATATATTATGATTATAGTCTATACTAAGAGATCGGGTTGTAGATCTATGATCGCATACCATTAGGAAGAGATATAAAGAAGTAGATTGAGGGATCCTTGCCAATTTAAGCTTTTTAAGAGTATTTGTATTTTAATTAAGATAGATGAGGAGAGAAAACGGTGAAAAATATAAAACATGCCTTAGATTAGGCTTATTTGAGCTGCAATTGTTGATATCCTCCTTGATCTCCCCTTTTCTCCTCCCTAACAACAAAAACAAGCTCACATACACAAAAATCAGTATTTCTATCAATACATCTGTAAATTTTGTCAAATTTTGGCAAAATTTGGTTCAGCGAAATCAGACGGTATTTCGAAATCTCGACCTACTGGTATGCTCGCAGAATATTATATCTGATGCATTGAAATTGAAATATCAAGCAAAATTTGCTAATTCCTGGGAAAATTTTGTTCCTTGATTGTCCACCAATATTATAATAATTAGCCAAATGATATAAAATCCAGCCAACGAGAGAGACGATCTATGTATGCATAAATCAACGACCATACACTATCAACAAGAACCCAAAACAACATTATGTCATTGGGTGTAGGTGTAGTATATGGGGGAAGACCCCTAAGCTGTTGACGAGGCTTTAATATAACTTGGAGAAAAAGGAAGAGTAAGGGGTACAACCCCCTTTCGTCAGTGGAGCTACTGATAGTAGCAGGTCCTCTAGGTGTAGGAGGGGGCGACACCACCAAGGGGAGATAAAGTACACCAGATAGCTCCCCCCAGGGGTGGGGGTGGCAACACCTCAAGGGGGGTAGCAACGACCAATGTTTGCCAAAGTGGTATGCGTCCGTTAGACATCATATAGAGTATATGCACAATGTGGACGCATATACGGTTTTGGATTTTCCAAACAAACTAATCATATATAAGAATAAATTGATATATTTTATTAGTATATACACTTTACTGCTTTTCTTTACTTAGTGTATATGCTTATTTCTCTTTATTCTCTTCTTCTCTTTATCCCATATTGCTCATCTCTAAATATTGTACACTCTCTTGTCTTATAAAAGAGAGACCATTGTATTCTTTTTAAATCATCCAATAATAAGCAATCTTGTTGCCAACTTCTAGATGGTATCAGAGCGGGCCCTAATTCCTCTCTCACCCCAACCCTAGCCGCCATCTTCTCCACCAACCCTAGCCGCCGCCACCCCCACCTTTTTTTTTCCGCCGCTACAGTACTGCCACAGTACCGCCGCTACAGTACTGCTACAATACCGCCGCTACAGTACTGCTACAGTACCGCCGTCCTCCCATTCAATCTCTCCACCAACCTCCTTCCCTTCTCCCATCCTTGTGGCCTAATCCACCACAGGCCCCTCCGTCTAGCGCCGTTTCTCTTTCCGAAATCTCCGGACAACCTCGGTAACTTTCCAGTTCTGGCACGTTGACGGAGTAACGGGCTTCATCCTCTCTTTTTGCCTGCGCCTTATGGTGGAGTGACTGATCCTCCATGTTGGCGTAGGTTTTTCTTTTCATCTGCTGCCCCTACGTGGGTTTTTCTAAGATCCATGCGTGGATCTTCTACCTTCTACTACTAGTCCATGTGTTGGACTTCTGCCTCTGACTGCTGACTACTACTGCTCCCTGCGCCTGTGCTTCTGCCCCTGAATGCACCTTCCGATGGCAACTTCGGATCTTCCACGTACTCTGTGTGTTACTATTGTGAAGTTGGATGGCTCCAACTATCACCTCTGGGCAGCTTCCTTTGAACTCTATGTTAAAGCACAATGGCACTATTCTCATCTATCGACCAAGGGACCGGACGCTCCCACTGCTGATGCTGATGACAAGACCAAGCATGCCTATGATCTTTGGTCAAAGGAGGACTATGGTGTTATGACCTGGATGGTCAACAACGTCGAACCGAAGATCAGCCAGTCTCTCCTTCGTCTGAAGACTGCAAAGGATATGTGGGACCGGCTCTCCCACGTATACTCTCACCAACAAAATCCAAAGAAGGTGTTTGAGATCTCCAAGCAGCTGGCCAAGCAAGATTTTCTACTATTGATTCTATCGAGGACTACTACAACTGTTGTGCTCTCTGGGATGAATTTAGGTGTACCATCCGCTTTCTGCCGACATCACTGAAATCCAGCGTCAACAGAACGAACTTCAGCTTTGTCCAGTTCCTCGCTGGTCTACCCTCCTTCGCCGGAGTTGTTGATCAGATTCTCTCAAGTGATCCTCTGCTTACACTGTGAGATGTTCTGAAACGTGTTCAACGTCTACATTCTGTATCTCAGTCTTTGCCTGACACTTCTGATGGAGCGGCTCTTGCTGTTCGCACGGGTGACTCTTCTCGTGGCCGCAGTTGAGGACGGGGCCGTGGTCGCGGGCGCTCCTCTACACTGGACGTGGCTCTGGTACTGAGACTACTGAACCACGCTTCTGTACTTTCTGCAAGCGCACGAATCACAATGAAGATCGCTGTTGGATCAAGCATGACAAGCCTGCCTGGGCAAACCAAGTCACTATAGATCAACCTGAAACTACCACTACCTCTGCTGCTCCTTCTGCTGATTGGATCCGGTCGGAGTTTGAGAAACTTCTTCCGGTTCGTCTTGCTTCTTCTGCTGAAGCCTCTACTGACGGGAGCGCCGCACTTCTGACCCAGTATGGTAAAAATTCATGGGGGATTGATTCGGGTGCGACATCCCATATCTCTGGAAATCCTGCGTTATTTTCTAACTTACATAATACTTCTGTTATACCTCCGGTTACACTGGCTGATGGGTCTAAGACACATGTTACTGGCATTGGTGATATCTGCACTCCTGGTTGCCTGCCTCTGCGGTCTACTCTTTATGTTTCGAAATTTCCTATAAATCTGTTATCTGTCAATAGAACTGTAAAAAGTCTTCGTTGCTCTATTACCTTTGACCCGAATGGTGTTGTGTTTCAGGATCTACCCACGAGGACGACGATTGGTTTGGGCCATGAGGGACTAGATGGGCTATATTACTTGGATGTTCCAAAGACCGCATCATATCTGACATCCTTTGTGACATGCATCCAGTGGCACTACCGTCTGGGACATCCTTCTGCAGCGAAACTGAAACATTTACTTCCTGATGTTTTAGATTCTGTTTTTCATTGTGAGACTTGCCAATTGGGCAAACAGACGCGAGCATCTTTTTCTAAGAAATCATGTATTAGTTCAAAGCAACCATTTGATATTATTCATGCTGATGTTTGGGGTCCTTGTTCTGTCTCCAGTATTTCTGGATTTCGCTACTTTTTGAGTTTTATTGATGATTTTTCTTGAACTACCTGGATTTTCTTGCTCAAGGACAGATCTACTATACTTGATACCATTACTGCTTATTTTGCTGAGATCCGTACCCAGTTTGCCAAACCTATCAAAATTTTTCGCACTGATAAAGCCCTTGAATTCGTGCAAGCCTCGGTCAGCAACTTCTGTCGCAAACAGGGTACCATACACCAAACTTCTTGTGCCTACACTCCACAGCAAAATGGATTCGCCGAACACAAAAATCGACACCTCCTTGAAGTTGCTCGCACTTTACTGTTTCATTACCATGTCCCACAATGTTTTTGGGCTGAAGCTGTTTCCACTGCATGTTACCTTATTAACCGCATGCCATCCTCTGTGCTTGGGAATCAAGTCCCTTATCAAATCCTGTACCCGGATGCACCCCTCTTTTCTGTTCCTCCTCGTATCTTTGGGAGCACCTGTTTTGTCAAAAATCTTCGTCCTGGTCTCACCAAACTTGATCCTAGAGCAATAAAGTGTCTTTTTAGGGTACTCTCGCACTCAGAAAGGGTACCGCTGTTATGATCCCGTGTCAAAGAAATGGTTTGTATATGCTGATGTTTTTGTCTTTGAGCACATGCCTTTCTACTCCTCTGCCGGGTTTGCCCTTACGTCGGATTTATTAATGGAGACACCTCTACCTATGATTGATAATACTGATGATACTGCTCCTCCTGCTGAAAGTCCTCCTTTGAAAGTTTATCAACGAAGATAGTAGACAACAACTCCCTCTATGGCCCCTCCAGAGTCCTTGTCCTCCGTGCCAGATCAAACACCACCACAGGTATACTCTGACTTAGATGTTCCTATCAGTTTGAGGAAAGGAACTAGAGCTTGTATTAAACATCCTATTGGCAATTTCTGTACTTCTGATCATTTGGGAACTAATTTTGCAAATTTTACTGCTGCTCTTTCTGCTGTCTCTGTTCCTAAAAATGCTTCTCAGACTCTTAAACATCCAGCTTGGCGTCAGGCCATGGAAGCGGAAATGCAAGCTCTTACTGATCGCAATACTTGGCAGTTAGTCGATCCTCCTACTGATTGTTCTCCAGTTGGCTGTCGTTGGGTGTTTATTGTTAAATATCAATCAGATGGCACGGTTGAGCGCCTCAAGGCTAGACTTGTTGCCAAGGGCTACACACAGACTTATGGGGTCGACTACTTTGAGACTTTTTCACTGGTGGCTCGGTTGAATTCCGTATGCATTCTTATTTCTGTTGCTATTAATTCTGATTGGCCCTTATACCAGCTGGATGTGAAAAATGCGTTTCTGTATGGGGATTTACATGAGGAGGTCTATATGCAACAACCTCCAGGATTTGTGCTTTAGGGGGAGTCCTCCAAAGTCTGCAAGTTGCGGAAAGCTATCTATGGTTTAAAACAGAATCCCCGTGCTTGGTTTGATAAACTAAGTACCATTCTTCAGAAGTTTCTTTTTCGACGCTCCTAGTCCGATTATTCTGTTTTCATTAAAAACACTACTGTTGACATTATTATTCTGATTGTATATGTTGATGACATTATTCTCTCAGGGAGTGATCTTGATGGTATTCATGCTACTAAGTGTTATCTGGAGAAACACTTTGTCACCAAAGACCTTGGGACTTTGCATTACTTTCTTGGGATTGAAGTCTCTAGATCTGCTTCTGGTTTATGCTTGTCTCAACGTAAATATGTTCTGGATCTTCTTTCTGACACAGGACTTCTTGGTGCTAAACCTGCTAGTACTCCTCTGGATCCAAATACTAACTGGGACGATGAGAACTCTCCTGCCTATCCTGATCATCATCAGTATTGCCGAATGGTTGGCAAGCTCATTTATCTTACTGTTACTCGTGCTGATATTACTTTTGTTGTTGGGCTTGTTAGTAGATATCTGGATAAACCCCGTCAATGTCACTGGGATGCCGTTTGCCACATTCTCGAATATCTGAAGAGTGCTCCTGGGAAAGGTTTGCTATATAAAAAACATGGTCACTGTAAGCTTGTTGGATATTCTGACTCTGACTATGCCGAGAGTAAAATCGACCGACGCTCCACCTCTGGCTATTGTACCTTTGTAGGAGGAAATCTTGTTACTTGGCGAAGCAAGAAACAGACTGTGGTTGCTCGCTCAAGTGCTGAAGCAGAATATCGCGCCATGGCGCATACTACTTGTGAGCTGTTATGGATTCAGAGCCTACTGAAGGATTTTGGCATTTCTCACTCTTCTCCTATTCCGATGTACTGTGACAACAAAGCTGCCACTTTTATTGCCAGTAATCCTACTTTTCATGAGCGAACAAAACATGTTAAGGTTGACTGTCATTTTGTTCGCGAAGCTGTCTTATCTGGCCAGATATCTACTCCCTATATACATACTTCTGATCAGGTGGCTGACATCTTCACCAAGATTCTTCCGAAGACGAGATTCACTGCTATGACATCCAAGTTGGGTATGATTGACATCTACGCTCCAGCTTGAGGGGGAGTATTAGTATATACACTTTACTGCTTTTCTTTACTTAGTGTATTTGCTTATTTCTCTTTATTCTCTTCTTCTCTTTATCCCATATTGCTCATCTCTAAATATTGTACACTCTCGTCTTATAAAAGAGAGACCATTGTATTCTTTTTAGATCATCCAATAATAAGCAATCTTGTTGCCAACTTCTAGATATTTAAAAGTTTAAAAATATCACAATCAGATATATTAACATGAAAACTTATACATATACATATATAGTTCACTACATATATGCTTATATATGCATAATATATGTATATGTGGATGTGTATGTGTATAGGTAGTTTAATAAATAATTGATTAAAATATACACCTATTTCTTATGTATAAAAAGCAACAAATATGCGATTAGGGTCGTATAATGGGCTGCATAGCCGTATGTGGTGCGAAGAGGTGGCCGGACCGCATACGCAATGGCATTGGCCACATATGAGGACGTTGGTAGTGGTTCATCATGCTCCCCAAGGATAGGCGGTGACGACGACTCAAGGCGGGAGTGACACTAGTGTTCCTCAAGGGGGCGACAATCACTCGAAGGAGAGATCGGTAGCAAATGCCCCCTCAAGGGAGGACGCCAACAGTGACACCTCAAGAGAGGCTAGTGGCGGCTACGGCATGAGAGGAAGGAGAGAGAGAGTGGGTGAGATGGGATCTAGTTCCACTCCAGTAGTATGTTAAGAATGTGTATCAGTATTGAGTGATTACAAACATACAATACTCTCCTTATATAACATGGAGATAAGAGGGGAAAAAATAAGGCTAAGCAATATCTTGTGTGTGAGGGCAATAGCTGTTAACGAGAGAGAAGGAAGACGAACAACGTTGGCGGCTGCAAGGTGCAACTCTTGTGTGTGAGGGCAATAGCCGTCTCACTCCTTTGTATATATTAGGGTAAGATACAAGGTGGTACAAAGGAGAAAAACCTAGAAAAACAATAAAACAAATGATATAATAAAAATAGACACAAGAGGCAGATCGTCGGTTTCTGCCTCTGACCTTCTGTCGATACCATCGACATGGATGTCGATGGTATCGACAGACTGTTGTCCAGTAGCTGCGATAATCTCAATGGTATCGACTGACTATTGTCCGGTAGCTGTGATAATCTCGATACCATCGACCTCCTGTCGATGGTATCGACTGGGAAGAGGTGTTTCACACTTCCCCTCAAGCTGGAGAGTACACATCGTGTATGCCCAGCTTGCCACATAATTTCTGAAAAGCTGCCGGACCCAAAGACTTTGCCAAGATATCCGCCACTTGATCTTCAGACTTGACATATGGCGTCACAATAGTACCATCTTTGATTTGATCACGAATAAAATGGCAATCAACTTCTATATGCTTTGTACGCTCATGAAAGATAGGATTCCTTGCAATGTGTATAGAAGACTGGTTGTCACACTTGAGCTCCATAGAAGGCATAATAGTGATTTTTAACTCAGAGAGAACGGATTTGACCCATTGTAGTTCACAACATGCATGGGCCATAGCACGATATTCAGCCTCAGTGCTAGATCTGGCTACCACATTCTGCTTTTTGCTTTTCCAAGTAATCAAATGGTCACCTAGAAAAGTACAATAGCCTGATGTAGATCTTCTATCAATATGATCACCAGCCCAATCTGCATCGGAGTACCCATTGAGAGTCAAAGTAGATGGAGGCACCTTGGGTTTGGAATATGTGATCCCTTTACCCGGAGCACTCTTCAGATATCTCAGAATCCGACAAACTGCTGTCCAGTGTGACTGTCGTGGTGAGTGCATATGTTGACTCACAACTCCCACAACAAAAGAAATGTCAGGTTGTGTAACAGTTAGATATATTAGCTTGCCAACTATTCTCCTGTAATATCCTGGATCTGAGTACTCAACATCATCAACCGTCTCCTTGGTGTGATAATCCATAGGAGTAGATACTGGTTTAGATCCAGTCATGCCTGTCTCCTGTAGTAAGTCCAGCACATATTTTCTCTGAGATAGATTGACACCTGCATG
The DNA here is from genome assembly GCA_963693085.1 of Alisma plantago-aquatica. NCBI lineage: Eukaryota > Viridiplantae > Streptophyta > Magnoliopsida > Alismatales > Alismataceae > Alisma > Alisma plantago-aquatica. The sequence goes on along the minus strand of OY856413.1, from coordinate 832,833,120 downwards.
AGATCGAAGCACCTCAATGCCCAGAAAATATCTCAGTTTACCCATATCCTTCGTTTGGAAGTGTCTCTGCAACTCTTCCTTCACACGAGATATGCCTGCAGAATCACTTCCAGTAATTACTATGTCATCAACATATACTGCCATAATGATAGAGCCACATGAAGAGCTAGAGTAGAATAAAGAGTGATCAGTCATAGAGCGAGAAAAGCCCATCTGGAGTACAACCTCACTGAACTTGTCAAACCACGCTCAAGGAGACTGTTTCAAACCATATATGGCTTTCTTCAATTTACAGACCTTCTGACACTCCCCCTGAGCAACAAACCCAGGAGGTTGCTCCATATATACCTCTTCCTGGAGGTCACCATGTAGAAAGGCATTCTTAACATCAAGCTGAAATAGGGGCCAATCAAAAGTAGTAGCCAAAGAAATAATAATTCGCACAGAATTTAGACGAGCTACTGGAGAAAAAGTCTCAAAGAAATCAACTCCATAGGTCTGTGTGTAGCCTTTTGCCACCAATCTGGCCTTCAACCTCTCAACAGAGCCATCCGAATTATGTTTGATGGTGAAAACCCATCTGCAACCCACAACTTTCTTCCCTGTAGGTAATTCAACAAGATCCCATGTGTCATTATGCAAAAGAGCTGACATTTCAATATGCATTGCCTGTTTCCAACCACCGTCCTTCATAGCATCATAGTGATTCCTTGGTATATCAACAGAATCAATCCCAATAGCAAATGCGCGGGCTTGCTTAAATAAGTGGGACAGACAACACACATTTGTAATAGGATGTCTAATAGTACAAGAACGAGTACCTTTCCTAACAGCAATAGGAAGGTCAAGATCTGATGCTTCTGCAGGAATCCCATGAGTAGAAGACGAAGATGAAGGCTCAGAGACTGGTGTCGCTACCATTTCTGGTTCTTGTCTGCCACCTACTAATGCTCAATAACAGGCATGTCTGTTGCTTGCTCATCCGAAATAAAAGTATAATCAGGAATGATGGGTGGCTCTCCCTCACTCTGCAAAACTGGTGGCACTCCCTCTCTCAATTGCTCCCCCTTACTTATAGCATCAGAGAAATATGGAGTGGTCTCATGGAAGATAACATCCCTAGACACAAACATCCGACGAAGACTAGGACAGTAACACTTGTATCCTTTGCTAGTACTAGAGTAACCAAGGAACAAGGTTTTAACAGACCTAGGAGAAAGTTTGTCTGCTTTAGGGTCAACATGATGGACAAAGGAAGTGCAACCAAACACTCTAAGGGGAAGAGAAAAAGGTTGGTCCGTGGGTCGCAACACAGAGAAGGGAGTCTGTCCTTTAAGAACGGAGGATGGTTGTCTATTAATTAAGAAACAAGCAGTTAAAAGAGCTTCAGACCAGAATTTCTTAGGTACATTGGATTGGAACATAATAGATCGAGCAATATCAAGAAGATGGCGATTTTTTCGCTCAACCACCCCATTCTGCTGAGGGGTGTAAGGACACGATGTGCAATGGATCATACCTACAGAGCTGCAAAATCAGACATAGCCTTTTGGACATACTCTAAAGCATTATCAGATTGAATAATTTTTATATTGCAGTCAAATTGGACTTTTATTTCAGTGTGGAAATGTTTCACAATAGATAGTACAAACTCTCATCTTTTGAGAAGATAGATCCATGTCATTCGAGAAAAATCATCCAGAAAGGAAATAAAGTAACGAAAACCATTATAACTCTGGTCTTTGACAGGACCCCACACATCACTATGGACTAACTCAAAAGGACAAGAAGCCCGTTTATTGATACGACTGGGATAAGATAACCTATGATGCTTTCCCAGTTGACACGACTGACACTCTAAAGATGACACTTGAGACAACTCTGGTTCCAACTTGTGCAGGCTCTCTAAGGAAGGATGTCCATATCTGCAATGCCATAGTAAGGGGGAACCACTCAACAGGACGGATGGAGCAGGAGCAGATACTTGGCGAGGCAGACTGTCACCATGGAAAAGGTAGAGATCACCTTTCCTAGGTCCCCCACCAATCGTCCTCATACTCTTGAGATCCTGCAATACAAAACAAGAAGGACCAAAAGTTACCGTACATTTTACAGTATCAATCAGTTTTGCAACAGAAAGAAGATTAAACAGAAATTCAGGCACAAAGTGTACAAATTTGAGATCAATCGTGGGTGTTAGAGGGACAGATCCACTAGCTAACACTCTCCTCACTGAACCATCTGCCAGTGTAACAAATTTGTGAGGGATATACGAGTCAATAGAGTGGAGCAATCTCCTCATACCAGTCATGTGCTGTGATGCGCCAGAATCAACCACCCAAGATGAAGTAGAGCCAGAAGCTATGAGAGATGTAGCCTGATTACCCGCAGTAGATGCCAGGTTTGTTGACGATGATGATGATGATCCCATACTCATGTGTAGTGTAGCCTAAATAAACCGATCATACTCCTCTTGAGTAAGAGTGATACCGGTTCCAGAAGTAGTTCCCACAACAGAAGAAGAAGAGGAATCTGTAGTAGTGGCATAATGAGCTGTCCCTACAGGTGGTGCAGCATGTCTCCCATGTTTCTTCCAACACTTCTCCACTGTATGTCCCAATTTGTCACAGAAAGTGCACTTAGGACGTGTCCCACGTCCTCTGCCCATACCAGTTCGTCCCCCTCGTACCGCAGCAACTACGGATGCATGAGACTCCCCAGAAGATATAACAGGATCAGGAGTAGCAGACTCAAAGATAGATTGTTGTATTCTTGAATAGGCTTCCACAAAACCGAGTAATTTATCAGAAACCAAAATGACACTCCGGGCGGATCCACACTAAGGGTTAAGCCCGGATAAAAATTTAGTCGTAACTAAATCGTCCCTGTCCTTGATCTGTTCAGCGACGGTCACTGAATGATAATAGCTCAACTCTTGAGCAAGTGCCTGAATAGCTCCAAAGTACTCCTCAAGAGATTTGTCACCCTGCCTCTCAGCAAACAAACGATCATAGATCATGAATTGGCGAAGCGCATTTTTTTCTTGAGAATAATGCTGCTTCACTGCGTCCCATATCTCCTTAGCTGTTGAATAGAACATGAACCTTGCCGCAATAGTAGGTTCCATACTGTTCCACAACCAAGTCTTCACCAGACTATCATGACGCTTCCATTCAGCATATCCTTTGTCAGTAGAGGTCAGAGGACCTGAGTCAACATGTCCCGCCTTGTCACGAGACTCCAGGACAGTGTGGGCGACATTCATCCATAGAAGAAAATTCTTCCCGTCGAGCTAGATGGAGGTGATAGGTGACACCTCGTTGTAGATCATAGGTGTCTTGATATCCCCCATTACAGAACGAAACTGTGTGACGGATTGATACACGCCACAAAGAAGATTGAGGTGACAGAGAGATACATGTCATCCAAGAAACAAGGAGAAATGCGTTATTGACGCATTCACAACCTCCAGATGATTTTCCTAATCACACATGGAGGATGAGTGACTAGGAGAATAACTGTAGAGAGACTAGTCCTCTGGTTTAGATTTTAGATCGTCGTTGGATTACCCGAAGATCCTCAAAGCGGCGGATTACGACTGCACGCCGTGCGGCGGCTCAGGCGCAACTACTGCTGTCGGTGCCGCGGTGAGAAGATCCGGAGGAAGGAAGGGGAAGATCCGGCGGGCAAGAAGGAATAAGGAGGAAGAGAGGAACAGCCGGTGGAGAGAGATGGCGGCCTAGAGCAAACCTTGCTCTGATACCATGTTAATGAGAGAGAAGGAAGACGAACAACGTTGGCGGCTGCAAGGTGCAGCTCTTGTGTGTGAGGGCAATAGCCGTCTCACTCCTTTTTATATATTAGGGTAAGATACAAGGTGGTACAAAGGAGAAAAACCTAGAAAAATAATAAAACAAATGATATAATAAAAATAGACACAAGAGGCAGATCGTCGGTTTCCGCCTCTGACCTTCGGTCGATACCATCGACATGGATGTCGATGGTATCGACGGACTGTTGTCCAGTAGCTGTGATAATCTCGATGGTATCGACTGACTGTTGTCCGGTAGCTGTTATAATCTCGATACCATCGACCTCCTGTCGATGGTATCGACCGGGAAGCAGGTGTTTCACATATAACATGGTGATAAGAGGGAAAAAATAAGGCTAAACAATATCTGACTAAACAAGATGCAGAAAATAGGAATAACTAAAGGTAACGTAAATACATATCTTAACAATTATACTCATGGTTGTCATAAGTGAACCAAACCGGTCGGCTGAACCAGGAAACAATGACTGGAATGGCTCGATTCTCTCACAAACCTGGAAATAACCTCAAACCGGCCAAAACTCGTCAGCTGACTGGTTCAACCAATTGAATTGGTGATATGGTCCCGGTTTTCTCCAACCGGTCGGTTCTTGGCCATGTGTATACCTTGACCCTCAGTCTTAATTTTATTTTTATTTCTTTTTGCTCCTTCCATGTTTTCATCCCCCTTTGCTCTTCCACTATAATTTGGAATTAAAATGCAATGTTCAATTGAAGTATTCTCATTTATGTGCTACTTTCTAGTATTCTCCTTGATATGTTTACATTTCCTTGATTGTTCATATACAATATGATTTATAAAAATAATTTATCACGTCATGCTGAGGCCATTTTCAACTGGTACAACCATCGGTTGAACCAGTGAACGGAGAACGGAAAGGCTCACCGGTTCTCCCACTGGTTCGGTTCGGACAACCTTGTTTATACTGTAATTTTTTTATTGGAATTGTTGAGCATAATAATGCATTACATAAATTACATAAATTACATAATTTATATAATACAGGTCCCTTTCTTTTTTGGCTCTATCATCGTTGTAAAACAAGTTATGGAAGTGTAAGTTTTGGTTCAGGTTTCCGGCAAATATTGTATGGACACTATTATATCTAGAGCTTTATTAGTTTTAATCATATGACGAAAAAACTAAAAATTGGATATTGTCAGGAGTTTTCCTCCGAATATTTATCTGAAGGAACCAAGGTTCAATTCACTGTAAACAAAACTACACAATTTAAATCAGTTAGGGTCCGGAGCTCGGACCTAACCCAGTTGGTTCCTGACAAGAATTGGAATCTATACATAAAACTTCCTCCGTGGATCAGATAAGTGTAAAGATGATAAACCTATGTACTTTTGTCCACTTATATAATAAACATCCATCTTGGATTCACTTCCTTTTCATGTCTTATGTGTTTCACTCATGTTTTTTTACAGGAATTATTTGCTTTAGATTTGCCATTTGATTGTCTTGTCCTTTTCTTCATATCAGTTTAATCTCTAACTTGTTTTCAATTCCAAGCTTGCAGCCGTCTTACATGTTTATTGACAAGGAACATAGAGGGCCTTTAGAATTCTCGGAAGATGTTGGAAATTTGCCGGTTGGTCTTGAATCTTCAGACACTGTTGTGCCTGCTCAGAGATACGAAGCAAGTGATAATGATTTACTTCTAAGCACCTCAGAGAAAGAGGAAAATAAGGGGCCACTGATAAATGGTTCTGCATACAAGGCTCCAGAATATGATAGTTCCTCAATGTCTTTGATAGGTTCATACTCTCAGTCTGAACCTCAATCTGGTGCGCCAGCAGCTGCTTCTCAAGCCACTTCTGTTATTGATGATTTACTTGGGTTGGCATTTACATCTGCTCCAGCTCCAGCTTCAGCTCCTTTGAATCTTAGTCCCAAGGCTGTCCTAGATCCTGGTACTTTCCAAAGAAAATGGGGTCAACTTGCTATTTCGCTGTCACAGGTCACTTCCTACTAAATAGATCTTGAAATACACGAAATCTAATGTCTTCTCCTTATTTCAGTGGATGCTTTCACTAGCTCATCATGTGTCCAAAATCATTACTGAACAATTATATTTTTCTGCTTTGATAGTTAATGAAATTTTTCATCCATGTTGCTTATCTGGTTTATTTAGCAATAGAATTAATCATGTGTGATTATTTTGCAAGCGAATTCGAATACTTTATTTGGACTTTATTATATATGATAGGGCGTTATACTAATCAGATTTCAGAGTAGTTAGGCCACACACAATAATTTTATAATGAAAATGTTCATGCAAATCCCATTAAATAGTTCCGCACGAAATTAGAATGTCTGTAGGTTTGAATTGCATTTTGTTTCTAGTAAGGATCCAGACCCTGCAACTAATAGTGGTTTGGAGTAATACTGTACCAACCATGTTGGGTTCGCCTGCACAGATCCTTCTTATATTGTCAGTCTGTTTTGGGTCGTCTTTTCATTGAGATGCAATGAATCCATTCTCCTTGGGAGCTCTCCATGTTAATTCAGACCTACTCTTCCACTTTTAACTTGATGTGACTCAACAATGATACTTCAAATTGGTCTATAATATGCCGGTCTCTTTTGCACATGTCCAAACTATTGAAGCTGGTCCTCTCTCTCACTTTATCTCATGTAATTGTTTCCAAAAGTGATCTTTACTTGTCTTTCCATACATCTACCTTCACATTTTCACTTCCGCTACATTCATCTTGTGAAGACATTGTTTATTTTCAACCCAACGTTCACAGCCAAATTCAAATGTATCAATCATGTCCGTATTTTTTGTTTCTATATATCTCCTCTACATTACAGTTAAATTCAGCAATGTATGTGGCCATGTTCATTCACTGCAAGTTGCAAGTGAATTCATGGTGTCCCATTTGGTTTTTCTCTTAATCCTCACCGTTTTTTTGTGGACATCTAGTCGGTGCTCAGCATTTTTACTCATAAGAGCTAATTTACTGGAAAGTTTCAAATACCTAGCATGACTAGGACTATTCTTTAGGGCTATATCCAAATTTTCATCACCAAAAGAGATAAAGTTTTGTTTTATGATTTTAATAGTGAATACTGGATACATTAGCTTCAGATTAATTAGTTATCTACTGAAACTAGAAAATTAATTTCAGTTATTAATCAAAATTCCAGTAGTTCCAGATTGTGTTTTTCCAGTTAATGTTGAATTCCTGCGATTTTAGCTGTCCAGGTTGGGGATGTACAGTACCTGCAATGCAGGCTGGTGATGAATAGTACTGACAATGCTGGTTCGATGATAATATTAATACAAGGACAATATTATCAAGATATCCAAAAGGATAATAGTTAATTATAGGTGAAAAATAAAGGAAATTTGCAAGAAGATATCCAAAAGGATAATAGTTAATTATAGGTGAAAAATAAAGGAAATTTGCAAGAAGTGCAGCCATGTATCAAAAGCTGGGACATTGTTTTGAATTTGTAAACCTCGCTAACCTTGAAATCTCTTCCATCTGGCTTCCAGGGATATGCTAGAGCACTGCCCCAATGATGGGGTTCAATATACATCCGAGTTTCTGGACTTCACACATTGCTGGATCTACCCGGGTGCAGTATAATTGGCCTTGTTTATCCTTTGGGCTATGATATGATTACAGTAGGTCAATAAGAACTTGGCAGATAACCCCCACACCAATGTGTCTATCCAAAATTTGACCCAAGAGAAGTACTAATGGTAGTTTTAAACTAGGTAGGCACTTTGTAGATTCTTGCATGTGTGGGATACAAGTTATATATATAGTTTGGACCAACCAGGTGATAGGAACGTTCTTAGGAAACAATAAACAATGATTCCGTTTATGAAAGTCTATTCAACTGCTGGAACATAACTCTGGGGGCTAGGTATTTTAAATTGACTTGAAAGTCTAAGTGATGCACGACAGTTCCTACTCTTGGGTCCAATTGGTTAAGGACGTTTATAATTAAGATTTTATTAGTTAAGGGATGTTCTCAACTGTCTTGTTCATAAAGATGCAAGTGGCATACAACGTAGTGCGAATTGAAGTATTGTATTCGATTAAGGATGCCATCTAGAAATACTTCTCGAGAACTAGAAAGAATGGGTGTTTGTGAAGCTTTCAAGTTGTACAACACAATCGTGCTGACATGGTCGTGCTAGAACAATATGCGCCACATTGAGAGGTAGCATACTGCAGAAGAGAACATCCTCGAAGACAGCACTCTACGAGAAAGTAACCATACACTTGCGCGTTAACTGCTACATGTATGATCATTCCACTGCTGGTGACACAGCAGCTGCTTAGGCTCAGGATGTAAGCCAAGCAGTTGAACAGAGAGATGATATTGGTGAAGCCTCACCATCGATGGCAAGTTCACACACCGGCCTGACACACTCTACTTCATAGTAGAAGAGGCCAAAACAATGTTGATCTAGATCTGGAGGGTCCTAAGCAAGAAATCATGGACACGTTTCTAGACATGACACGGATACGGACACGTGACACGGCAATTTTCTAAATTATGGGGCACAGACACGGCATTGGATGAGGGGAAAATATTTTTTTAATATACACGTGGGTGTATAATGTATGAACTAGAATTATTTTGAGTAATATCTGAAATTATGCTTATGTAAATAAATCTTATATGAATATGAATGTATCTCCGTGTGTGTAGTAAAAACAATATGAAGTAGGAACTTGTGTTCTTGCAGTAAATATCGTCGATTTTCAGAATAAATAAACGAGTTTTTATTACTCAATTAACCAATTTATTACACTATAATCTGATTCATAATATTGAATTCAGCATCATTTTACGCATTGATTCTTCTAAACAGGTCTGCTTGAAACTTGTATTAGATCTTAGCTCTATGTTAGATTTTCTAAATTGAAAAAACAGCTGTATGTTCAACATCTGCATTCTGAAATCATCTACAGCAGCAGCAGCTGCTGCACTCACGTGTCTAGGGAGTGTTCGGGCCGTGTCCAGGGGTGTCCGGGCTACGCAAAAGGACCAAAATAGTTAGGACACGTCCTAGCCATGTCCAAAACATTTGGGGCCGTGTCTAGGAAATGTCTGTGTCCAAAAAGTGGCCGACATGGACACGGAGCCTGTCTAGAAGTGTCCCTGCTTCCTAGGTCCTAAGCAACCAAAAGTAGAGTCCATGACCATTGCGAGTCCTCTTCTTCCTCTTTTTCACCATTTGACTCACTGACGGGGAGAATGTTGTCATGTGTCTCTTTACCATCGTTGGTTCTGTTGGTAGTCATCATTGCTCGACTAAGGCACTACCTTAAGTAATGGGAAAACTCGTAGCAGGTGAAGCACTAGTTCAACTTTATTTCATTGATGCCTTTTATGATGATGCAACAGAGGTTATCGTCTGATTGACAAGCGTTGTTGAGGAATTCCTTTGATGTCTCACATCATTTTATTTGTGCTTGAACTAAGGTGTCTGTATCGACCGTCCATTTATTTATGCGAGAAGTTGCTAGTGCCTTTACTAAATCTACTACAAACCCTTGATTGCGCACCGTAATTAGAGTAGTCTTGCCCTGAATGAAATTCGCCTTGAAAATCAGGTCATAAGACTTGGGAGTGTACTTCTTGACTGTATTTGAACTTTGCTTGAGATCTAATAATTTAAGGTAGACTTATAGTTCACGGGGATGGACTCTATGTCTACCTCCATGTAGGTTCAAGTGTGATTGCACTACACCATGCATAGTCTATCCCACTATGATATCCTCACACAACTTGTAGTCAACATATTGCATGCGTTTATCCTGCTATAATCGATGCCAATTGAGTAGCACCTCAATGTTACAGAGCCAATATTGAGAAGAGATATGGACCTCCCATGTCGTATAACTCGGGGACATCAATCTTCATTGCTTAATCAAGTTCATGATACAAATGTCTACCATGATGCTGACTATTGTAAACAATACATCGATTATCCTATTGCACCATATAAGGATTGAACTTACCATATTGTGTCGAACTCAACATTTCGATCGGCTAAGAGGGCTTCACTTCTATTGAGCCATTTGTTGTGCACAACCAGGTAGTCGTTGAGTTCGGTTTTCTTGATGTTCTAATCTTTGTTATGCACCATGGTGGCTGAAGAACCTCTACATTGTAGGAGTGTATTTGGTGATGGGGACGGTAATTCTGTGTTGACGTCGTACAAACTGTTGCCAAGGAGATGCTATTATAACCTTTAGGTGTCTTCTTAGGCCAAAGGATCACTAGAGGGAAGGAGGAAGGGCGTAGGCACAACACTAGGAGAGGTACTAGGTGTGAGAAGTTGATTTAACAATTTTCTGGGGAAGAGAAAGAGTGGCAATCAATACTTGTCTCACGCGAGGGACCACTATGATCTCTTGCCTCCGTTGGTGGAGACCACAGAGGATGGTGACCGGGGGGGGGTGTTGGGCGTTCCTTAGAAAGTTTCATCCTTGGAACAAAAGCATCCCCATCAATGTGCAAGGTGTGGGTTTGGACACCACAACAGGGGAAGGGAGTCATTTGCACTGTCTCTAGACCCCTAGGAGCCATATCTTTTCCTTGGCCACTCTGGCCTCGAGAACAAAGAGGGGGTTGGGGGGAATTTCACATGAATAAGAGTTGGTGACCTCTGGCACGTTTATTGAGCTATCGTGATCTACTGTAGCACCTGATCTCCGAAGGGGGTAGAGAGAGAAAACGAGGGAAGGAGTAGGGCGCATGTGTGTAAAGGAAGATTGGATCAAATGCTAACAGAGGAAGGAGAAGGTGAACAAGGGACTTTGAATTTATGGAGGAAAATGTGAACATAGGGGAGAGACCGATGGGGAGGATATGATCTATACCTAGGGTTTAGATAGGGCCAATGAATTAAAGAGCACTCGGAGCGGCTGCTTCAACGCCCGCTTAAGTGGCCACACCCCAGGCCGATGTTTTTTAGGTTGAAGTGAACCTCTGAGCGTTTTAACAGGAAGCGGGTGCCTAGGACTGCTTAAACCCGCTTTGGCCCACTTTTGCACCCCACTTAGGTGGCCGCTTCAAGCCGCTTTATGTTTAATAAATTTCTCAATGTATTGCTGCTATATGTTGCTTCATTCCCTGCTATGTATTGCTTCATTCCCTGCTATATATGTATTGCTGCCATGTATTGCTGGAGTTAATGCTTTTAAACATCTACGATGGTAAGTATTAAATACTGTAAAAATATTGTGTTACTCCTTATCCCCACTATGCTCTGAGATGTAAATTATGAACATTTACTCTAATTCTATAATATGTAATGTGTAGATTCCTAATAAAAGTATGTGGTCACTAAACTATAGTTAGTGGCAGGAGATATTGTTTAATTGTACTATCTTATTAATCTTGAATAATATCAGTAATTATAGTGAGTGGCCGGATGTGTCATTTAGTCATACTGAGTTATTAGTATCAGTAAAATATAGTTAATGGCCGGATGTATTGTTTAGTCATACTGAGTTATTACTATATAATATCACTAAACTACACTTAGTGGCTGAATATATTGTTGTGAATGTTCCTTGAAATGTAATTGGGGTTGTGTATTGTTGTGAACTACTATTGAGCTAGGACTGAATTTTTTTGGTGTTTGAGTTATTTTTAGCTTGTTGGCTGAACAATGACATGCAATGAGGATGAATATTAGCATTTAGTTTTATGATACTCTTTTTACTACTGTCTAATATCATTTGAATTATAATTTATACGTTATTTTCAAAGTGATGGCCCCTTTTTCGGAAAGTGCCCGCTTCAAAACCGGCTTCCCGCTTAAGTACCCAAGGAGGCGTAGCCACTCGCTTAGCGCTTCACGCTTTTCAAAACCTAGGATAGGCTGCTGTGCTACCCAGTGATTGTGGACATTCCTAGGGAACAATAATCAACGAATCAATTTATCACCACAATTAATATAACCCCCAAACATAGCTCCCAAAGCTGGGTATTCATAGCTAATGTTGACTTATAACCGTGAGATTGTAAACAATCACCCAAACTTGTCAAATAAATGAAAATTACTTTTTTTAAACAATAAATGAAAACGACTAAATATTGTAAGTCTTGCAAATAAGCATGTAAATCCTTACATGATAACAAAAACTAGCTGATTGGGCTCTTGAGGTGTCTTTTGGGCTTGAACATGTGCCAAAAGTGTAGCTTGTCCTACAATTGGAGGCTGCTCTCTACTCTGTAGTATTTGCCCCAGACCAGGTCTACCAAGGCCACTTATTCGGTTTACAACAGAGCTTGGAATTTCATTGAGAGAATAGCTTATGTTCTGTGAGTGCAAGAATTCCATGTTAACCAATTGGCAAGTCCTGCTGTGCTGCTCATTCAAACCCCAAAGGAAGTTAGGCCTAAGCTCATCTACTTACTGCAGTATTATTTTGGTAACAGGATAATGCTCAAGCAGTATATACGGATTAGACAATTTTGAAAACTTTTGTCAGTTTTCCTTTAAAAAAACTAGGCCTTGCTCTTCCACCCAGCCAGTCTAGATAATGTCTCTAGTAGGTTCCATGATGACACTGTGGGGGGTGGTTCATTCCATGATAAGAGGGAACGTTCACATAAATCTGGGAGTGCATATATTTAGCTCCTCAATGGTCACTCCACAAAATAGGAGAATTCATGGTGAATGCAACTGACATTTAGTCCTCAACAGAGTTTGATGATGGCTAGAATCATCTTGAGTTTGATAATGTCATCAAACTCGTGCTTGAAACACAACAATACCATCTGTATAGTGTAGTGAAAGACATCCCTTGCTTGGAATATGCAGCACATGAATGAATTACTAACGACACCCTGGATCATATTATACAAATGGAAGTCCGCCTTTAGATGAGATCAGTGAAATGAAAAACGGGCTGAGTGCCCGATTAAACGGCCGCTTAATCGGCCCAATGCCCAGGCCGTTCGATTTTTGCCAAAATCGCCGGTTTACGTTTTTGTAATTAATCGGCCGTTTTTTTTGTAATATGCAGCACATGAATGAATTACTAACGACACCCTGGATCATATTATACAAATGGAAGTCCGCCTTTCGATGAGATCAGTGAAATGAAAAACGGGCTGAGCACCCGATTAAATGGCCGCTTAATCGGCCCAATGCCCAGGCCGTTCGATTTTTGCCAAAATCGCCGGTTAACGTTTTTGTAATTAATCGGCCGTTTTTTCCCGCTTTTCACCCGTTTTTTCCCGCTTTTTGGCCTGTTTTGTCCGTTTTTTTTTAAATTTTACTGTGCACCTGTAACTTTATATAAACTATATGGTCCCAAGTATTACTGACTATAATATATTAAACTTATATACATTAAATATTCTATGATAATCCTAGTTCTAATAGAATGCATACTTGTATGCAAGTTGGGATAATAGGGTACTGTTGTAAAGTGTAATTTTTACAAGTAAAATATATGTAACTATTATCTAATTTTAAAATGCATACTTTAGTTAATTGTACTGCTGTAATGTATGACTAATTGATGATATGCACGCATAACAATAAGTTAGAAAGATATCCAATAATTAGTCTATTGTTTACTGCTTAACTATGTAAACACGTGATACAAAAATATTTCTGAATCATGTATGTTGGGTATTTTATCTATTTCAAATCTATTGTTTATTATATTATGGCTATAATTATTGTCTTATAGCTATCTTATAAACTATTTGGGTGTTTTGTATTGTTGGGTAGAGTTTTTAGAATCTTTAGATATATATAAAAGTTCCAAAGAGTATTAATATTTATATACATATATATGTAATTTTGTATAAAATTATATAGGAAATTAAAATCCGTTTTTTAAAAAATCAGCCACTTAATCGGCCGCTTACCGCTTAACCAGTTAAAAGGTGCTGTCCGCACGGTTACCGCTTAACGTTTATTAAAACATTGGATGAGATTCAATCTCTATGATAGTCCAGCCTTTATTTTCGTATGCTGTACATACTTGATGAGGAACAAGCCCTCGTAAGGATGATAACATGATGTCTCTAGTACTGGGCTCCATGTTACAGTCTGTGTGGGGGTGCTTAACTCCACAAACAGGAGGGTGAGTGCATGGATCTAAATGTCGTCGACATGGGGCGAAATTTCGCCGATATTGTCGATGTCGACGACCGGCGACGTCGAATGCATGTAAACATCCTCATTCCACAATATCCTCGACATTTCGTCGAAGTTGTCGACATTTCCCCATATGTCGACGAAGTTGACCCAAGTCTATACAAAAATTCCACAATGTCCTCGACATCTGTCGAAGTCGTCGAAGTTGGCGACATTCTTCTGGTATTTTGTGGAGTTTGCTGTGTGAGGGGGAAAAAGTGTTGGAGCTTGAGATAAGATGATTTTGATGTTATTTTTTACTATTCTAAGCTAATAGTAATAGACTGATCCCCTCTTTGCTAAATCTACCACATATTTACACCATTTTTATGTAGTTTGTTTATTGTCACAAACTTTATATATGGAAGAACTTCGTACTTCGGATATGCCTACATGTAATCGTGTATTTATCTACATATGTAAATCTATATGAATGGCTATATGTAAACGTATATTGTGTTTTTTTAGCTAGATTTGATGAAATCTGTCGATTTTCATCATAAATGACTATTTTTTAGCTTAATTTTTGTCAAAGATGCATCGAAGTTTGGTTGTAAAAATCCTCGACATTTCCTCGACATTTCCACAAACTTCCATGTCCACACCTGGCGAAGTGGGCTCGAAGTCGAAGTCCTGTTCCATGGGTGAGTGTACATCCAAGACTAGTCTGTTATGCTTGTATGTTTTCAGCTCCTAAATGGTCGCTTTATAAGATAGGACTTGTGCTGCCCAATACCACAACAGCGAGATTACCCAAAACAAAATCCGAAATTCAAATTTAAACACGTCATCATTTACATAAGCCATATAGAGATCTCAAGGTAAATTTTTTTACTTCACAAATAACTTTACGTTAAACATTTGATTCATATGATAATACATCAGGTAAAACATCATTGTCATACTTTACAAGCTTTTACTCAACAAAAAGGCTAAGAGCCACAGTCACAAAATAGTGAAATACACATGTAGCGTTACTACAGTGCATGCACACAAAATAAACAACATTCACAACTCTGGCCATAGAGGCTATGCACGCATGTCAGGATCCAAGACTGACAAAGTATACGACAGAACATTTTGGCTCGAACCTGAGTGTACAAGGACAACTGTGACTCTCTATCTTTGAAGGAGATCACGCAAGCGTCACCCACCTCCAAGATCCCTTCATGCAAACATCACCCACATCAGGTCTTAAAGCATTCTCTGTCCTTGTTGATCTTCTCTGCCATTGCTGAGATAATTGGGCCGCTCACCTAAATGGTATGAAAATTCACAGGAGTGAGACCCCAAGTCCCAACGATATGATATAACTCTTGAAAAGTCTATTACTCAGAGAGATTATTATAAGGAAATAGTTAAGAAATAAGCATACTAGTTACTTGTATACCCGAAGGCATACTCTTACGGTCTTACCCATCCGCTCTGGCATCAAGACTACATGCAAGACTGTCAAATAGCACAATATAGCAATGATTAAAAAGAGAATTCCATCTAAGGCACAACCATGTTTAGCGTCAATTAAACCTAAATAATTATACTATACGACTACTATATATTTTAGATGCCTTGGGCTGATTGGGGTGTACCACCCAGTCAACTAACTAGATGCTAATAAGTCATCCCATCTATCCTAACAAGATCTAAAGATGTTCAGACTCCCTAGATCTCTCCTCATAACCGCAGGTCAAAGCGAGGTATCAAAAAGGTAGGTAGCACTCCGGCTAACCCACTGTGGATGTTTGCTTAAAAGCAGATCCATCAAAACAGGCTCGCCTTGGGTACACATGCCATGACACCAAAAAAAGCAGGATAACCACACTATCACATGTCAATACTCATGCACCTCCACCGAACCATCGACCTTCACTGAGTTCCTAAACTATTTAAAGACTGAGAAATACCAAGTGAAATGGAGAGCTTAGGGTTACACAATGTGTGTACCATTATATTTATATTAGTAGAACATTTACAATGAGGTCCATATATAAATATAAAATAGCAGAACAGTAAATAAAGACATATATTAACACTCCCCCTCAAGTTGGAGCATAGATGTCAATCATGCCCAACTGGTCCACCAGAGAATAGAAGTGCTTTTTCGCCAGCAGCTTGGTAAATATGTCAGCAACCTGATCTTCAGAGCGGGTGAAAGGAGTGCATATTTTGCCAGATAGAATAGTTTCCCTGATGAAGTGACAGTCAACCTCAATATGTTTTGTGCGCTCATGATATACATGATTGTTGGCAATAAAAATAGCAGCTTTATTATCATAGTGCATCGGGATAGCAGAAGAAGACTCAACACCGAAGTCTTTCAGAAGGGATTGCACCCACAGAAGTTCACAGGCAGTATGGGCCATGGCCTTCTATTCGGCTTCAGCACTAGATCTAGCAACAACATTTTGTTTCTTGCTTCTCCAAGTGACTAGATTACCTCCTACATATGTGCAGTAGCCAGAAGTGGATTTCCTGTCAATCTTGCTTCCTGCATAGTCAGAATCAGAACAGCCTTCTAGAGAACAGTGCCCATTTTTTTTTGTAATGGAGGCCCTTGCCAGATGACTTCTTTAGATATCGCAGAATATTGCACAGAGCATCCCAGTGATACTGTCTGGGTTTATCCAAGTACCTGCTAAGAAGTCCCATAGCAGTAGATATGTCAACTCTAGCCACCGTCAGATAGATCATCTTACCAATCAATCTCCTATATTTTTTGTTATCAGCAAATAGCGGAGAAGAATCATCATCCCAATTAACATTGGGATCTAGAGGAGTATCAGCTGGCCTTGCCCCAAGCATTCCAGTTTCCTGTAAAAGATCCAGTACATATTTCCTTTGAGATAAAACAAGTGCAGTAGAAGTTCTAGATACCTTTATGCCCAGAAAATATCGTAGTTTTCCCTGATCTTTGGTTGCAAAGTGCTTGCAGAGATGGGCTTTAGTGGCCTGAATAGCAAAATAATCGCTGCCAGATAGGATGATATCATCAACATATACAATAAGTATCACAATGCCAGAAGAAGTCTTTTTTGTAAAGACAAAATGATCAACCTGCGATCTCAGAAAACCAAAGGCAGTCAAAATTTTGCTTAACTTATCAAACCAAGCATGAGGATTCTATTTGAGCCCATAGATAGATTTCTTCAGCCTGCAGACTTTATGTGACTCCCCCTGAGCAACAAACCCAGGCGGTTGCTCCATATAGACTTCCTCTTGCAGATCACCATACAAAGCATTTTTAACATCCAGTTGTAATAGAGGCCAGTCAAGGTTAATAGCAACAAATAGTAGAACTCTGACAGAATTAAGACGAACAACAAGTGAAAAAGTCTCAAAGTAATCAATACCATAAGTCTGTGTATACCCTTTTGCAACAAGGCGTGTCTTCAGACGTTCTACAGTACCATCAAGTTGATATTTGACAGCATAAACCCATCTGTAGCCTACATGCTTACACTGAGGAGGTGGATCCACCAACTCCCAAGTGTGGCTATCAGCAAGAGCAAACATCTCCTCCTTCATGGCAGTAGTCCAAGCTGTACTTTGCAAGGCATCATGTACAATCTTCGGAATGGCAATAGCAGATAAAGCAGTGGCAAAGTTGCTAGCATGAACACTTAAATGTGCAGTAGATACATGGTTAGAAATATTGTGAGTAGTACAAGAACGAGTACCCTTCCTAAGAGCAATAGGTACATCTAGATCAGAAATTACCTCAGGTGATGCGAAACCTTTGGGAGGAGAAGATTGGTTTGGAGTGGGGGGTTCTTGTGCCGGTTGAGAGCTGTTCCTGCGTTGTTGATAAACAATAAGAGGAGGTGTCGTATGTTCCGGAGTAGAGGCATCAGAAACACAACCACTAGTAATAGGCAATGGAGAAGCAATAAGATCAGAATGTAGACTATCTCCTTTAGTAGAGTAGTAGGGCGTATCCTCAAAAAAGACAACATCACTGCTCGTGAACCATCTTTTTGTAGTAGGACTATATCATCTATATCCTTTCTGTGTACGAGAATACCCCAAGAAAATACATTTTTCAGCACGCGAAGATAGTTTATCATGAGTAGGGCCAAGCAACTTCACAAAGCATGTAGAGCCAAATATGCGAGGAGGTACAGAAAACAAGGGTTTATCAGGATGTAGAACTTGTACATGTACCTTATTTCCAATCACAGAAGAAGGCATTCTATTTATTAAGAAACAAGCAGTCAAAATAGCTTCAGGCCAAAATAACCGAGGTACATTAGAATGCAACATAATGGTTCTAGCAACCTCTAGTAAGTGTCTATTCTTCCTTTCTGCAATGCCATTCTGCTGAGGTGTATGCACAAGAAGTCTGATGTATAGTGCCAACAGATTTACAAAACAATTCAACATCTTTCTGAACAAATTCAAGTGCATTATCAGTTCTAAAAACTTTAACAGGCATAAAGTACTGTGTTTTCACCTCAGCAAAAAAGAATTTAATTGTGGACAAAACTTCAGATCGACTTTTCATAAGAAATAACCAAGTGGCCCGAGAAAAATCATCAATAAACAATATAAAATATTTGTTTCCAGACAGACTAGGGAGATGACATGGACCCCATACATCAGCATGAACAAGATCAAAAATATTTTTACTACTAATATGAGAATGTTTAGGATAAACAACCCTAGTCTGTTTTCCTAACAGACATGACTCGCATTGAAATACATGTGTCCCTACATCAGATACAATATGTCGCAGTTTCTCAGAAGATGGGTGCCCAAGTCTGTAGTGCCACTGTAGTGCCGAAACTGAAGAAGATAACGCAGAAGCCAAAGCCACATTATCCACTTTTTTTAGATTGTCCAGGTACTACAAGCCATCAGAACATTCATGCCCCCCACCAATCTTCATCCTCGTGCGAAGGTCAGAGTAAGTTGCAACATGTGCTCCAGTGGTGGTGGCAGTCGAAGATGAGCCAGTACGCTCAAGCAGAAGACGCTCGACCTCAACACGAATGAAGTCAGTAGTAGAAGTACTCGAGGCATCAGGCTGGGTAGCTATCTCAGAAGAGGTAGTAGCATCAGTGGCCGCATTGGCCCAAGCCGGTTTGCCATATTTCTCCCATCATTTTTCTTCAATATGATTAGACCGGCCGCAGAAGCTGCAGAATCGTTGGCCAGTCTGAGGGCGTACGGCAACAGGAGGTCCAGAAGATGCTGCACGACCAGAAGGGTTCCTCCCCCTTCTAGCACCAAGGGGGGGGGAGTGTCGTGAGACCGACCGCGTCCATGGCCACGTCCACGACTAGACATCGCATCAAGTGCAGTAGAATCACCAGTATCAGTAGATGTCTCATATGAGGATGCAGGTAGGCGTTGACGCTGAAAAGCACTCTGTAGAGTAGGTAGTGGATCACTGGCTAGAATTTGATCCACAACCCCAACATAAGAGTCAGGTAAGCCACATAAGAACTGAACTACTTGCAACTCCTGGCGTTGACGTTGCATAGTAGCCAAATCAGTAGACAAGGGATGGTAGGCCTCCAATTCCCCCCAAAGTCCCTTGAAGGCAGAGAAATAATCAGTAAGGTCAGATCCCGAGAAACGTAGACGACTGAGCTGTTTGTTGATATCAAACACTTTCTTTGGATTCTGGCTGTGTGAGTAGGTGCTAGCAAGCTGATCCCACATCTGCTTGGCTGTCTGCAGGTATAATAATGTGACACTAATGTTTGTCTCACTACTATTCAGAATCCATGTCATAATAGTAGAGTCATCTTTCACCCAGTCATCATAGGCTTTAACATCTTTGGAGTCGGCAGTCGCAACAGGCACAACAGGTGGATCACGCGTCAAGTGAGACATCTTGCCTTGAGATTTAACATAGATTTGCATGGAGCACACCCAGTGCTGGTAGTTGCGTCCATCAAGTTTGACCGTAGTGACTTGACGGTGCAAATCTTCACCGGAGAACGCCATGAGACAGAAGTAGACCAACTCCCGGAGTGACAAGTAGGTAGTAGAAGGCATGTACAGGTAGGCAGCAGTAGGCACAAATCTACAAATCGGATGGACCTCTCACATACGGGCTACGCCGGAGCGCAACAAGGAACCCGGTGGCTCAAACGGCCAACACGGGCAGGCAGATTACAGAGCCGAAGGTGATCTTCAATAGGGATTCAAGCCACCGGACAACCGCGGGCAGATCAGAGCCCAACAACAGACGGGCTTGCCCGGAGGCGGGCTGCCCCGGAGGGACGATGGCCCTGGCGGCCTAGCAGCCCCAGCGCAGCAGTAGTGGCTGACTGTGGGTGGCGGGCGGTGTGAGCGCGCGGGGGGGGGGGGAGAAAGAGAGAGAGGGAGAAGGGAGGGAGGGAGAAAAGCAGCGGCTCCCAGATCTAGGCCTGCTCTGGTACCATGAGAAATACCAAGTGAAATGGAGAGCTTAGGGTTACACAATGTGTACCCTTATATTTATATTAGTAGAACATTTACAATGAGGTCCATATATAACTGTAAAATAGCAGAATAGTAAATAAAGACATATATATTAACAAAGACAATAGGACATCAAATCCTAAGTGTCTCCATATATTCACTAATATATGGCGAGCATATCTTCTCACAACTCTAGGCTGCTGCAAGATCAACTCGTTTCCCCATCCCCCTAATGACCTAGGGGAAGGATCTACGCGACTCAGGTCTCAACTACTTAGATTTCTCTTGATAGTTGGGTTTATTGTTTTATGATCACTCAACCAGAGTAATAGGCAACCTATTAGCAAGTAAACAAATAATAATGCAGTAAATAATTCCAATAGAGATCAAACATCCAATCAACGTGACCTAACTTCTCAAGACACGAGGCACATGTTTCGCCTCTAGCTAGTTGAGGCATTCACATAAATCAGTTCTTCAACGCGACAATGATAATAGACCTCATAGAATTTCATTGGTCGTCGCACATTAGTATTATACATGAATAGGAGAAATGCTCATAGGACTCTCCATTTTCCTCCAAAGGCGCCACCTTTTCGTGATTCAGTAACATAATAGTAAGAGAATAACTCAAGGCATGCACTATAAACAGACAACAATCATGAATACCTCACAAATTATCATCTTTTAAACATACACGTCATATTCCAACATTAGGGAAGAAACCCTAAGTTTCTCTTACCATCATAAATTACTTCCTTGCTAAAGAACAGTTAAGCAACTTTTATGTAATAGAAACGTACCCGTGGCATGTAACTCTATGCAGGCAGACAGACGTATTGGTTAAGGCCCAGGGTATGTGAAGTTACCATCTTTTAACAAGAGAGTGGTATATAGCAACAAGATCTACAACACACAACAAGTAACATACGAATCAAAGGTTATATCACTCACATGTAAGGGCAGGAACTGGTCTTGCCACGAAAAGCTATTGTGAAGCTCCCAACTTCCCGACAAGCTCTGATGTTGAGACCAACCCTTGAAGATCTGAGTTCCTCTCCTTCAACCACGCTCTAACGCTGCCGTTCCACAACCGAAGGTAACTAAACATGAGAGAGAAAGGTGGAAATAGGGTGTAAGTAATCGAAAGGCCCAAAACCCTAGAGAAAAACCACCTAGAAAACGTCCAAGAAGGACAAAAAGGTAAAGGATCACTAGGAAAATGCACGACCGAGGTTCGACTTACTCCGAACAACACTAGAAGCCAGTAGTGGCCCAGTCTCGCATCAGTAAAAAAGAGAACAAGGGTGGATCACGTCGAAAATATGAACTGATGAAACCAGAAATCCATCGGTTGTTGTCAACCGATGTCATCTCGCTCTGTAGTAGCACTTCGTTGCTCAAATGTACAAGTGAGACTGAGAAAGAAGGTTAAGGGGGTATATATATAGCTCCGAAGGAAAGAGAAAAGCGGTCAAACGATCACATTGTTAGTCAGAAACTGTACCCTCATCGACCATTCACGCCATCGGTAGGCGGACCTTGACTTTCCATTAGTACACGTTGCCATACGTCTCATCGGTAGGCGGAAACAAAAAACTCATCGGTTGTTCTCATCTGTCAACTCGTCGGTACAGGCTCTTAAGAAAACCATTAGAGGATGCGCCATGAAGCACCCTCAGTGGAGAGCTCGCTTATCAACCATCGATAGCCATGGTTTATACTTTTCATTGGTACGCTTTCGACACTAATCCACCACCTAGTTGTTTCGTCGGCAGTCAACTGAGGGACAACATTGAAGGCCACACAATCGACCTTTTCCATCGGTCGTCTGCGATGGAAATGCTCGTCTTCAACCGATGAAAACCGAGCATACAACAAACTGACGGAAAGGCAGAAGAGCCTCATCAATCTTCAACCAACGAAAGGTCAGGCATGCTTTCATCGATCTTCTACTCGTTGAAGGTCAGACTGCTTCCTTCGGTTCTCAATGAATAGAAAAGGCAGTGTAGCTTGGTTAGACCACCTAAGTGCATTTACTTACAATCAAGCAAGAGAAAGAGAAGATAGTGATAGTGTTGTGTACACATTGCAAGAAAATCCCTAACTAAGGGTAATTTGCACATTAGCCCACAAATAAAATACTCACCAACCAAGCACATGCTAAAGCAAGCATCTAAACAGGTGATAAGGGTAGCAAAACAAAATTAAGGAGTTAAGCTAAGTCAGGGGCCTTACAAGATTTATGAATTACGGTTAGTATTAGTCTTAAATAGAGTTAGGATATGCCTTGAATCATCTTCAGGTTGATGACATTATCAACCTCAAGCTTAATAAACAAGAATATCGACAATAATTTGTAGCAAGAGATGTTCCTTGTGAAATGCAAGGCATATCATGAGGCTGTTAGTATTTGCCACTTCTAGCATCCTACAAAAGGAATTGGTTACAATGAACAACTTGGCTAGTCACCTTGCCTCAGGCCAACTGAACTCTTAATGGCATGTTGGATCATACAATACAAATGAGAACCAACCTTCATAATCTGAGAACATCTTATGATAATCAAGATTTTCTTCATCCTATATTTTATCATTTTTATGAGGAATATATCAATATAATGAATACATTATCATGTCTCTAATATGTAAATATCTCATGATTACCATGTTTTACTTTGTCCTATATTGTATTGGATTTAATGAAGAATATAAGTATATAACCATAAAATGACAACATTATCATGTCTCTAGTACCAGGTTCCATGTTGACACCATGTGGGGGTTGGTCACTTCATGAACACGAGGGAGAGTTCACATCTAAGACAGGGTTATATATTTTTACTCCACGACGCTTACAGGATGGGATGATATACGTCTAGCGCACTTAGTCCTGGACAGAATTGAGGATGCCTTGAATCATCTTGAAGTTACATAATCAACACTGCAGGCGTGCTTAAAATCAAGAGTATCATCTGTGAAGTGCCGTGAGAAGAGAGATTCCTTGTTTGCAAACGCAGGCCGTTTTTGACGTTTGTTAACATTTGTTGCTTCACAGCATCCCACTCATGGAATAGGTTACCTATTAACCGTATAAATGAAGTTGTGTTACCTTTCCTCACGCCAACAAATGAAAGCCAATCTTTATATTGGATTACGCCTTTGTGATAAATTGATAAAGAAGCCTTTTCCCCCATACTGTATGCATTTATCAAGGAATATATACAACAACTTACAATTATAGATGAAGTGGGTCACCTTGCCTCAAGTCAACAAATGAAAGCCAGTCTTAACATTGGATTACTCTTAATGATAAACTGATAAATAAGCTTTTTTCCCTATACAGTATTGATTTATCAAGGAATAAACATATACAACAACTTACATTTATCTCTGATTTTGGAACTTATTTGATATAGCTCCAGTGCGATTTCTCTTTCTTTTTGGAATATATCTAAATCTTACCATTGTTGAGGCTGCCCATCTGTTTTAATACACTGCCAGTTTGTCCTAAACACTATGGACCTTTTGAATGTGATAGCTCGTCCTGAAAATTCAATCTGCTTGGCAGGAAGTCTCCATTGATCCTCGTGGTGTGGCTGCACTGACAACACCACAGGCTCTACTTCGGCACATGCAAAGCCATTTCATTCAGTGCATTGCATCTGGCGGCCAAGCTCCAAATCTCAAATTCTTCTTCTATGCTCAAAAGGCTGAGGGACCTTCCTACTTTCTCATCGAGTGTCTTATCAATACAGCTTCTGCAAAAGCTCAGATCAAGATCAAAGCTGATGATGGAAGCATGGCACAGACTTTCTCAACTATATTCCAGTCTGCTCTATCAAAGTTCGTTATCTCTTGAAGCTGCGCGTTCTGTATCTTGTGTATCATGTACATTTGGCTTACGGCTTTACTTATCTCATGATGTTTATTGCTTTTCTGTAAGTGATTTTGCTGAAATAAAGTGCCATGCTTATTTAAGATGTTGGACCATGCCTTTGTTGCACTCACTTTTATACTATAAAATAGGGATTTGTTATGTGGACATATTTTGGAACTCAAATTGGAATCTAAGTCATTCTCCACTACAAAACAAAAGGTATCATGTTTTATTTAATTACCTTTTGTTTTGTGGTGGATAATTAACTGAGTTCCATTTTGAGTTCCAAAATAGTGTGTACGTAGCATTATTATATAAAATATATACTAACTGGGTGGTGCTTGGTTTATACTAGGGTGGTACACACAAAATACATGGACGAGATATAAGGAACAACGGTACATATATAGATGGAACTGTCACTACCGTTATTATGCTGGTTTTGTACTGTTAACTAGCTGATTAAATATATTTTTTATAGTTTATATACAAAGAATAGTATACAGTATGTATCTACATAATATAAAGTATTGCAGTACGGAGTATAAAATTTTGAATTTCAGGAAATTTATATTATGTTGTAATTGAATAGATGGCTCATAAAAAATATTTTTTTTTCGGGCACACATCTGTATCTGTATACAGTAGCTAAATCATAAAATATTATATCAGAATATATATAACCGGAGCGTTGTATACTATTAATGTATTATTAATCGGATTTTCTTTTCTGTGTTTATTTCTGAGTCTTTGTATCACAGTTTTTCTAATGCAGATTATCTCGACATGAACATAATCCAAATTATTAAACTTAAAAGATAACATGATCGTTCGTGTGCCTCTGCACGAAACAAGTAGGAAAATATATTTGATGTAAAAAAATGGCAACAAAAGGTTCATGGCATCAGCGTTTGGTGAACTAAGCCAGGGATATTTAGTTCCTGAATACGCGATTTCAACTACCCCGTGAATATGATCTTTATCACCATGTAAAGAGGAGCATTTGGTGAACTAGGCCACGGATATTTTGTTCCTTATATATGATTTTAACTACCCAGATCTTTGTCACCACGTAAGAGCAGTTTGTTTCACCTCTATTTTAGATATTACCGAGAATCGCGATTCTGGAAGAGCAACTAAGAGGTTGTGATCACATGATGTACACAATCGCATACGTAGCTTACATTTAGAGTGATCGTTCAGACTACTATTTGGAAAATGGTTAGTTCGGTTCAATAATACATTAATTTGTGGCTTCAAATGTTAAACGCTAGTCCAACTAAATTAGTCTTTATTATTTTGGTTATAGTTAATTGGTTAATAATGAATTCGAGTAAGTCAATTGAAGTAATCAAATATACTTCTATAATAGTATTGGTTGAAGATGTTCATAAAACTATGATCAATTATCATATCGTAGTAGCATTGTGTATAAATTCAAACACTGTAAAGTTCCTGAAAACTTGATTAATATATAAATTGGGAGGTTTATTGATTTAAAAACACAAATATATAGGTACATATGTGTGTTCGATAATTTTCTATCAATAAGTGGTAGTTTATTTAGTTATTTTGATTAACCAAATAGATAATATTTTTGATCGTCAAATAAATCATCTAACCAATTAGTTGAAATAAACTAAAAAATTGTGTGAACCATAAAAGATTTAACTAGTTGGTTAATCGGTAATAACCAAATTATGTTCGATGCTACCTATATTTGTCCATCTTTAATGTAGCCAATGCTTTGTACGTGAATAAATTTACTTATATAGATCTCCCCTCTTCCTTAAACAGAGTCTCTGAGCCTGGATGACCGCAAGGGTGATAATTGAAGTGCGCAATAAGAGATTCGAACGCCCGTGGAGAACAAGCTGTGTTAAACCTCCTGCACTATACTTGCCGGGTTATATGCAATCATTTGTATTTCACATATTTATAATAGTTTAATACAAAATGTAGTCCTATATGTTTACTATTTACTGTAGACCTCTTAATCGGATTATTTCTCGTGGACATTCATGAACCATCCAGTATAACAGGGTACACATCTTCTAATCAATAATATGTTGCTGAAATTGTTGCCTATTCTCATGGTATGCGTATGATTCGTTTATAAACGCATCTAATATAATTTCTAATATGTATCTTTGAGTTATTTCTACGTGTGCCATTTTGGTAGTTAGCTCACACTTCATAACCTCTGGGTGTGCGTGCTTGCATGAATATATATGTGTGTACAAAAAAAGTTAAATGTCAGAGTGCATATAAGTTGAATGTACCCATTATTCGTGTACAATGGATGAACACTGTTTAGACTAGGCATGTTTCAAAGTCATCTCAATTAGATATTAACAAATTATCCTATGGAAAATGTGTACTTTTTTTAATTATCGAGGGAACCTCCCCTGCAGACGGGTTCACTTTGTGACCCGAGCATGTAAGGAGTTGAATATAACCTAGAAGAGAACTAAGGATTGGTTTCTCATTTAAGGAGTTTAGGAAGAGTTGGTTGTAAATGGTTAACATTGGTGCATTCAGAACATCAATGCCGATTAGTGATCACAATCAAGATTTATGTATGCCTCAATGGTGGAGTTGTAAGATAGAAAATAGTTAAGAAAGATACAATGGTTGATTTTACAACAAATGCTAAGAATATGCTACTTCCAACACTTAAAAGAAGTGGTATGGATCAATATGTTTATTGGTGAACTTGGGATAATTCCATCCATTGATGAAGCAATAGAGTTTTATTGCGCCTACAGTGGTACCATTTCACCAGTGAAGGAACCCAAATCACATCAATGTGCCAATGACATACTTCAACATTATCATCTCTTACATGAGACCATACATCAAGGAGATGTGAAGATTTGAGAGTACCAACTGAAAGTAATGTTATAAATCCTATGATAAAAAACTTTCACAATAGAAACATAATAGTCATGTTAGATCACTTATGTGCTTCTATACGCCGCTCATTTCTTATGTAGTCATAATACGATCATTGAGTTCACTACGAATGTAACCTATAACCTATAGGGACACACACACAAGAGGAGTATAATCATGGACACAAGTAAATTTAGTTACAAAAATGTTTAGGTAATCAATTGCAATAATGCTAGACTTTCTAGAAGCCAAGAGGATCAATGAAAAGGTTTAGCTGATTGATTGGAGTCAGACGAACGACTCATATCATGAGCTTATGGACTGACCAAATATCAAGGTTTCTAAAACCACAAGCAATCAAATGGAGTTCATATGGTTAATGATATGTTTCCATGCCATTTTGACGCGAACATCCTACCATTGGACTAGTCATCCCGTCAGGTGGGAGGTTCATGAACAATCACATAAATGCAGCCCATGGTTGTTTGTGTCTCAGTCTCTTATTTAGAAACCTAGTCCCTATCTCCCCTATTGATAGGGACATGATGGCCACAATTCAAGTTACATCTTTTGACAAGCTATTATTGCCCACAAGGGATATGGAAAAAGAGAGAAAGAAATATGAGAACATTGACAAGTGATATTACTCCTTCCTATCAGCTCAAGTAGTGTGATGTCGAGTTCCTAGTGGTCCACGTGAACTACATAGAGGCATGTGAGGATGCATCAACCACCACATGTACACTTCCCCAAGGGACACATACACACGAGGAATTTTGTTGGACTTTCAACATGACAAGGTATATCTTTTGCCCTCCTTCCATGTACATTTTTGTTTGAAAAAATTTGCTCGTGGTTTTATGGACAAACTTTTTTTTCTTCGAGTGCGCTTGTATCCAAACATTATCCAACACTCACCGCCATGTATTTCCTTCTCTTTTTCTTCCCATTGTACGTTTCTTTCTTGATTATGAGGAGTTAAATTCTTTTGTGAGTTTGTTGGGAAATATGGAACCGTGATATGATCCAAATTGGGATGGTCATGTCTAAAATTATGTATTGTTGACTAATGGAATGTTTATGCTTGATTTTCTTTTTCTTGGTTGACTGAGTATCTTATACCGCCTATGGTATAGAGAATAGAAACTAGTGGGAAAAGGGAGGAAATAATCCAAGTTGCCTTATAGGAACATAACTAGTTTCCTTTCTTTCCTAATATCTTTCTATTAACCCACCTACATGATTTAGCATACCATAATTCCAAATACCCTCCTAATTGTCTTGATTGATAAAAATCCAATTATGTTGTTGCTGTGCGATTGTGACTTTGTCTAAGCAATACTTTCCTAATGGAATTGGTTGATTATTTTTATAATTAATCAGTATAATTGTGATTTGTCCTTAATTAGTTACATATATCGTTAATGTTGGTTGCTAACCCTAGTTGTAATCATTAATTTAGTTTATTAATGTGCTAACATGATCTATACTATATTCCAAACCAAAACAAACCCGATTTATACCCTAAAAACCCTATCCTTAGCCTCTAGAAGCCTATTCACACTAGTTACTTAGGTCTAGAACTGTCACTATGTACTAGTCCCACTTGCCACTTATTGAATCCCAAACTCTGATCTATTGCTTTAGAGTGAGTGTGCAATTGAGAAAATTTGTTTGTAAGAGGCATTTGTGCATCAAGCTTCCTATCATTGTTGCTTTGTACAGTTAACTAGGACCTAGTATTCGATTTAACTTTGACTCTTCTAGTTTCTTTTAAGCCTTTTACACGTATTTCTTTGACCGCACATTTTTTGGTTGATACTTCTCTTTCTTGTTTGATTTGGTTGTGGTTTGTGTAGAGTTGCAATGTGCGTTAAGACGTTATTCCCTTTATCTAGGTCCACTTCAGATTGACCTCGATATAGGGAGAGGCGAAAGAAGAAACTATCATAACCACCAAGAAGATGAGATGCACATCAGGAATTAAGATCTACCCCCTCATGTACATGAAAACAATAACAATGAGAAAGAACACTAACATCTAATTGATAAACCATGACCAGTCCATGCCCCCTTCAAGATTACCTCATGCCAGGGAATTATGCATCATTTAGCATATCTTTCTTTGGGAAAGTACCATGGCAAGTATTTTTTTCCATCCCACCACTCTTGGTTTCATCTCTTGTCTACATTTTATGGTTTGTATTTGGAAAACCCATATAAGAACATTTATTAATTCTTGGAAGTACATTCCACATCTTGAAAGGTGGCTACTAGAAACAATATGATTCACTTGACCTTGTTTGCATCTTTCTCAAAGAGAGGATCATGAATGGTATTCATTTAGGAATGAGAATATGACACAAAAATAAATGAAAAAAGTCCTTCTCTATTAAAAGTTTATCCTCCATGCATCAGTCAATCACTTCCTTTGTACAAAAGAGTAATGAAAAATTCTACAATGGTTGAAAAATATTCTTGGAGCTCCTACAATATTTACTGTACCATGAGGTGCCACTATGGCAATTAGTACAATCCTTCTATTTGTAGCTGTCCCAGTGTCAACAAAGCATGATGAAAAGACACTAGAGGAAGCATGGTTCATGTTTAAGTATTTGAAGAAAATCTATATGCACCATGTATCCTAATGCATTGTTGATTGCAACCATAGTATCGACACCATATCTCCAAAAGCAACTTATACTTCATATGAAACCAATCCACAACTCATGCAAATGAACTCAGAGATGATGAGTCTTATGTGAATCAGGGAGGATGTTCGTCTACTAACTTTGTGCATGAGATTGACACATTTACTAAGAAGAAGATGAATGCATTGCAATCCTATGGGAATAGAAATGCAAATACATACATTTATCAATATTACATGTAGAAGTGGTGTATATGTCATTGATGTGCGTGATTTTGCACGTGCAAATTTAGTAGGGGTGAAATCCCTAGAGTTTACCTTAAACAACATACAATAGTCACCACCCGCAAGCAAATGGGTCTTATTGCAGTATAGTTAAGGATCAAACCCAAAGGACAAAATTTTAAAGAATTGGTTGATTGATTTCATCTTGACTAGGAATGGTATTTAAGAGAAAAAGGGATTTGGTTAATAACAACTAATGCACAAGAGGTAAAGACTAAAATAAAATCTAAAGTTGAGATGGATTGATACACGAGAGTGAGTGGAGTTTCACCACCACTAACTACATATATTCTCTCACTACATCACAAACACACATAAATAATATCATGGAGGTCAGGTAAATCCCCCTTTCGACGTTAAGATTAAACTTGGATATATATCACCCTAGGCTTTCTGTCGCGTTACCTAGACATCCTGTATCTATCACCCTAAAAAACAGCTATCTGAGTTCCCATCAAGGGTTTAACAAAAAACTAATCAATATCCTAGATCTTGGGTTCAAAGTTCTCTACACCTGAGACCATGAAAACATGTAAACCTATTCGCCAAACAAGCATACAAGCATAAAACTATTGATTCAACATGTATTAAGGTTCATACAGATATGGATGGAGTAAAAGAATAAAAGCAAATAGTGGGGTTACTCCCCACACCCTAGTGTAAGGAACTACTCATAGCTCATAGAGAGACCAGAACAAACAATAAGGAAAAGCAAGAAGATCACCATCATCTCAGCGTGTACAAGAGATGTAGGAACAACATCCACCCAGGACTATCGTTAGGTAACCCTTTTTCTTCATCATCCTCTTTTCTTGGGGTAGATATGTGGATGAGAAATCAGTAGGTGGATGGGTGGTGCAGAGGCGATCGACCTTCCTCCTTCGAGGTTAGGAGGTCAAGTCTTGGTGGAGAGGTGGCTGTCGGGTGTCAACTGATGGAAACCACTAATGGGGATCATCTTCTGATGGAGAAGTCATGAATTCGACAACCTGATGGCTAGAGAAGAGATGCCTCCAATAAGAAACTGGAGGCCTATAATTATAGGTGGCTGGTAGGGTTTTGCACCTCCCAGTCACTTTGCAATGAAGCTTGGTGGCTATGGATGTGAAGAGGCAGCGACATGAGGTAGACAAAAGTTCTGATGACGTTTTGCACTTCCATGTGTAGACGAAGGGGAAAAAGGACCTTTGATAGATGCAAGCTGGATGACCATCAAAAGACTGAGAAGGAGTTCCTTCATAAGGTGGAAGAAGTACCTCCATCGGAAGGCACACCTACTAGGAATTTTTGTAGGCATGGTTAGACTAACCATCAGAAGAGGATGCCAGATCAACCATCAAAAGATGGATCCAAAGAGCCATCAGAAGGCAATGCTAGACAACCATTGGTTGTCAACCGATGGCTAGATAGATGTCAATGGCTTGCACTAATGGAGCATCAACCAAAGGAATGGAAACCGATGGAAGGGTAGATTAATGAAAACAGATGGCCTGGAAGATCTAGTTGAACTGATGGCTTTAGCATTCAATGAAGGAACATGTCATAAAAAATATACTCACTTTCATTAAAAAGATTTGGGCCAGCTAGTCGGTTAGTGGTACCACCACCTCCTACACTCCTACCATATAATGAAGCTCAAGACTGCCATGAAAATAAGAAATTTGGATCAAAATCCTATAAATTAGCATAAAATCAAGGAAACCTAAATGTAAGCTAGTTCTAAGCTAAAATGATGAAGATGAAGGCAAAAATTGGCTAATAATGTAAATTAGGATGAATATGCACTCATCAACCATCCCAATATCTTGGGGTAAAAAAGGAGAGGGTTGTCATGATCCAGTGTACCAACAACAACATCATTATGGTTCAAATTTTGAAGGAGAGGTTCTTTTCTAGGTTGAGAGGATTGGATGAGGTGAAGAAATATATTTCCAACCATGATCATACCATCCAAAGATTAGAACAACAATTGGATCAAATGTCAATATGTCTAAGACAATGTAAAGAGGGAAGGATCCCCTCTTAGACTATGAAAAACCTCAATTGTATGGAATAGCAAGTATATATCATTAGAACTCCTTTCTCGAAACACCAAATGCCCCACAAACAACAAAAAAATGCAACAAGGACCACAATATATGCACCAAGGACCACCACATGGGAAACAACAAAAGCACCATGGTAACTTGCAAAACCCGGATCATTGACAAACAAGTGTCCCAAGGCCTCCTCTGCACCAATAGTACCAAGGTCCTCACCTTTCACACAAGAATATCTATGAGGACATGTAATTTCCTTGCTTTGTAGAAGTTGTAATTAAGAAATATAATTAAATATAATGTTATAAATAAATAATGTTGGTTGCATCTTTGCTTTTAAGTCCATAAGGACAATAATTCAAGAACTGATGGTTCAAATTGAGTAATTATGAAAATTTTGTGATTCTTTGAATATAAATCATACTTGACTAGTTATAATCAAGATTTGATCACATTATGAGGTTTTACGAGATTTGGGATACTTGTAGTTAAATTTATAGAAGGGTGACGTAAAGGCCAAGTAAAGAATATTCAACTCACTCATTTAATTTTCATCCTTTTATTATATCAAGATAAAGATAATCTCGCTTCCCCCTTCTGGTAACATACTCAATGCTAGGTATATATCTTGATTTTCTCCCTGCTTATTTCTCTTTTAATTTTGTACCCTTTTTCCTGACTTAGATTGTATCAAGAGGTTAGGAATTAGAGTTATACATTCTAGATAATTAACCACTCATTTGAGGCTTAATGCCAATGCTTGAGATAATATCACAAGTAGGGTATAATTATACAATTTATCTTTTTAATAGGTTTAAGTTTATAATTGGTTCTCTAGAATTTTGTATATAATTGGATGAGAGAAAAGAAGAGTAGAAAATGAAGGGATTACATAACAAATGGAAGATATAAATGAAATAAAAGTTTTCTTCACCTTTTAAGGATAATTTTGTACATTCATTTGCCAAAAATATAATCTAACACCAAATTTATATTCCTCACCCCTCAATTAGAAAATGTACAAAATTTCAACTAATTTGGACATTAAATACCCTCTCAATTTGAATAGGGAAAAATACAAGTTTCATAATAAATGTCTAAAGTTCTTGGCATTTCATAGCAATTTCCATTGTCACACTTATTTTCCCAAATTTTTTCATAGCGAGATCTAAGATGGTTGTCCAGTCTTGATCATATGGAACACGATCTCTCTTCTATCATGAGTCGAAGTGCTTCCTGTCCACACATAGTGATCTTTCCAACTATAGATTTTCCTTCTCCTCATTCTGTCTCTATACTCGTCATTTTTATGTGATTCCTCCTCCATTGATTTGATTTTTTTATTCTGCTTCCTTTGAGGCCTTTGGGTGGTGGCACAATAGTGTGTGCGACTTTCCCCTACTCTAAACCTAGCTTTCTCGCCACCATTGTTTCTGGAGCATATCTTGTAGGATCCTAAGCCAAAACCCAACCCTATATAAACACCTTCTTACCTCCCTTGACTTTTTATTGCATTCCATTGCATCTTTAACTTCCCTCAGTACCTATCCTAACTACACCTTGGAGCTTCTTTATCTCCAACCTATTTCTCATTTTGCGACCTTCTCACTTCACCGTAAGATAATTGGAGCTAGAAAAATGCTCCTCATACAACCCATTCCTATTTCTCTATTTATTTTTTATAGTGAATTTTTTGTTTACTCTTCCTAGTCTCTTTTGGTCCTACCTTCCATGGCAGAGTCACATCTCTCTTATCTGACCATTGTTTGCCTCGAGTTGGGGCTCGTTGACCTCGATGAGGTGCCAAAACTCCAGCTCGATCAAATCTAGGGCATGAGGATGCGTTCAACTTAGTTTGACCCCATGACAAACTACTGCTTCATAGACATGGTGCAAGTAGGAGGAGGAGGAAGAATCCTCTCTATGGTTTGACCACACGAACCCTCCCTTTCCCAATTTCCTTTGTTTTTCTCCAAAGGTAGATGGTCTTTTTGCAATATTTTAATTTGGTTAGTTGGTCATTTTCCCTAATAAAGTTTGGACATTCTGTCTCATCATTCCAACACGCTTTGCTACCATATGATGGCACATTTTTTGTCTTTTGCACATTTTATTTTAAATAAATTAGTAAATATTATAGTCTTGCAAAATACATAACTAAATCTAAAAACATATGAAAAATAGAAATAAAGATGTTTTAGAAATCAGAAAAATATCCTCCATCCGATCGTATGGTTATAGTCACCTAATTCCAATACAATAAATATGTGATTTTAGGGTTTTAGTAATTGGTCCAAATTTGTAAAGTTCATATCCAATTATCTACAAGTTCGAAAATCAATATAAACTATGTCATTGAATAATGGGAATTTTCTCTACCTAAATATATAAGTTTCATGACTTAATTCATTAACTTTTAAGGTGATTTTCAGGGTCTACGTATATGATGATAAACTAACCCCATTCATTTTTTGAATGTCACTAGGTATGTTAGTAGCTTGGTATGGACCTATGATTTTCCCCTAGAATTTATTGGATTTCTTACAAGGATAGTGCATCCTTTAGATTTATTTGGGCATTAATATAACTGCAACCTTGAATTCCTGTATGAGTCATCTACCCTAATTTGTTTATCCTTTTCTTAATTCTTTTCAACTTATGAAACTCCTCTTATTTGACATTATATCCTTGTAAGGTTAGGTAAATTATGAATTCAATTAGTGATGATCTTTCGATCTAAATCTTGCTCATGTATGTATGTTCTCATCCTCTTTACTTGGACTGAGATGATATTGAAATGAACTTATGCTTTACTTTCCTATTGTATGTGGCTTAGACTGGTATGATTTATAGTAGTGATACATGGGAACAACCAAATATTAGGGTGTGGCATACAACTCATGAAAACATAATTAACTAATGCAGAAGTGTTCACTAAACAACGGATTACCAAAAATCACCTAAAAATTAAAACCTTTTTATCAAGAGATCCATCAAAGGAAAACTTTCTCACATAGAACCAAAGCAACACATTTACATTCTTGTTCGAAGGTACATATTCTGTATCATCTCTTTCTGAGAGTTACAAGCATTAACTGTCCTGTCAAGCTAAACACAGGCAGTATAAAATCTCGAGGCACTGAGCCAAAATCTCAAAAGCACTAACTACTACTCCGAGGACCTGAGAGTACAGAGACGACACATATGACTCTATCTATATCTATACAAGACATAACAACCAATGTCTCCACCTGAGACTTCACTGCCATCCCTGCTGCTGTTGTTGCTGCCCTTCACCTACTGAAGGATTCCTGCCTCCTCGTCTGCGTCCACCTAAAAATGTGATTCCCACGAGGGTGAGTCAATTGTAAATTGCCCCAGCGAGAGATATAACTCTCCGCCAGAAACATTATTATTGCAACTTAAGAAGATAAATATACACAAAGGAATTATATTTGTTTGTGAGCAGTTAATTCAATGTCTAACAGATTAGAACATCATTCTTATCAAAAGCAATACAACTATAATTTGATAGAACAACATGTCACTTATCCTTTAAGGAATATGAAGAACATGTATAACATATATT
This sequence comes from Alisma plantago-aquatica, assembly GCA_963693085.1. Classification (NCBI taxonomy): domain Eukaryota; kingdom Viridiplantae; phylum Streptophyta; class Magnoliopsida; order Alismatales; family Alismataceae; genus Alisma; species Alisma plantago-aquatica. The sequence goes on along the minus strand of OY856413.1, from coordinate 832,797,392 downwards.
CACTATAGAATCATCACCACAACATTAGCTCTCTTCAGGATTAGATCATATATTTAATGCCTGACATTGTCATTAGGGAGTCATGGCCTGTAGCCATACTCTTTTCACAAAGTGTTGGGATCTTAGTCCCTCAACTCATCAAGTACATTTCCACTTCTTAACAAGTTCATTATCATGATTATAGAATCTGGGTATTTGAACTCATAACTCACCATAGAACACTTATTTCCACTATTAGGTAATTTCATACCTTCATATCATCTGACCCAAGGACATTATAATTCTTTCTACACAAAGCATTGCACATAGTTCACAAAGCTCATAAACAATCTAAGATAATTAGCACATCATGTGACACACATGACTTGTTAATTGTAGGTTACCTCTCACTAAGCAATAAAGCATATGAAGGCTTATAAGGCCTATAGAACATTTTCAGTATGCAGAACATCATAGCTCATACCTGGCTATGCTCATCATCTCAACATATCTGCATGATTAGTAATCATGATACCATTACATATCAGACTATGCAAATAAGGGTTATCTTATTACATTCATAACCCATTAGTCTGTATTTGAGCTTCACATAGGATTACTCTGTGTTAGGACTTCACATAGCATCACTTTGTATTAGGGTTTCACATAGCAGTACCCTGTATTAGGTTTTCACATAGAATTACCCTGTATTAGGGTTTCACATAGCATTACCCTATATTAGGGTTCACATAGCAAGGAATCAATATGGATAACATAAGTATTCAATCATACTTATTTATTCTCATCATTCATCATTGAATGTATTATCAATCACAAAGTATGAATTTCTCTCTCATCTTTGCCAGAATATGATTGCATCATAGTTTATAGGTTTGGATTAACCTTTTTGTAAGGCATGCTATCCTACATTCAACGGGGTGCATTACATCTCAACGTAACCATTGACATGACACATCTCATGTGTCATTCATCCAATTATCCTGGACTTATAACACATCAAGGTATACCAATATTGGGGTGTTGGATGTGATATCTATCATATCTTGATGTATCACTTCCCTCAATACCTTTATCTTACTTGAGTTCACACACTTAGCTTGTATTAGGGTATTCCCCATCCTAATACTTCATGCACCAGTTCATCACAATTGTCATGTAAAGTATTGGTCATTAGTCACTCACTTATATTATACAACCGTTGCCAATACTATAGACTCATCCTTAAGTTAGGAACTATTAATATAAGGATATCCATTATCAACCTTTCTAGGTGTTACATTTGTCATAACATTAATCACTATTCCACTATTAAGAATAGTATTCTCCACACTTATAATTTGAGGATTTACATAGCATATTCCATATATTTATGGATTTCACATAGTATTACTCTTCAATAGAGTTTTACATAATCATCCTTCTATATCAAATTTTCACCTAGTATTATGTGAAATTAGGATTTCACAACACATCACCCAGTGCTAGGTCTTCACATAGGATTAGTGGCACTTCCCTATATTAGGGTTTCATACACCTTACCCCATTTTAGGGATTAAAGTTTTCTATTCACATCCAAGTAAGGTTTCTGTAACCTCATACCCAAATTAGGGTTAGGATGTACAATTCCCATTAAATTAGGGTTTCCTTCATTGTTACACTTAGTTAGGGTTACATCATCACCCTGGATTTATGATAACACTCAATTTTGCCCTAGATTAGGGTTTCACACATAGCTTTGTTCTAATTAGAGTTCCACACATAGCATTGTTCTAATTAGGGTTTCACACATAGCATTGCTCTAATTAGGGTTTCATGATCTCATTATTATGGATCAACCCTTATCACATAGTTTACTCATAATGAGAGAATTAGGGCTTAATTATATAAGCATTCATCTCTCTCATTCTCTCTCTCATCCTCTTTAGGATGTTAACTACTCCAAGATTAATCTAGGTCAACTCTTCACTTGAGTACACATAGCTAGGGTTAACCTTCACAATCATCATGGGTCTACATCTTTAATAATCACATAGCTGATTGACCTTTGATCATATTAGATGTCCAAATGGTCTAGTCAATTAGACCATTAATTATATAAGGAATTCAAAAGAATTGACCAATTAAACTTTCAATTCCACAAAGTGATCAGTTGGGTTAACCATTGGAATCTTCAAATACATTAAATATCTAAATAGGTTCACCATATTGGACCTTCAACTACATGAGATGTTCAAATGGATTAACCATGTTGATCTTAACAAAGTTAATTACTTAGACCCTCAATGATCTTGGTTGTCATACATCAATCGGTTGAAAATCAATTGAACATGGTTCTCATACATCAATTGGTTGAAAATATATTGAACATGTTATACTTGAAACCAATTGGACAAAGTAGGTATTGAAACCGTTTGCACTTTGGGTCTCCAAATGGTTTGAGATCTTTTGGTCCCAAACGGTCTTGAGACCGTTTGGTCCAAACCTTCTCAAAACTGCATGGACTAAAAAGGTACTTCAACACTCAATCGATTCAATGTTTCAATCCATGAACCAATTATAAATTGAATCACTAAAGCATTCATCAATTGGATCACTGAATCACCATTCAATTAGACCTTCAAATTAGGGTTTTGAACCCAATTTAACTAGGTTTGATAATCAAGAAACCATCACTTAGGGTTTGAAATCGAGGATCCATCAATGGTTGACATTGTGGAATCAAATCAATTGAAATCAATGAACTATCATCATCACATGATATGACCTGACCTCAAACGGTCTTGGATGACCACCAAATGGTCTTTATACCATTTGGTTGATCTCCAAACGGTCTTGAGACCGTTTTCCCATTCCATCATCAAAATCCATAACATTCAATTAGGGTTTTGGACCATTGGATTGATTATCAAATCAACACTTAGTTGCAATTCAATTTGGTATCTTTGGATCATCAAATACACAACCATGATCAACCCTAGACCTCCAAACGGTCTTGGGTGACCCTCAAACGGTCTTGAGACCGTTTGAGTGATTCCCAAAGGATTTTGAAACCGTTTGGGTCAATCAACCCAAACCATCAACTTATTCAATTCCAAATCATCACTTAGTCGATTAGGGTTGACACCATATCTTTGGATCTTCAAACACTTAGCCATACTTAACCCTAGAACTCCAAACGGTCTTGGGTGACCCCCAAACGGTCTTGAGACCGTTTGGGTGATCCCCAAATGGTTTTGAAACCGTTTGGGTCAATCAACCCAAACCATCATATCAATCAATTGGAAATTCAACACTTAGTCGATTAGGGTTTGCAATTAAGTAATCATTCACAATTGAAACCTTCAATATAAAACCAATTGAAACCATTGGATCAAAATAAAATCACCACAGCATATATCTTCAAATGGTCAACCATCTTAAACGGTCAACCATCCCAAACAGTTTGGGACCCAAACCACCAAATGGTTTGCAAACCGTTTGGTCACCAAACAGTTTGGTGAAACCGTTTGGTCCCAACATTGAAACCGTTTGCCCTAGATATTTGGGGAGGTGTGTGCTTATGATGATGTCATCATCATCAAGATCCAAACTCACGAAATATTCTGTGATTTCCATGGAAATTGCATTAATCAACCAAACTCAATTTCGGAAGTGTAGAAATGATCACCAATTGATAAGAAATTGATTGCAATAATAAAATTAAGGGTTCAAATTATAAAACCCGCCTCCAATTGATCTCTAAAGCTCCAAGATCACGGCAACAATGGTGGATGAAGCTCTTGCAACTCCCCCTAGGCTTGTACTCAAGCTTTTGTTGGAAAAGTTTGGCTAGGGTTGAAGAGGAGATCAAAATAAGAAGAAATCAATGATTTATTTTCGATTTCCACCATGGAATCAAGGAGAACGAAGGTCAAGGGCTTACCAACAGGTTAGGGGTCGTCCTCCTGTTCCTCCACAGCTCCTTGGTCGTTTTCCAAGCAAGGGGAAAGAAAGAAATCCGAAAAAGCCTTTGTTTTGGCTTGGAAAAGGTACTTTTATAAGAAAATTGATGAGAGAGAAAATTCTTTATAAAAGTCTTTTAATTCCAAAATTGTTGCCACCACTTCCCCCTTGGTTTCTTGAATTCAAGGGAATATCTATCCCCACCGAGTTCCCTTCCATTATCCATGAATTAAGGGAAAAGAAATTAAGCACCTTAACCCTTATAATAAGAATATCCATTTTTGAGTGGAAATTCTTTTTCTTATAATAATGGTGAGTGGGATTTCACCTCCATAGGATATGCTCGTGCCTTTGCAAGGCTTTAATATCATACACACACATCTTATTCCAACCATTTTAATTTTGGTTGAAGGCCCTTTAATTAATACATTCATTTTTGCCCTAAATTAAATTAGGGTTTCACTTAGGATTAAATCTTGATTATTTTAATATCAAGATTCTCTCTCCTCCAACTTAATTCAAATGAGGCGCCCCTCTCAATTTATTTGCTCTAAATGATGCCAAGAAACATTAGGGACCTTATTGAAGTGGTAATTTTCATATTGAACCCTAGGTTTTGGGTAAATTGCACATTACACCAAAACTAGGTTTTAATGTACAAGGATTGCTTTACAAGCTTAATCTTGGTGCCCAAGCTTGTGAAAACCATACCACTACATCATGTTTATTCTTATGATGTCTCAACATCATAGGAACATCTTATCATGAAACATTTGCAATTTAACCTCTCAATCTTGGGTAATTTGCACTTTAGTCCAAAATAAGCAAACATTGCTTCAACATTGTTCAAATAGGACCAAAATTGAAACGTAAGTTTCTCATGAGCCCTAATTACTTTTCCCAAGATTAAATTAAGTATCTAATCAACCTTATTAGGAAAAACATCTAGGGTTAACACATAACCCAGGCCGGGGATGTTACATAGGGTGCACTTTTTCTACCTAGATTGTGACTTTTTACTCACTTATATATAGAGAGTGCATGTTTCCACCCATAGTGTGATTTTTCTACCCACACTTTGGCTTGAGATCCTATGGTGTCTCATCCCTTCTTAAATAATCTTAGCCTGTGATAATTTTCACGTAGTGTTGATTATTGTGATATTACTAAAATGTATTAAGTTAATTTTTTAAAATGATGATGCTATATTTATATATTAAATGCTTCTTCTATTTGACCTAAGGAATATCTACACTATACTTATTTTTATGATCTTGTGAATTGGAGTCTCCTATTTGAATCTTCTTAGTTGTTAATCCTTACCTAAAATAAAGCCCAATTGGTTTATACTGCACATATTCAGTTTATACAAGGTGATGTTTCTAACCCACCCAGATATAGATATGTTGGAGGATGATGGATCAAGTGGAGACATGTACCAGATAGTATGACTTAAAGGATAGCTTGAGATGGCCATGTTTCCCTCTACAACTAGTCCTTTGTATAACTCAAGTTTGTTGTTTGCTATGTATGGTAGGCGACCCATAATGGGTGAGGAACAATGTAAGTGGATATTTTTGTGCTAATAAGGTATTTGTAATTTTTCATCTACTTTGTATTCATATTTCTTGTATACTATTTATTGAGAACTAAAAAAGACACCTAATTTATAATACCTATTCAGCTGAGGGGGGATCCCCTATCGGGTCCCACTCCATACAAGATAGTATCAAAACTTTAGTAGTTGGTTAATCTAACTATTTCAAGCTATCATGTAATGTTTCTAATCCTATGATTGATAAGTATTTAGTTGATAGTAGGGAAAATTTTGAGATTTTTACCTTGAGCCATGAAAACTAAGGGTTTGAATCCATATTTGAATTGGTTCTTCCTATTCTGTGAAGCACGTTGGTGGTTGAGACTCAACTTGACATAATCCTAATTACATGTACCCTCTATCTAATAGTGGACGTTCCCTAGTAATATCTAGTCATTTGAGTGATAAACCTTAAGTTAAGTAGTGTTGGAGGTTTCACTCCAACCACTAGAGGTCATTGAATTCCTAAAGAATATCATCTAGTATAAACCCTATTTCTCTCCTTAACCCTTATCTTTTTGGTTATGCCAGTGTACTCTTATGCTCACCTTATGAGTTGTCCATTGAACCACAATAAATGTTTTAGATTATAATGCCTTTTAGCTTGTATTTATATGGTTTTACTCTTCTAGGGTTACACATGTATTGCCTTCAATCTTGATTTGTTTCTATAGCTCATAGGATCTTCCACCCTTTATATGATAAACTTAACTCAAAGTTCCAAGATCACTCATACCCTGGAATTAGTAGAGCATCATAGTGGAATATCCATTGGACACCCTGGTGATTTGGATCTGTCAACTACATAGTGTGATGATATGCCTATTTGATTCCCTAGGACATGAGAATATAAGATTACTGGTGAACCATGATGAGGGTATAAGACCTTATAATTCAACCTTGTACTTTTGGGATTGAAAATCTTCAAGAATGGGAAGCCGTAATTGTGTTTTCTTATGAGATTCACGTTCTACTCTAGGGTGTGAATACTTAGTAATGGATGCATTCACCAACTTTTGAGTAACTTCCTTTATTAATGCTAGAGAGATATAACTACCATCTAAGATAAATAAGTAAACTTTTCTATGATGACCATGTAAATTTTAACTGAGTAATGAAAATAAGTTTTATTGATTAATTTTCACTTATCTATATGGTGATCATTAGTGAGATAAATTGGGGATTAGGTTAAAAAAATTGGAATTATTATAGGATTCAACTTGATGCCCTTTACCCCAACTTGCTATAAAAATCAATGATATCAATAACTCTACTTCGAAAAACCACATAAAAAACATTAGTAATGCTTAACCTAATGCACGAACATCCATGCCCCACAAGGTAATGAAAAACTAGAGTAAAAACAAACTAAGTTCACCTTTATCATAATATGTGTGATAATTTATGCACTAAGTTGATGGATAATTCAGTTAATAAGTTACATACAATATAATATAATGCTTAAATATGGGTAGTGAAATGGGTTTTCTAGCTAAACCATGATCTTACACCTTAACCCAAGTATGCATTTTAGATGAGATCTAACATGTTGGTCATCGAACGCAAGATGATTAGTCACTATGGTGAAATGTACTCAACATTATGAGAAGACTCTAATACTAGAAAACCAAAGGAAAATCCTCACTCTTATCATACTCTTCAAGTAAATAGATACCTAACCATAAAATATATAATCTCTTAGGGAACATATTTATGAAATATGGTTATCTTATTCTTATGCAATGGAAGATAAGAGACTTTAGTAAAATCTAGTGTATGTATGCATAAAATTATAATAATTTATAAAATATTATGGCTATTTTGTTAATGAAAAACTATGATGAAACTATCGTCATAGTGTATGTAAACCTAATAAGTGCAATAATGTTACAGGAACCCTAGGTTTTGGGCTAACTCTTTTAGCTTAGTTTTTAGTGAGGAAATGTGGATACATTATACACAGATTGACATAGTACATCTTTAGTACTAAGTTATTCAGTACACTAGGTTATAGTTGGTTGGATTTTGGGTGAAAAGTTCTCTTAAAGGGGTGGAGTGATTTAACATAATCAATCCTAGGCATATATCTTAAGTTTCCCTTGCTTTTTGATCTTTTAACTTTGTGCCCTTTTCCTATATTAGCTTGTATTAGGATGTTAGGAATTTCAAACTATAAATTTTAGACAATAAACCACTTATTTGAGGCTTTAATGCAAGTAATTGTGATACTATCCCAAGTAGTGGATAACTATAGAATTTTACCACTTTACTAGGTTGAAGTTTAAAAATGATTCTATTAGGATTTTTTATATAACTAGATGAGAGAAAGAAGAGTTAAAAACGAAATTTGGTGATTACATGACTAATGGAAGAAGTAAATGCAATAAAATTTTACTTCACCTTCACATCATGATTTTATACATTAAATTGTCATAAGTATAAGTTTAACTCCAAATTTTAATTCCTCAACCATCAATTAACTAACATACCAAATTTCAACTAATTTGGACATTAAAGTCCCACTCAATTTGACTAGGAAAGAAAACTACAAGTTGAATTGATAGGTCTTTAAAGTTCCAAGCACTTTATATAGATATTTCTTGTAACACTTTAATTTACCAAATTTTGTTGTAGTGGGATCAATGTTGACTGTCCAATCTTGATCAGATAGTGAAAATCCATCTTCTACCCCAGTCAGATTCCTTCCCTCTAATACATAGTGACCTTCACCACTTTAAATTTTCCTTTTTCTCATTCTCTCTCTACTCCACATTATTTCATTATTTTCCAATGATTTCTTTTTTCATTTCTGCTTCTTTTGAACTCTTTGGATGGCATCACGATAGTGTGCACCACTTTACCTAATCTAGCATAGCTTGCTCATCACCATTGATTTTAGGGTGAAGCTTCTAGCCTCCTAAATCAACGCCCAAACCTATATAAACACCTATGAATCTCCCTCAACCATTTTTGCTCTTCCTCACATCTTCAAATGCCCCTGTGACCCCTCCTAGTACTGCACCTTAGAGATTCTTTGTCTCAGGATTGTTTCTCCTTTTGTGACATTCTCACTTAACCACCAAGGACTTGGACCAGTGATAATTCTCCTCGTCCATTCCCCTTCATGTTTCTATCTTTGTTTACTTACTTAAATAATCAATTTTCTCTTCTCGATATCTTTTGCTCCAACCTTCCATGGAGGCATTGCATCTCTCTCATATGTCCACAATGTTCCTCAAGCCAGTGTTCATTCACCTCAGTGAGGTGTCACGACTCTGCATGGATCAAATCTAGGGCACGAGGACACACATAGCCTAGTTTGACCCTATATCTTGGTGTTGCCTCAAGACGTGGTGTAGGTGAGAGGAGGAAGAATCCCCACTACAGTTTGACTACATTACCCTTCACTTCCCCCATTTTCCCTTTTTTCTATATGGGGTAGAATGGTCTTTTTGTACTATTTTAATTCATTCGGCCGCTCATTTTTTCTGATATGCTTTGGACATTTATGTCCTACCAAGTCAACATGCTTTAATACCATATGCAGGATGTTTATGTCTTTCGTGTTGTTTTTCCTTTTAGATAAATTAGTAGATAATATAATATTGTAAAATCACCACCATCATCATCATCATCATCATCTAAACCTCAGTCCCAACTATGCTAGAGTCGGCTACATGGATCTTTCATTTCCATTCAACTTTATCATGGGCCATATTTTGGTTGAGATGTAGAGATTCAAAATTTCTCTTTATAAGCTCATCCCATGTTAATTTAGGTCTTCCTCTTTTTTATTTATTCTTCTTGACTCAATAACATTACTTCATAGCATTAGTCAGTCTACGTTGCACATGTTCGTACCACTTGAGTCGGCCCTCACGCAACTTGTTCTCAATGCTCGCCACCCCCACTTTATTCCTGATAATAATCATTTCTCAAGCGATCTTTTCTTGTCTTCCCACACATCCATCTCAACATATGCATTTCAACAACGTTCATCTTGTTGAGACCTACTTTCTTCACCGCCCAACATTCACTCCCATAGAGCATGGTTGGCCGCATAGCTGTTCTATAAAGCTTACTTTTTAACTTGAGAGGGATCTTCCGATCACATAATACTCAAGTTGCATTTCTCCATTTCAACCATCCTGCAGTGATCCTATGACAAAAGTCAATTTGGACATTCCCATCTATTTGAATAATAGAACCCAAGTAAAGAAATTTATCACATTTTGGTATATCTACTCCATCCAACTTGGCTCCATCATTCACACTGTAGGATTGGCTAAAACTGCAATGCATATACTCAATTTGGCTACTGCTAATCATAAATCCACTTGATTCTAATGACTCTCTCCACCGTTCAACTTTATCATTTAATCCATCTTTAGTTTTGTCAATCAAAACAATATCATCAACAAATGACATACACTAAGGAATATCATCTTGAACATTCTTTGTCAGCTCATCCATAATAAGAATGAACAAATATGGGCTGAGTGTGGATCCTTGGTGTACCCCAACTGTGATAGTAACAGTTGGTGTCTCTCATCTAGGATTCTCTACACTTGCAGTAGAGCTATCATACATGTCTTTGATCAAGTCAATGTATTGGATTGGCACACCCTTTTTCTTCAAAACCATCCACGACACTTCTCTGGGTACTCGATCACAAGCCTTTTCCAAATCAATAAACACCATATGAAGGCCTCTTTTTATTTCTCTATACTTCTCCATAAGCCTCCTTATGGGAAAAATAACATCTGTTATTGATCTTCCAGGCATGAAACTACGTTATAGATCTTAGCCTATGCTCAATAATCCTCTCCCAAAGCTTCATTGTGTGACCCATCAACTTGATACCTATGTAGTTTGTGAAGCTCTGAATATCACCTTTATTCTTGTAGATGGGAACTATAGTATGATTTCTCCACTCATCTGTCATCTTATTGGTCTTCATGATCTTATTAAAGAGCTTTGTTAATCACATAACTCCTTCATCTGCCATACTCTTCCATACATCAATGGGAATACTGTATGGTCCGCATGCCTTTCTCATTTTCATCTTCTTCAAAGCAATCTTGACCTCAAATGGTGAAACTCATCATGTGTAAATGATATCTCTTGTATTCATGCCACACGTGTCTCTAACATTATTTGCAGTATCTCCATTGAAACACTTATGAAAGTAATTTCTCCACTTGTTCTTGATATCATCGTCCTTCACCAATACCCTTCCATTGTAATTCTTGATGCATTTTACTTGACTCAAGTCTCTTCATTTCCTTTCTCTTATACGAGCCATTTTATATATATCTTTTCCCCTTATCTTGTGTCCAACTTCTTATAAATATCAACAAAGTATCTAGACCTTGCCTCCCAAACAACCTTTTTAGCTTCTTTCTTTGCTTGCTTGTATCTTTGGAATGTTGCATCATCTCAATATTTGTGAAAGCTCCTATAGATCTCCCTTTTTAGTTTAATAGACTTTTGTACTTCATCGTTCCACCACCAAATCTCTTTCTGTGGAGGCCCACAACCTTTGGACTCCCCCCAAAACCTCTTTGGAAATTTTTGTTATGCAGGAGCTCATGTTATGCCACATAGTGTTGACATCATACTCCAAATTCCAAATTCCCTCCTTGTTGAGTTTATCATGAAAAGTCAATTTCTTTTCTCCTTTAAGATTCCACCACTTGATCCTGCTATCTGGGTTTCTGTTATGGTTGCCTTTATTGATCTTCATGTTAATATCCAAAACCACCAACCTATGTTGGTTCCTGAGTTCTTTTCTAGGAATCACTTTACAATCCTTTCATATATTATGATCCACCCTCCTAGTAAGGAGATAATCAATACGACTACAATTATGCTCACTCTTGAAAGTAATGTTATGAGATTCTCTTTTCTTGAAATGGGTGTTTGCCAAAATCAAATAATATGCAACTGCAAAATCTAAAATCCTCTCTCCTTCATTTTGCTGCCATATCCAAAACACCATGATCTCTCTGGTATCCAACATTGCTACACCTCACATGGCCATTTCATCACCCCCAATAATAATATCCTCCTCTGTCGATATTCCCTACACCAATTCATCCATGGCATCCCAAAAAACCTTCTTAGCCTCCTTGCTAAGGCCAACTTGAGTGGCATAAGCGCTAACAATGTTAAAAATATTTCCTCCAAGAACAACCTTGATAGCTATGATTCTATCACCCATTCTTGTGATCTTTACAACATCATCCTTCAACATCTTATCAACAATAATACCTACACCATTTCTATGTTTATCAATACCTGTATATCAGATTTTGTATCCCATGTCTCCAATCTCTCTACAACGTTCTCCTATCCATTTGGTTTCTTACAAGCAAGCTATATTGAATTTTCTTCTCATCATGGTATCCACTATGTCCAAAGAGTTTCTGTTAGAGAGCCAATATTCCAAGATCTAACTCTAATATTTTTTTGTTAGAATATTGGCTCTTAGAATATTGGCTCTCTGACAGAAAAGTTAACCTTGTAAATTTTTCACTACCTAGTGGTGTGTTGCATCGACACCCAGCCTTCTTAGGAAATGTTAACCTTGTAAATTTTTCACTACATCCATGCAATTATGCAGGGGGACTAGCTTCTTTACCCACACCCGTACAAGATGTGGAAACTCATGGACATTTTTTGCTACATCCGGACAATGATGCAGCGGGGATATCTTCTTTACCTGCACCCTTCTAAGATGTGGAAACCCTTATTTGTCCTTCAACACAACCAGGCGCCGTTGTGTCAAAACCCCTTGCATATTTATCCCCGCACCTGGGTGCCGATGCAACACGCCACTAGGTAGGGATGCTCCAATGAAATATTTGTAAGGATCCATGTCATAGAAAGAGTGATAAAGTTTTTATGGTTGACTGTCAATCTACCACCTACCCTCCTCCTTTACTCGGGCTTGGGACCGACTATATTTGCACAAAGTGTACGAAAACATAGGCAGAGTTAATATTGTAAAATACATAACTAAATATATTAACATCAGAAAATATAAATCATCATGTGACTAAAATTAGAAAAAATATTCTCAGTTCAATGGTATGGTTTGCATCAACTAATTACAATATATTAAATACATGATTTTTAGGGTTTCTCTAATTTGTTAATTTCATATGTAGTTATTTACAATTTAGAAAAGTAATATAAAACATGTTTTGGTATTGTGGTTTTCTTTACCTAAATATACACATTTCATGACCTAGTTCAATAAACATAAAAGAATAATTTTTAGGGTTTATATATATGATGAAAAATTAGACCTAATCCTTATATATGGTGCTAGGATGATGATATCATGATTTGTACCTACAATTTATCATAGAATTTATAATATTAATTCCAAGGTCTGTGTAGCATCTCAATTTATTTTGGCATTAATATAACCCCAAACTTGATTTCCCATAAGAGACATATACCATTAATTTTTATCATTTGCTAAAATCTGAATAAGTTCTAAAAATCATCTTATTTTTATATCATATCCCTATTTGATTATTCAAACTCTGAATTCAATTATTGATGGTCATCTAACCTAAATCTGGATTATGTATGGAAGTCCTCATCCTATTCACTTGGACTGAAATGAATTTGACCAAACTCAGACTTGCCTTCCCTATTGTGCATGGCTTAGACTGGTATTACTTATAGTAGTGGTACATGTGTATGGCCATATATTAGGGCATTCTTTTTTCATCCATGATGTTCTTTTACACTCAATTATATACCTATCTTATGTATTTCTACCCAAGGTGTGCTTTTTCCATCCATACTTTGGCTCAAGATCCTATGGTATCTCAATCCCTCTTAATAATGTTAGTCTATGATTGTCCACATGTGTTGTTAATTATTTTGATATTATTGAAATGTTTGAATCCAAGTTTTATTTGAAAAGTTGATGCTATATTTATACATTAGATGCATCATCTATTTAACCTGATAGATTTATTGAACATACTTGTTTATAGTGTCTTGTTAATTGGGACTCTCCCATTTGAAATCTTATTGTTTGTTCATCCTTGCCTAAAATAATGCCCAAGTGGTTGATATTGACATACTTAAATTATACTGATTCTCTTTCTCTTTTATTTCCTATTACTGGGTGATGTTCTTAACCTACCCAAATATAGGTACATCAGAGGATAATGATCAAGAAGGGACATGTTACCAGATAATATGATTTTAATGATAGCTTGAGACGGCCAGGTTGCCTCTGCAACTAGTCCTTTGTATAATTTAACTATGTAGTTTCTCATGTATGTTATGCCACACTTATTGATGATGAATAGAACAATGTAACTGTATATTTTTGTGATAGTGAAATAGTTGTAATTTTTTTCTTCTACTATGTATTCATGTTTTTGTATACCATTCCACTGAGAAATGAAATATACACCTAATTTTTCATACTTGTTAGTTTGTTTGTATTAAGTGGATTTATTCCTCAATTAAGGATTGGATCCTCTCTTGGGTCCCACTCCTTATACTTGAGGTGTCACAAGGTTTGATAGTTGTTGCACCGACATCTAAAATACCTACATGGTCTCCCACCTCAGGCCATTTCACAAAAGTAGGGCACAATGATCCTAATTGCTCTCTCTGCCACCTAGATGACCTCTCCCCCCTTGATTTTCCCTATCTTTCTTTTCCTCTCACAAAACCAACCCATATTTTAAGTGATTTGATCACAACCCAGATTCGAAGTGATTTGATTGTGTTTGATGCCTTGGCCAATAAGGTTGACTCTCTCCAAATTTCCCTCCACTTCCCCAAAGAGGACCTAACACTTAATCCTAAACCTAACCCCTTACACCATGTAAAAGATTGTCTTTGACTCCATTCTTCCTCACTAAGTGCATCCAATCTCTCTTAGAGCCCAACCTTCTTTCCTTATTCCTTTTCCTCCATCTTCCAATGACTAGTGCTATCATGCCATCATGGTCATCTCTCAAGTAGTGTTGGGGTGGAGGGGAGAGCAAAAACCCTCTGACTCAAGCTGACCCATGACCAAGCACTCCATCTAATGACCAATAGATATGGGAACTTGATCTTTCTCACTCGGTGAAGACAACTCTTTGTGATTGTCAAATTGCGTCCAGTGAACCATGCAATGTGGTGAAATGGTGATGAGTCATTTATGACCTGATACCTCTCTCACACAATTGATTAGTGGAGAGTGGTATGCAACCATACAATCCTAACTGGTCAACCATTGACCATCATCTAGTGATGTTTCCTTTTCCTATAATAAATGTATATAGCCCCTCACACATATATTAAGAAAATACCTCGCACTATGTTTAATCATATAAAATAAACCCTATCACTAAAAATTGCAAGTAAATACTCTAAGTTGAAATGAGAAACATGAGAAATCCAAGAATATATATATATATATATATATATATATATATATATATATATATATATATATATATATATAAAGGATAATACGAATCCTCATTCCTTGGCTTGCTGTAATATCCATATTTTAATGATTAGAGTTTGATTAATGACCTAATCTTGATGATTATGACTCTATGACCCCAAATCCACAAATGTCAATAACTATAATGTCTTGTATCATTATTTGAAATCCTAATTTATATCTGACTATTTTTTCTTATACTGGAACTAAGTATACCTTGAAGTATGATGAAGCATGTAAATTATGTTTATTACCTAACTAAACCATAGTTTTGATAACTTAATGAGACTAATATACCCCTAAAATTTTCATCTAATAATGAAATAGAATATATTTCCAATCAAGACTAACAATGTATACAAATAATCATACCCTTGATGATAGTATGTTTCCCCCTAATGCAATAACAATGTGTAGTTTCATAAGGTTCAAGAAGAAATTTGGGGTTCTATGTGATGATTTGAATTCAAGAAGTTATTTAACACCTTGGTGCTAAAAATTGAATCTAAGATGAATCTTATTTGGACATAAGTGTCGAGTTGACTAGACTTTATCTTTACCCTAAATTAGGTACATGCATTGATTACAAGTCCTCTCTTAATTGTATTTATTTTCTAAAGACTCCCAAAGTCTACTTAGACTTTATTCATTATGCAAATTTCCTTGGTTGATTCAATTCCTACAAATTACAACGATCTATTTTGTATCACTCACATAGTCTACATGGCATTAGTACCCAAAAATGAATATCATGAGGGTGACTTCAGGAAGATAACCAATCTCAAAATCTAAGGGTTGATCACTAACTGAGTGACCACAATCCAATATGATAATGTGATAATTGTCCATTGTTTGAACAATCCTCATGGAATTCATTACTGAAAAAAATTCCATAAAGTCCATTGATGAACTATAGATTGGCATACCCAATGAATAGAATAATTATATTGGAAATATTAGCTGAAAATGAAAAGTTTGTTACTTGAGAATATATGCTCTTTTACTGCCATATATGTTGTTGTATCGCACTCACACTTTTCGGTTGCACCCACATGCACATCATAGCAATGTGCTGATCGCTTATTGTGTGTTAGCATTTTAGGTTAGTTGAATATATAAAAACTGAAGAATTGGACTATAATAGGAGAAAACTAGAAGGTATAAAGTTGATGATACTTGAAGGAATAGATAGTTATTTATAGTCATAATTAGTAGTTCCTATTTCTAAAGGTTATGTGACTTCATTAAGGAGGTCTTCTCTTTTCTTTTTCTATCAAAAATACTTGTGTTTGTATATGTCAATTGTTATTGGTTTTTAATTATAAACCTGAGTCTTCAAAATGTTGGATTATGTCCCTTGCCTCTCTGGTCCACCTTTATTGGGGTAATGGGAGGAGGGTTTTTTATAGTTAGTATCAAAGTATATATCTATATAAATTTAATAATTTATAGTCACAAGAACTCTATAGAAACATAAGGAAATTATTAGGGTTTGTTCGAAAGGTTATGGTTTCTATGATTCCATCACAAGATGGAGGATATAAAAAGTTTCCTCTACACCAATGGCTGATTTATGAGGAATCTGGGTCATTGTGCCTTCTTGGCAAAGCCTTTAGATTTTCCCAAAGTAGTATACCTCTAGGTTTTCTAATCTATATATCATCTTGTGTCAATCCCTTATTGTCCTTAAACCCTAAGAACCCAATAGACATTTCTCTTCTAAATTAGGGTTCCTTGATGGTTCGGATTAAGGCATCCTCCTCCAGTTGAAGAAGATGAAATTCTAATCTAATATATAAAAAGTTATGAAACATATTTTCCATGACATGTACTTCTGTTATAAAGATAAACCCAAGAAACTTTAAGTAACCTGGAATAAGTTTGGGTAACTTGGTCCGTCTATGAAGGACCTGAGTAGGAAAGAAAAAATCTCACGAGAGGAAAGTTAAACCTTAAAACCTATCAAACATGTGATCTTTGGTATTAATTATTAGTGAGGGAAAATAGTACTCATATAGGTAAAATCCTAGAACTAAGTGAAAATAGAAGGGAAAATACCAATGAAAATGATTTTGATCCTTAAACCCTTGTTGAAAATCATATTCCATGGTCAATAATGAAAGGTGGTACATAATTATGTACAAACCTTAGAATTGGGTGAAGATGATTTTTATGTTTATAGGTATACTACCTCAAGTCCCAAGGAAGGACCCATTACCCTTGAATTTATGAAACCCTAGACTAATACTTCCCAAGGATGGGACCCTATCGCTAGAAATTCCCTTATTATTGTTGATACACCTAAAAAGATAGTAGTGGTTATTCCACATACATGATGCAAGAAGTATTTAGAACATGGTTATCAAATTATTAGATTGATAAGAAATTCACCCAAACATATCTTGGTAAATTTTAGCGAAAACCATGCATGTACAAATATGCTCTATGCACATGAGAATAATCAAGAAGTAGTTTAATGAACCTAGTCACATGGACATTACATGGTAGTCTAGGTATATAAGTACTGTTGACTCTGAATAAGTTCTTAAAACCTAAAGGAAGAGTTTTGAATTCTTTATGGCTATCTCTCTATGACCGTATAACCCTTGGTTTCAACAACTAGACCTCAAAACTGTGATGAGGCTGATAACTTAGCTATGCATTAGGAATACACCTTAAGGTTACAAAAGAAGAATATGGTGGGATGATTAGGGCTGGTTGGGATCTTTACAAGGAAGGAGAATTCCAAGGAGTTTGATAGAAACACTCGTGGTCAAGCGATAAAGGGTAAGAGAAACCTCTTAAGAAAATTGAGGATGAAAGGAAGGATGGAAATAATTAGAGTCCTAGGGCTTTGTATGTTGCCTTTATGGAAGGAGATAAATGATAAATTAGTGTGCTTGAACTGAATAAGTAGAGTATATTATGACAATTGCCCAAATGTTTACAAGAGGATCCAAACTGAAGGTACCTATCTTCCGGGAAGTTAGAGTACTACCTGTAGGATGTATGTATGATTTTTTCTTAAGTGACCTAGTGATCCTTTATGGCTGAAATAGGTGGAGCCTAGTAATGGATATATGGAGCCTATTATAGTTCAAGCAAGGAAGAAATTAGTAGAACCAAAAGTGAAATCTAATTATATGTTACATCATTCAAGAATGGAATTTGAACCCATGCTATCATATGTTCATTCCCATAGATAAGTGAATCACATGAAACATTAATATTATGAAAACCCAATTTGGTGACCGGTCTGAGGTGTCAATTTTATGTACTAGTAGATTTGCATGCATGTACTTGAAGTATAAGCAATCATGCAAGTACCTAAGGTATGAGAAGACATACAAGTATTTAAGGTACACATAGTGGTTATGACAGTACGTGAAGCACCAAAGACCAATTGTTAAATAAGGGAATACATGAGACTGAAACTCTCTTTTAAGGAATGGTGTTCATAGTTATTGCGGGTCATCCCAAGTGATCGAAAAGAACTTGTGGAGGAAGAATCATTTGAAGCTCATGGGTCTAAGATATTTGTCTACACAACCTAAAATCCTAATGATAAATAAGAGAACACCCTACACTAGGTTCGTCCTCTAGAGATGAGTTAAATCATATTGTTTTTATTTTTATTTTTGAGATAACTCTGGATGACCTAGAAAGACTAAACCTAAAAGATGAGATCCATCGTGATCTGGTGATTTATTATATGGGACATGGAAGTTCATACAACTACCTAATTAAAATACATGTTCTATTTTGATATTTTGAATAAGTGATTTCATCATATATGGGTGAATGTTTTCCGATGTGATTGGCTCAAGTGGTCAAGCACGGTGTCCCCTAACAAAGGGACCCAAGTTTGAATCCTAGTTGCAGCCTTGGTTTACCACCCTCCTGGGCATTTGGCCTCTCACACATGCATGGGAGCGACCTCTCTTAATCCCATGTGTGAATATTTGATGTATGAATATAGTTGAATTTTATGATGCAAATTTAATGAGTTAAAAGGAGTTATGCCACAATACTTATGATCTTAAGGGCTGCCTTGTTAAGGACAAGTCGATGAGATGTGAAATGTAAGAGACCCTTATTTTGAAATAAGGTATGAATCATGATAGATACAAAGTAAAGCCTACAACACATCAAGTATACCTATGTGGTGTAGAGATCTAATTCAAGCCCCAAGGTTAGGTAGGGAAAATATATATGTTACATGAAACCCGAGGGGTCAAGGAAAAATTCCACTTTATAAGTACATGAAACTTGAGGGATCAAGATAAAATTTCAGTCCATAAGTAAACGAGGCTTGAGGTATTAGGAGGAGATCACCCCATAAGTACATACTCTCCTTTAAAGACCTTAAGGAAATTATTAAGATCATTGATGCATGTGAAATATATAAAGAATAGAAAGACTTATGTAATAATGAAATCCTTATGGAGGTTTTGCAAAAACTCAAGGGCCCCAAGAAAATAATTTTCCCCATGGTTTTATGACATTTAATAACTCTTTGGAGTTGGTAAAACTTTCATGTATGAGAATACACACTTTGAGCATGAGTACAACTAAATTTAGATTTTTATGATTTGTGGACTCACCATTTCTACATGTGAAATAAGGTGAACTTTTTATAAAGACTGCAACTAAATATATACTTCATCTTAATGTAGGTTTAAGAGATTGGATACGTACCTTTAATACACAAATGTTGTATATTTAATGAATATCTTGAGCTTGAATTAATGATATGGTCAATAGGGGTATTACCTCACCCACCTATGGATATAGTTAAAGGATAATTCTTGTGTTGAGAAAGTAACAAGCATTTTTTTTTCAACATGTGATTAAATAATGTAATAATAAAAAGTTGGAACCATACATAAAATAGTCTTGATTCCATCCTAAGTTTGTATATATATGAATACTTAAATAAAGGTTGATAATAGTTTAAATAAAACCTTTCCAAGGTGGGTTTCTAGCCCAATATTACATGTGAAACCCCTTATAGGTTTAGTAACATAACACAAGCAAAGAACATCGGTGCATTATCATATAAAGGAAATAGCCTCAGTGGTAATTTGGCTTCTTTATTTTAATTTGTACTTGATCATGTATGCCTGCATAGGATATAAGTAATGTGATGCGAGGATTGAAATAAATCTAATGCTACCTAGGAAGAAGGAAAACTAGGTACGTGACATATATAATTTTTTCTAGTTAAAACCTATAGAAGGAGGATCCAAAGATTAAGAAGTCATGAATCTCAAAATTTTTGAAACACACAGAGTTGATTAGTCCTCCAATGTTCATATACAATCCTAACTTAGGTATCCATTGATAGGAAAATGGAGGCCCTTTTGAAGGAGTAAGATCCTCATGATAACACAAACCTAGGTTCCTTGAGGAAGGCTTGATGTAGAATACGAGAAGTATGACCTTGTATCTGGGTTCAGATTAAGACCAAGACCTTGAAAATGATGAATGCCACCTTGTCACTAAGCTCCTAGTTAGTGTACAATTTTACGTCTTGCATAAAGGAGCTTGCAATAAGAAAGCCCATATCCTAGAGGAAAGAAGTCATGTAGAATGATTAGAATAAACTTCACCTTGAGTGATAGGATGCTAGGAAGATCATCCTCAATAAGCCCCTGAGTTTTGGAGGGATGATGAGTATGTTATGTTGAGAAGACTTAAGAAATATACCTGCCCCAAAAGAGAAAAAGACTTGTGTAAGAAGCCTCATTTAGATATCCTTTTGATGTTTAATGATTCATTCAGTAAAAATATATTATAGTCCTAAAATCATGACATGTTTGGAATCAAGTAGGACTTAGCACTTGTAATGGTAATGCACTTTTTCTATCATTTTATAAATGTTTTAGTTAGGATTTTGAGGGACTAGACCAATAGAAATTATGTGCTTAAGAAAAATGTATGGACTTACACTTATCAATAGGATATCATGTTCAACCCATCTAGACAGTTTTCCATTGTCACAGAAAGTTAGGCACCATGCATGTGGGTCCATTTGATATCTTGTAACTAATTGATAAGATGCTTATCATTTTGACCTACCACCTCCATTAGCTTGATGCATGATATGTTTCATACATCCAACTTTAGTTCTATGTGAAGGATCATACTCATGTATTGATTATCAATCCTTTAGAGCTCCCAAGGTATCTTGACAACCTAACAACACTTATGATGATTTTAAATTAAAATATGAAGGAGCTCTAGAAGAAAAAGATAGAAATGCTAAAGGTTCTCTAGGAACATCATGGAAAGGACGGAGTCACATTGGAGCTAAAACTTTATGTTGGAAAAGTTCATCCCCACCCTATTTATAGTTGAGATTAATTTTGTGAAAAAAGATCAATTTAAGGGGTAAAATATATGAGCCCTTGGAAATTCCTCCCTTTATGTAGAAGTTGTAATTTAAAATTATTATTAAAAATAATCTTCTAAATAAGCGATGTTGGTTGCATCTTTTGTTTAAAGTATTTTGGGACAATAATTCAAGAAGTCATGGTTCAAATGAGTTAGACATTAAACTTCTAAGATTCTTCAAATATAAAATATACTTTAGGAGATATAATCGACATTAGAACACATATGAGGTCATGTGACATTTGGGAGTCTTTTGGTTGAATTCTATAGAAGGGTGACTTGAAGTTCAAGCAAAGGATATTCAACTCACTAAGTTCATTTTCATATTTCTATTATAGCAAGATAAATATAATAGAAAGTTACTCTAAAATTTGTATTCAAATAGAATTTTTTGGGAGTGTAAAGTATTTCTTTAAATCAAGATTATAGGGTTGGTAAATATTTATTGTATTTACCATAATTTATATCCAGTTGAAATTAGTCTAAACTCACCCACCCTAAGGTATTATATGTCCTATGAGCCATCAGGGGTTGATGATCCCTATGTCATATCCTACCTTGAGTGAGATCAGGAAGGTAGGGAATAATGATCCAACTTCCTATCCCTCTCTCCACCATCCTTGATGACCTCTCTCACCCTCATATTTCCATCTCTTTCTCTTCCTCTCAAAAATTCAGCCCAGACTCTTTAAGATTTGATCACATTTGATGCCTTGGACACAAAGATTGACTCTTACTAGATTTCCCTCAACCACTATAGTGCATTCAAACACTTAGATCTTTCAAATTTATAATGGACCTAGTCTAACTCACTCACTTAAACCAGTCACACTTCACCCGCAAGTACTTAGGGTCATGTTATAGTATAGGAAAGAGGAAAGATAAGGGTCGATCCACAGGGAGAGTGGGGGCACCAAAGCTAAGTTAAAGTGGCTATGTTCCTAAAGCAAATATTAGGATTTTTAGGGTTTAAAGTTGGTCTTGGGCTTGATTACACTAATGGCTCAAGAAAGAATTTAAGGAAGGAACCTAAACAAGAAAGACAAGCGAAAACCCTAGTTTAACCCTAAACAAGCACTAATAAAGAAAGAAAGAAACTACTTAAGCAGAACTCAAGACTACACTAGACTAGAAATTAAGACAATAAAGCAATTATAGACCTAAATTACAACTAACTAGATTAATCCAACACAAAGATTCACTAAATACCCTTGCAAGGATTAATTACTAAGAATAAAGCAATTGAACAAGATGTGATTAAACTAAACAACTAAGCAAGCATGAAAAACTAAGAGAGCAAGATGGGTTTTGGGCAAGTTATGGTGTGAGTGGGCCATTTGGGGGAATGTCACATGAATCCAAGTCAAGGGGTGATATAACATGCAAATCCTATCCATTCATTCTAGATTGACAAACCAAACAACAAGATAAGTGCTATTTGAGTTACTCTAAGGTACTAGTTGGCCATGGTTGGTATGGACTGTGTGTATGGGAACTACACCATTACACACCCCATTCAGCCTTACGAGGCTCAATTGAACTAGGGAATAGGTGTATTTCTAATAAGACTAGGAAAGTATATGTTTATTGGGTAAGTGTTATTAGGATAATTGAGAGCCAACGGTAAGAAGGGTGAGTAGAGATAAGGATGTTTCACTTCATCTTGCTCACCATCTAGCCTTTAGAAAACTCTAGGAAATTACACTAATCCCTCTTACACCATCTACTTAGATCTCACACCTAGTTGTAGGAGAAGAGATTTTTATGTAGGAAGATAGGGTGCTAGCTAGGGATACACTAGTTGGACCTAGGAGTAATTCCTAAGATAGCCACATACATTTTGTTTTCCCCTAGAATCTAGGTGTTTTCAAGCATCAAACTACACAAAATGCATGTTTTGAAGCATACATCACAAGTAGAATAATGGGAAACAAGATAGAAGAAAGAGACAATCATCATAGAATGAAATTATGATCATTACAAGTCATATTCCCCCAACATGGTATCAAAGTGGCATTTAATCCCCCAAACAGCCCACCAAGGGGGCTTTGCTACACATGATCAAACAAAATAGCAAAAGAGAGAGGGGATAAAGAAGAAGATAGCCATAGAAATACATGGGAGATCCTCCTTTCTCCACCTCGTAGCTGCTGTTACTCAAGCACTTTCCTCTAGGGAAGGTAGATAGCATGGAAAGGTGAGATTTTGTTGTGGAAACCCTAGAAAACTAGGGTTTTGAGGTAGTGGAAGGTGGAAATGGAGTGGGTGATGGATGGAAGTAGGTGAGAGCTAAGAGAGGTAGGAATGAATGCCAGGGGGCTGTAATAATGTCAAACCTTTGTGCTATGGTATATATAGGTTGTGGGGAAGCACTAGGGTAAGTGAGGGTATTGTTGGAAATGTAATGGAAAAGGTTGTTAGTATTGGGTAGTCACCACAACCTTGGTTGATGGAGGCCATCCTAGTTATGGTGGATGGACATGGGAGAGGTGGAGAAGGTTAAAATGGCAGGTTGAAGTGGAGCCTTGGAGGGCCAGTGGCCACGACTATGTTGGGTGAGTGGTGGCATGGGTGTGCCATGAGGCACAAGTGTGGTGGAGGGAATAACCATGACCGTTTTAGCTGGGGAGGTCGTTCTTCATGTTGAGTGACACATGCATGGTGATCTCCACGAGCAATGTCGACATGCATTGACATGACCATATTGATGGCCACGACCATTCTAGTCTGATTGTTGATCGTTGTGGACTCTCCTAGCCACGATTGTGGTAGATGTCATGGGTGTGGTAGATCTGGAGTGCCACGACTATTTTGATGGCCATCACCATGGTGTTTGCATTGTTGTAGCTTGGAATTTTAATGTGACTTGGGCATTTTGGCTACAAAAGTGGCAAGATACCACGGCCCGTTTTGAGGGCCCAACTGCATATCTTTGCTCTTAAGTCCTTTAAATGGTTGATTTTTGCCTTGGACCAATTTTTGCCTATTCAAGGGATACTTGGGGAAGGTGTGGGTCCAGGGGTGTAGAAACCCAAGGATCCTCTCCTTTACATCCAACATATGCACAAAAACCCTTAAAAGCACACACAAAGCAGCCTTAAGTCCATTTGATATGAAATCACATATTAGGGGAATAACTCATTCTAGAAATGTCTAGATGTGATAAAAGTGCAAAAAGACACAAGATGAAGCCCTAAAATAGGGCTGAATCACCACCCCAAACTTAAAATATACTTGTAATCAAGTATGCTCCAACCTAATATCTCTTCAGTTTCTTTCAATAAACAAGAATGATAAATGCATTACAATAAATGATAATTGACTAAATGGGCTTAAAGATGACTAAGTACATGTGTTCCACCTCTCTCCTCTCCACTTTCACAAAACAATCATGAAAAGAGAACTAAGCATACAAACTTCAAATATAGGGCATAGAACACATAATCAATACATATGGCTTTCAAGTAGCTCTGGGTAGACCATTTCATGATGATGATAATCAATGATGACTAGGAGTGGTGTTTCACTTTCATACATTCAATTTCATACTCCAAACCACACTATGTGAACCACGTGGCTACGAAAAAGGGTGAAGTGAGCTTGGTTTTATGTTTCTTAGCTCAATGGGTATGAAAATAGAAGAAAGGGTTGAGATGAGAGGTTGGAGTGCTATTACATAAATCACTCATCTTTTCTTTATTTGGATTCTATTACATAGGAGCATCTTTAATTTTCTTTTTGGAATTTTTTTCTTTTTCTTTTTTTGTTGTTGTTTGCTATTGGTGTCGGTAGGGATATGACGGTGAGAGTGAATCAGGGAGATATAGATATGTCCACCCCAAAATTTTAGAGGTGGCCAAGACAGAATATGTGCACTTTGGAATCCTTTCATGAGGCAGAGAGGTAAGAAGATGATGAAATAAAATTCAGGTCAAAGAGGAGTCACCAGTGTGGTTCTCAACATAAAATCCCATGCATGAAACTTATTTTGACACTTCATCAACTAATGTCACACCACATGCGTGAACAACATGAAATTCATACCTTTATCATGTGATTCCACAAGTCCTAAGCATTCATAACTTGTTCAAATCACAATTCAAACAAAGCATTCACAAACATGAGAGAAGTGATTCACATGTAGAAAGTCAACAATTAAGACCATTAGCAATAGAACATAGGAAAGGAGCATGCATTTGTCATGTATCAAGATTTTCAGTTAAAAAAGTGGAGATTAGGTCAAAACATGTTCTTGGGCAACACATTCTAAATTTGTGAAAAAGTGACCAACACGGTGCCAACTTGCATTAAATCACATCCAAACCTATATTTAGGGAATAAGATGCATAAAGTGGAAAGTACTAGATAAAATACACAAAAATTACCAAAAATCTACATGAGATGCAAGGCATGGTATGAAATGGTAAAAGGAGAAAAAATTTTGAAATATTACTAAAAAATTCATGAAATTAACTATATGGTATGCATGAATGCAAAACAATCACACAAAGTCTGGATGTGCAAGTATAAGAGTTAGTATACTATTTGATCATCTAGGCAAAAATTTAGAACATGGAACATAGAAAAAAATGAGGTAAAGGAAGAGCTTCTGCCCTACCACCTCAAACTTTTAAACCATGCTATCCTCAACATTAAATATAAGTTTAGAATATTAGGGTAGAGAGTATGGAATTGCAGTAGATAAATGCCAAGAGGGAGAGTGATCAACATAGCATTCAGGGAGTAGGGCTGGACCACCATGGCTGTGCTGTGCAAAACAGAGTGTTGTCTTGCCAAAAACATGGTCATGTTGTGTGGAATGGCCATGCTGGACACCTTCTTATAGCTGTTTCACTGATCTTCACTATTCATTTGAATTTTTATATTCTCTTTGGCTAGCTCCTTCATGCATCATCTTTTCTCCATGGTACCTTCTCTAACGTGTTTCTCAAACTAGAAAACTATCAAGTATGGTGTGTGTATTTCTTAGAATGTGTAAAAGCAAATGAAAAGAAAGGGTTTTGAGTGCAAGAGTCTCAAACTAACGTTATTTGCCTCCCACTAGTGCTAATTTTATTGCCTTCATATGGGAATATTGTTCTTATGTCATGAAGTGTTCACAGAAAAAAGTGTCTCCTTTGTCTTTCGAAGTGACCCTTTCCAAAGCTCTAACTATAGGATCTTCATCCCAAGGAACATGCATGCTTTTGTAACTGTTGTTTGCCAACCACTGCTCACAAAAGTCAGTATAATCCAAGTTGGTACACAAATGTTCATCCCTTAACCTTTGTCTTTCTTTATCTGTGAACATGAAAACATCTGTCTTTTTCCTATTATAGATGACTATCATAGCACTGATGTGGACTTTGATTTCCACATCCACTATAGACAAGAAGGGTCTTACCAAGATGATCTATTCATTTCCATCTAAGGGATCGAAATCTAAAACCATAAGATCTTCCCGATAGGCAACACTCATTCTAGTGTTAACTGCACCATCTAATTATGTAATATGCCTACATGCATTTGCCTAGACCCATCAGCTAGCAACATAACACAATTTGATGGAATCATTCTCTCTATACCCAGCTGCACAACCATGTTATAGGATATGCTACTCACATTGGAGCCCAAATCTAGAAGTTCACGTTTGATGCATTGACAGTCGATGTAAAACTGGATATATGGTATCCTTGGGTCTCCCCTCTTTTAAGGAAAGCATATGCCCAAACTAAAATTCACTCTTTCTATAGCAATGATTTCTTTGGGTACTTCTTTGACAAACCTTCTATTAGTGGTGAATGCATTTCTAATAAGGGAAATGAAGGTTGATAAGTGTGTTCTTCCTTTCTTTGGAATTCTCACCACGTAATCCTACTTCTTGGGGATGTGAGGATTTTCAAGTTACCATGAACAGATTATAGTGGTGCCCATAGTGTTATCATCTCATGAGAATGTGAAGCCGCACTTTCTATCTCATCATAGGATGGGGAGAAAACTAAATTTCCAGTACCCTTGGCACATTCATGAAATGATGGGATAACTAGTCTCATGACCTCCATTGGGGGTGAGATGAGTCACTTTTCCTTCTCAAACGGCAGTGGGACATCGGGTGGCACTTTCTCAAGAGTAATGGTGGCAACATGCGCTTGAGTGCACTTGCTACTTTCAAGTAAAAAGGGAACAACATAATCTTTGATGATCTCAACATGTCTACAAGACTTTTCTGGCCATGGTTCTTCATCACAAACCTTTTTCACCTTATCCTCCCTTTCCATGAATTTCTTAACATCCTTCTTCCCCCATATGACAAACACCATTTTCACTTGCTCATGAGGAGGATGGGGACCTCATGAGGATGATGGTGGTGGTCTTTGGTGAGGTGTATTAGGATTTTGGAGGATGTAAGTTGGTTGTGGAGGAGGTTGTTGTGGAGGTGATTGTTTTGGTTGTTGTGGAGAGGGTTAATATTGGGGTGGGGCTTGATGGTAAGATTGTGGTATAGGTGGAGTGTATTGGTGGCTGTATGGGGTTTGTGGAGGTGGAGGACCATATGGATGAGGAGGTCCTTGGTATTGTTGCAAAGTTGATACTTGCCCTTGTGGTGGGACATAGATACCTTTAGGAGTGATCATGGAACCACCATCACTATTTGGGTTGGCCATGGTTTGGGAAGGGAGTCTTCCATCCTCATGAAAGTCAAGTGAAAGAGAGGTTTGATCTAGCCTTTGATCGAGGTGAATAATTGTTTGTCCATGAGAGGACACATCCCTCTTTACTTCATCTAGGTTTTGTAGTCTCCCAAGGACTTCTTCTTCAAACCTTGAACAATTTCCTGGTCCTTGGTTTTGTTTTGGTTTCCCTTGTCCTTCTTCTCCTTGTTTCTTCTAGTAAAAATTGGGGTGATTCCTCCATTCTGAAGTAAAGGAGTTAGACATGAACCCTTGGTTGTTCCGGTTCCCAAAAGTATGTAGAGCCTTCACCTCTTCATCAATAGAATCAATGTACATGACAGATTGACTGGTAGAACCCGCAACTTGATTCTTCATTAAATTCATCATGTCAGCTAGAATCTTCATAGTTTGTAGATTTGCCTCATCTCTAACTGGAGTTGGACGAGGTGTCTAGTTTCTGTCAAAGTGCACTCCCATGCTTGCATCCTAGTGATATGAATTTGCAGCTAGGTTCTCAAACAAAGGCCATGACTCTTCTATGGGCTTGGCCGTGAAGGTTCCTCCACAAGAGGAGTCAACCACCATTTGACCCAATTCAGACAGCCTGGTGTAGAAGGATTGCACAAGTCGCCATATAGGAACCTCATGGTGAGGGCAATTGAAGCTTTTGGAACCTTTCCCAACTCTCATGCAATGACTCATTCTCCTTTTGAGTGAATGAGGTGATATACATCCTCTATTGTGTCAACTTTGAGATGGGGTAGAATTTCTTCAAGAACTCATTCTTCATTGCCACCCAAGTACTAGTTCTGGCTTCAACATTTACCATTCCTTAGCTTTCTCCTTGAGTGAAAATGGGAAGAGGGTTATTCTTATGGAATCATTGGTTGTTGTAGGTGTGAAAAAGGTGGAGCAAGTCTCTAGAAATGTGTCAATGTGGTAGTATGATTCTTGTTCTCCAACCCATGGAAGGTGGATAGGAGTCCAAGGAGTAGGGGTGAGCATCGGTCCAAAACCGGACCGGACCGGACCGAACCGGACTGGACCGAGGACCGAATATCAATAATTTTTGGACCGTAGACCGGACCGTTTGGTGGTCAGACCGGACCGGGACCGGACCGTTTTGACCGCGGACCGGACCGGACCGGACCGGACCAGACCGAAGACCGAATTTATTGAAATTCCCGGACCGCGGACCGGACCGAAATCGAAATGGACCGGACCGAACCGGACCGAATTGAGCGGTCCGGTCCGGTTTTGCGGTCTGGACCGTTATTTGCTCACCCCTACATGCATCGGTCCAAAACCGGACCGGACCGGACCGAACCAGACCGGACCGAGGACCGAATATCAATAATTTTTGGACCGTAGACCGGACCGTTTGGTGGTCAGACCGGACCGGGACCGGACCGTTTTGACCGCGGACCGGACCGGACCGGACCGGACCGAAGACCGAATTTATTGAAATTCCCGGACCGCGGACCGGACCGAAATCGAAATGGACCGGACCGAACCGGACCGAATTGAGCGGTCCGGTCCGGTTTTGCGGTCTGGACCGTTATTTGCTCACCCCTACCAAGGAGGGTTGGTGGAATGGAAATTTTTTGACCCAACATTTGGTCAACTAGGGCAACAACAGGCAAAGTGTAGTTACCTAGGATGAAGTACTCATGGAGAGGATGGATGGGTGGTGGTTGAGCATCTTCTCCCCCTCCCTCACGGTGTTGACCACTCCTATCCCCCATTTCATCCTCTTAGTGTTGTCTGTGTAGGTGTTGACGTTTCCTTCTACCTATCTTGGGATCAAATGGAACCAAATCAGTAGAGTTGAGCATCTTCAAAGCATGCACAACTGTCACCAGCACATGACACAAACAAGCAATAAGAGCTAAGTTAGAAGACAAGTATGCAAAGGTAAATAAAGAATAAATAATAGCAATGGTGAGGGCAGTAGGAAAAGCTAAGCTACACTAACTATCTAGGATGAGTGTCTCACTCCCCATTAATGGGGCCAAAAATCTTGGTGCATTTTCACACACATGGATCTTTCAAATTGATAATAGACCTAGTCTAACATACTCACATAAACTAGTCACACCACCCGAAAGTGGATGGGGTCGTGTTATAGTATAGGCAAGAGGCAAGGTAAGGATCGATCCGTAGGGAGAAAGGGGGAATGACGTGGCTTATATTATCGCACTAAAAAACTCACTTAGGGTTGAAATCCCTAATTTTTTAACCAAAACAACGTGCAATAATACCACCTGCAAGCGGACGAGTCTTATCACAGTATAGTTGAGGATCGAATCCCAAGGGACAACGTTTTTAAGAATCTTTCTCTAGTCAAATTTAGTTGAATCGAGACTAATATTTAAAATAAGGATGGTTGATTTGATTTTAATTAAACTAAACATGAGGAAAGTAAAAGAGCAGGATTAAAGGTTGATTAAAGATTAATGATGGAAATCGCTGGGATGGTCCCGTGTTTCACCACCACTGCTCATGCAATCACATCCAAACATCAAAGATCCAGGCAAGATATAACCATTCAAAAAGAGCTGCTACAGAACCCCCCATACGGGTGTCAGGTTCACGTAAGCATCACCTTAGGTATCAGATGTCTCATCACCATCCAGATCACATACTTATAGCTCCGAAGATACAGAGATCTAAATGAAGTTGTGGGCCCCCTATACAGGCATCAGGCACACAGAAGCGTCACCGTGGGCTAGATGGCTCGTCACCACACAGATCATACACTTACGACCTCAAGGAATCCCATTCTATTTCTAGTTTGGGAGTCAACCGCGTTAATCGACATTCAAAACCTACACATAGAAGTTCTCGCAACATAGGAAATGAACAAGATACATGCAAGCAGGTGATCAATCCACAAGCACACATCGACGATTATCAACGAAATGAAAGATTATATACATGCCATGGAATTTTTAACAGTGAGATATGAAAGCATGAGCAGCGGGGCTAGTCCCCGCACCCCAGCAAAAGTAAACTACTCGCTCATGGTGAGAGAAAAAAGAAAAACAAGAGAAAGAGAAGATCCTGCCATGAGCATGGTGAAGACGATGATCGCAGCTTGATGGAGAAACAGTCTTCTACACGATGTCGGGGCGGATCTGGACGAGGAGGGAAGAACGCCACGGCAGACGGGACGGATCTTCTCTCTCCACCTTCTTCTTCTTCTCGTAGTCCTCATCACAGCAGAAGGAGTAGCTCATGGATGAGATGGTGGCGTGGACGCAACAGATCTAGATCTATATCTAGATCTAAATGAGGTGGCTTGCAGATCTGAGTGTTCATTCAAGATCTGGGTGAACAGGCTGCAAAACCACCACGGGGGCAGGTTCTTGGCTATGGAGATCATCTCCTTAGGCCCAGGACAGTCCTGCAGCCTAATGACGTATGGACATGATCCTTTAACTGGCTGGAGTTGCGTTCTATTTATAGGCAGATTTGCACTGACTTAATATTGCGACGTTGTCATTTCTACAACAGGTCGCGGCTCTGCGATCGCAGATTTTTGTATGATCGTGGTCTTTTTGGATGCCGCGGTCGCGACAAATTGTTAACATGTCACGATCTTTTTTTTCTTCTTTTCTGCCCTTTTAGTCGCGATTGTGTGCGGCGACCGGTGTTGCTGCTGTGAAGGTGGGTGGAGTCATGGATGCCAAAGCATGGGCGTGCACCCCTAGACGCTTGAGTAGGCAACTGGTGGATGCGAATGTAGATATAACATGTCAGGTCGCGATTCAGTAATCGCGGTCGTGGCAGAATCATGGGGGTCGCGATCTATGGAGTGTTGCTGCGATCGTGGAGGTAGGTTACGATGGTGGGGCTAAGGCACAACATCAAGGGTGAGGGAGAGAAGAGGCGATCTGCAGGCTGAGAAAGCACAGAACCGCAGTTCCCTCTTGGACCGATCGTGATCGAGAGGAGAGTAGACCGCGGGTTGCTTTTGTTGGTGTTGGCGTCGCGGTGGGTGGAGGAGGGAGCAGGAGGCGGAAGGTTGCGGCTTTTTTTGCCGCGGTCGCGGTTAGTTGGCGGGAAGGGATCAGTCGCGATAACTGGAAGCCACGGGCAGAAGGGAAGTAACCGCGATCGCAGTTTGTGGATGAGGGTGGTCGCGGTTATGAGGAACCGTGGTGCAGGTCGCGGTGTTTGTATGGAGAGAGAATCGTAGTTTTGTGGGTGCGGTGTAAGATGGAGATAGATGGAGATGGAGGCTACGTTGCAGTTGCTAAAGATTAGAGGAGAACCGTGAGAGGTGGAGAAGACGTGGAGAGAGGCAGAGCGTAGGGGGAGCTCCTGGGAGAAGGCAGTGGTGCAAAAGAGGGGCGACGACAGTAGAGACGAACTTATCTTGATCGTTGTCGGCTGCCCACGGGCGCTGTGTTGCAGAGCCACAGGTCGCAGTCGCTGAGATTGCAGACATGTGTCTGAGGTTCTTTGGGAGTCTAGGTCACGGGAGAGATCGTGAGATTGGTCGTGATTAGCAAGATTGTGAGCGGGGGAGATCCACGGGCAGGTGGCTAAAGTAAGATCGCGACCAGGCTACAACAACCACGATCACGTTTAGGGTAGCAGAGGGATCGCAATCTGTGAAGATGAAAGGCACAAGTCACGCTTGTGAGAGGGAAGGTGGGACCCAATGGCTTAGTGGAGGGCCCGGTTGGTACATAAGAAAGGGACAAGGCCTCGACGCTGTTGACTTGAATAAAGAAGAAAATGGGTGCAAATAGTGATGAGGGCCGAGAAGTTTGTGTCCAAGCTTGACTTCTTGGACTTGATTAATCCTGCAAACAGGTGTAAAAATTGAATTAAAACCACTTCGATTAATCCAAGGCAATACACATATTAGACGATAAAGCCAATAAATGTGCATTAAAGAAATTAAGCCAAGTCAATGCACATATTAGAAGATAAAGCCAATAAATGCACAAATGCAACCACAATTGGGCCAAACGAGGCAATTAGACTTAGATGAATATGCATTCATCAAAATACCCCGAACTTAAACGTTGCTCGTCCTCGAGTAACACAAAATCTAAAACACTCTCTGGATGAATACTTTCAACTCATGTGATTGCCTCATCTTTACATCACGATTATTTCTTTTCTGCTCGGTATGACTAAGTGTCTCAACATCCTGAGATCACAGAACACATTTTACCAAATCTTCATTTCCGAGTTCACTTTCCAATATCACTTCCTCTCTACTTTTTCCAAAATCAAGCATGTCAGAGAGTTTCGTAAGAGTCCAGAGATACCCACAGAACAACAAGTGTGCACCTGATCTGAGGCTGGTGTTTTTAGGATGTTGGTGAGAGTAGGCATTCATTGTGCCAGTAGGCGGAAAAGGGAGTGAAGGATGGTATGGAAGGAAGTAATAAATCTCTCCTCTATTCGACTTGAGATTTTTATTATATGATTTGCAATTTCATTGATTGCATTTTTTTGTGCGAATCTCTCCTCTATTCGACTCGAGATTGCATTTCTTTTTGTGTGCGCTTAGGCATCTTTTCTTGGTGATACACCCCTATTTCGTAGTGAGGGGTATGGAAGAAGCAGAAAGAGAGAGGGGGTGTGCCACCCCAAACTTGGGGTTTGGCACTATATTGGCTATTTTTGTTCGTTTTTTATGAATGAAGGGGTAAGAAGATGATAGAAGAAGTGTAGAAAAGAGTTCAGATCAGAATGCAACTTGATTTACAATCCAGTGCACCGAGTTTCTCTCCTTATCATACTCTGCCCAAATAATGACTTGATGAGGATCCAGTGGAGATTCCATGCTATTGTTCCAGTAGTCAGATAGGAAGCACAACATGTTTGATCCCTCTCAGTTTGACAGATACTTGCCATATCTACTGATCATGATGTTAGGATTCATAAGCTTCACACGGTGATTTCTAATCATAGGCTAGTTACAGAAATTGTTCTCCTTGAGGCTTCGCTTCAAATAAGGAGGGTATAAAGATTCAAAACTGCATGGGAAAATGGGATAGCCGGCTAGGTAAAGGCTTTGATTGAAACAAAAGCGTCACAACTTCATCAAGTTTCTATACAAATTGCTATGAAAACTTTTGAAACTTTTGAAAATTTTGAATATTTTTGCTCAAAATTGCAACAAAATTTCAATGATGAGATCTTAAGTCTGAAACAGATAGGAGAGGGTAGAAAGTAGAGTATGTACCACCCACCCTCCACCATGAACTTAGAAATTTGCTCGTCTCGAGCAAACTCTAAATCCGAGATGGAGGGGAAAACTCGTGCCGGTTGGTCCACCAGATGTGGTTGCATTCCTTTCAGCGACACGTCCTCCATCTGAAATCTCAAAAATGGGAACTATCAGAACTTAAGACTGCATCTTGTGATGCATTGCCTACCAGGTGCAAAATTTTCTAAAAATGAAACTAAAAGTAAAAACTAAGTGAAAGATCGGGTTGCCTCTTGACAAGCGCCTTGGTTTTACGTCGATGGCTCGATGTGATTTCTTTAGCTCTCTGGTAGGTATGTCGGTTTGGACAAATTCATCAATTCATCAGTGCTAGTATCAGCTGTGGTGAAATATATCTTCAAGCGTTGGCCATTTGCCACAAAATCACCTGACTTCTCACTCCATAAGGTAAATGCACCATGTGGATAGATGCTCTTGACAATGTATGGTCCAGACCATCGAGAGTGGAGTTTCCCTGGGAATAACCTCAGTCGCGAGTTGAACACCAGAACTTGGTCTCCCACTTGAATGTCCTTCCTTTTCAGATGACCATCATGCCAAAGTTTTGTGCGTTCCTTGTAGATTCGTGCATTCTCATAAGCTGTCATTCAGAGTTTATCCAACTCTTGAAGTTTGCTTATAGGAGAATTCCATTTGGGTTGTGCAATGCCCCTTCGACATTTTAAAGATGTGTTACATCCATATTTTATGATATGATTGATTCATCACTTGAAGTCTTCATGGATGATTTTTTAGTATTTGGTAAGACATTTGATGAATGTTTGCTCCACCTAGAAGCCATACTTGAAAGGTGTGTCAAGGTTCATTTGGTGTTATCTTGGGAGAAGATTCACTTCATGGTTCTTGATGACATTGTTCCGAGTCACTAAGTTTCCAAGGCCAGAATTGAGGTTGATAAGGCCAAAGTGTACCACTCCCACTATACCTTCCACTATAAGACATGTCCGATCTTTCTTGGGGCATACAGATTTCTGTCATTATTTCATCAAAGATTTTAGTAAAATATCGAGGCCGCTTTGCCACTTGCTTGAAAAAGATGTGGAATTCAACTTCGATGACAAGTATGTTGAAGCCTTCAACCACTTGAATCATAAGTTAATCTCTGCTCCTATTATGCAACCTCCAAATTTCTCCTTGCCATTCAAAATCATGACCAGATGCATCAGATATGGTAGTGGGGTCTGTGTTGGGCCAAAGGGTTGGCTGGATTCCACATGCCATTTACTATGCAAGCAAAACTCTTGATGAAGCCCAAAGGAATCACACTTTGATGGAAAAAGAGTTGTTTGCCCTAATTTTTGCTCTAGATAAGTTTAGCTCTTATCTCTTGTAAAACAAGGTGGTGGTATACACGGATCATGCAATATTGAAATATCTCATAGCAAAGAAAGACTCTAAGCCAAGGTTGATTCCTTGGATAGTATTGCTTTAAGAATTTGATCTAGAGATTGTTGGCAAGAAGGGAGTGGAAAATTTTACAACTGACCATCTCTCCCGCATTGAAGCACCCTATGATGACACGAATCGAATCAAGGAAACAAACCTTCATGAGTAGATTTTCTTACTATCATCCACCCAAAGACCCTGGTACAAACACATTGCTATCTTCTTAGCTAGTGGGAGGATACCAAGTACTTGGGCAAGGTAAGAGAGCAAGAGACTATTTGCTATGGTGAAAAACTATGCTTGGGATGACCCACATCTATTCAAATATTATCCCGACCAACTCATTAGAAGGTGGGTTCTAGAAATTGAGCAACACGAGATCTTATCCATGTGCCACTTTGGCATGTATGGAGGTCATTTTGGTGGGAAATACACAACCACCAAGATCCTTCAAAGTGGATTCTATTGCCTAACCTTGTTCAAAGATGCTCATGAGTATTGCAAATGTTGTTTGAAGTGCCAAAAGGTGGGCACTATCTTCAAGAGGGACATGATGCTTCTATCACCCATTCTTGTGGTTGAGGTGTTTAATGTTTGGGGAATTGACTTCATGGGTCAGTTTCCTCCCTCCTTCAGATATGTGTACATCTTAGTGGTCATTGATTACGTATCAAAGTGGATTGAAGCTATTTCTACTAGAACAAATGATCATAAAGTGGTTTGTGATTTTGTAAAGTCAAACATCTTTAGCCAATTCAGTGTACCCCGGGCCATGATTAGTGATGGCGGAAGCCATTTCATCCATAGGACATTTGAAGGGTTGCTAAAAAGGCATGGAGTGAATCATTGTGTGGCTACTCCTTATCACCCTCAAATGAGTGGTCAAGTTGAGCTAGCTAATCGGGAGATAAAGCTCATTCTTGAGAAGAGGTGAGTTCGCACCACAAGGATTGGTCTTTACATCTCGATGAAGCTTTGTGGGCATATATGACTACATTTAAAGCCCCAATTGGCACCACGTCATTTAAAATTATGTATAGAAAAAACTGCCATCTACCTGTGGAAATGCAAGACAAGGATTTATGGGCGTTGAAATACATGGACATGGATGGAGACATTGTCGTATTGAGAAGAAAGTTGCAGCTACATGATCTTGAGGAGATGTGACATGAGGCTTATGAATTGTCTAAAAGTTATAAGGAAAGGACCAAGTTATTACATGACAAGCTAATCAAGAAGGACTTTGCACCCGGATAACGGGTATGGTTGTACAACTCTAGGATGAAGTTCTTTCCCAAGAAGCTCCATTCTACATGGGAAGGACCTTATGTAATCAAGAATGTATATCCATCCAGGGCTGTTGTGATTCATGAAAAGGATGGAGTAAGAGAGTTCACTGTTAATAGACAAAGATTGAAAGCAGTTGTTGAAGTAGGTCCAGACAAAGCCAACCAAAGTTTTGACATCGTGATGTTAGTTGATGAACACCATCTTGATGAAGAGATGTGCTTAAATGTACATGAGTGAGATATCTACTACAAAGATGCTTTGAAAATTCCACGACGATAACCGAGTCTAGAATTAATAAGCTCGGTTGAAGGTGTTAAATTTAGTGCTAGTGGGAGGCAACCCACCTAGGGTTGGGAAATTTTTCACCCAACCATCACTTTTTGATATTTTTTCTTTCTATTTACATGTTTCCAATAATACACACACATTTGTGTTTAACAATTTGCTTTAGTTTTGATGATGAGATAGGTGAAACAGGTGAAAGCCTACAGAATGGGTTACATTTTAGTGAAAAGTAGTGATGGAACATTAATTGTATCAAATTTGATGGTTGGTTTATGAATGGTTAAGTGTTTTGAGAATTTTTGAAGTTTTGTCAACTTGAAGGTATCGGGACGATCGTGCTGGCATGGAATGGTCGTATTGGCATTGTCACTTTGAATAGGGAAAACCCAAGTTTAGGGCCTGGTCAGCATGACCGCTCTGACCAAAACGACCGTGCTGGCATTTTGCTAGAACGGACGTGCTGGCCTGGGCTCAGTACTTAAGTTACCAGAAAATTCATGACCGAGCATGACTTGTTCTTCATTTGCTTGACCCAAAACAATCTGTGGCCTTAGGTGACTAGGGCGACCCCTGTTTTCTCCCAAATTGCCTCCTTTTCCTCCCAAACTCTGGATTCGGGTTCCCTTTATCTCCCAATCACCTTCCCCTACCTCAAGCTCCACTTTCCACCCTCCATTAACCTTTATTTCTCCATCTCCAAGGATATTTTGCCCCTATGTTTCGGAGCATGAAAATTGTTGTGCTTCTTCGATTCTCCACTAAATCCATGCAAAAATGAATACCATGGGCAAAGCAATCAATAAAGGGGTAGAGAAGACTATGAATATCCTCATCAGAGGAAAAGGCCGCACAAAAGGGGCCTCCAACATCACACTGCCATCACACATCCCTATGTCACCATCTAACTTCATCTCTGGTTCATCTCTTCAGAGATCTGCATCGACAAGTTCTTCCCAACTCCACTCCTTCTCAAGCCAACACACTTCGGATCTGGGCTAAAGCAACCCCAAAGAGGAGGAAGAAGAAGAGTTGGAAAACATTGTGGATTATGTCGACAATGATGCACTGGCCCAAGAGAGGAGGGCTAAGAAAATAGTTTTGATGTCATCTTCACACCTACCTCCACTATCGACTCTGGCAAGGCACTCTACTTCATCAGCATAGCCTCGCACCGCTCAACAACCCACTAGACATTGGTTGTTGATTGAAGAAGAAGATGAGGATGCACCCATTGAATTGGTACCCTTGAACTTGGATACAAGTTTGGGGTCACACACTTATGAGGAGGACGAGGTAGAAAGACTGAGAGTGAGAAGATGGAGGATGAGCCAGTGGATTTCTTATCCAAGCTAGAGGAGGATAGAATGAAGTGGGTTGGATAGCATCTTGAGGAAGCCGCATATAGGAGGAGCACATCAAGAAGAGTGTTCACATGGTCCCTCCACCCCGAGTTCACTACTAGGAGGGTGATTCCCATAAGATATGTTTTCTTTAACACCATACACGCCCTAGGGATGCATGCTATCACCAAGGATTTCTTAGAATCATGTGGGTTGTATCACTTGTTGACCACTGTAGAAGAAGCATACTTAGAGACAACTCATGAATTCTTTGGGTCCCTAGAGAAGGTGCAATATCAAGGGGAGGATGCAATCCACTTCAATCTTAATGACTTCACACGTGTACTAAAGTCCTCCCACCTCAACAAGATCTTAGTACCAATACCAGAGATGGCACAAACATTTGATGGGGGCAGGTATGACAAAAATGGAAAATGAAACTATTCTAAGATGTGGGCGACATTCACTAGACAAGGAACCTTCGCAGTGGGAAAGTCAAAAACAAGCAAAATTTTCAAACCCCATTTTGAGATATATTCAGAAAGTTCTAGCCAACATTGTCTTTGGTCGGTATGACAACCAAGGTTGCTTCTCTCAGAAAGACTTGTTTGTGATGTCAGTAATGGTAAGTCGTGGCCATGTGAATCTGGGAATGATGATGATTGATCAAACAATCCCCTCCAAGAGAAAGAATCCTTTCATAATGGGGGGATTGTGACCACCATAGAAAAAGAACTTGATTGTCATCTCCAGAACCTCACAAAGATAGAAAGGACTAAGTTGGTTGATTTGAATTATCTTGCAAGGTCCCAGATGATATCCATAAGAGACAAAAAGATCATTTACAACATGAAACCCGGGTACCCTGGCACCACTTTAGAGTTGTCTTACCATGTTGCTATTCTTCTTGGTGATATTAGGTTGTTGGAAAATCTGCCAACATGGGTTTCCAAGTGGGAAATCCAGTATCCTAGAGAAGACTACAGACCCATGCTAGTGGACTTACCTAAGGGAGTAGGAGAGACAAATGTGCCAGAGCAGCAATGCATCCTTGAGCAGTTACATCGCACAAGACAGACATAAGGATTTTGATGTGTAGCCACCTCCAACAAATACATATGACATGTCAGGCATTCATGCACAGTTGGAGGTGATTTAGTAGACACAACAGGCCATGTGGTTAGATCAACAGCAGATGCATCATTAAATCAACCACATGTACCAGTATCAGCATGTGCAGGTACAAAGAAACCACCAATGTGGGGAGGATTTTTGGGGAGCCCTATCTGGATACCAGGAGACATAGCCGCCTCCATAGGTGGACTATGGGGGGCACTATTACTATCACCCACCTCCACAGGTCGGCCCACCGTAGGATCCCACACCAGCAGAGTAGTGATTTCTACCCTATCATTCCTAAGATTTAGTTTCATGTGTAGGACATCATGATTCAAACGTTTGGGTGGTAGGGCGGTATGCCCTCTTTTCTTAGATTATTTTATTGATGTCAGTCTCATCTAATCTCTGTTTGGTTGACATTACTCTTTCTAATGTAGATTTCTTATTGTAAGCATTCATGCATACATGTAGTTTAATTTCATGCATTTTTACTATTTTTTTTTTAAAATTTAGCTCTTTTTTCTCTTCCATTGTAAGGAGGCGAGATCACCCCCTACTTAAATTTAACAAAAAATACAATACATCCTTCAAATTATTAAGAACATTTTGATGGAAGGATGCATGCATAATAAATCCATTTAAATAAGCATGGACCAAATACAACCATTGTCAATAGTAGCAACAGAAGAAAGTAACATGAGAAAAACTAAACTATTACATAGATTGTTCTAAAAGAAGAAGTAGATAAGAATCTAGGCTAATACAAAGCTCTTATTTCTAGAGTTCATAACATATATTTTTGTGCAAGGTCTTAGCAACATCAACCTTGCCATGATATCAACTTCACTCCTGCCCTAGGTTTCCTTGTGCTTGACCTAGCCCTTGTCCTGGTTCTGGGTGATTGGGAAGCACCCAGCAAGAGAAAGATAGAATGCATGTGTCACAACATGATAATGTACAAGAAGCGTAGAAGGAATGGAAACATAAAGATTTTCTATACTAAGATTGTTCAAGAGTATGAGGCATATAATTCAAATGGGATTTCTGCCAAGCATATAAGTCAAATATAGAACAAGCATGATTCATTAAGACTAAGCTAAACTAACATAGGGTGAGGCGCCTACCAACCTCAACTAGGAGGAGAGGGGAAATAACATCCCAAACCTCAAAAATATATATAAAGTGGCAGGGGGACTAAAACCCCAGTGCCCTGTGGGTGACTTGTACTCATGTACACTATATTAGTTAACTAGTCAAACTATCATTATCATGCTTACAATTCACAATGGCAGAGAAGGCAAATAACATTTATTCAAGTGGGGCCCAATGACCCAAACATTTCCAAGAGATAACAAAAAAAAAAAGATGTTCATGCAACAAGATCTCATATTGGATACTCAAATGAATAGTTTAAGGGCAACATGTATATATCAAGATCTCAATCACATCAACAAGGTAAATCAAGGCAAGTGAGGTCCCATGACCCATATTCATCAAAGAATAACAATATAGCAAGACTATGCTTCATAGTTACAAATTTTCATGTCAAAGTAGCAGATGGATGATATTATTAAAAGTATGCCTCATATGAGAAAACTAGGCTAAGCATGATAGAAAGCCCAACTGAGGTGTTAGAATGCACATACCTGTTCTTTCTTTCTAGATTATCCCTTATCCACTAAGATATCAGGTCCAAACTCACTTTATCCTAGGTTCAAAGATTAATGCATGTATTAGGTTACTTAATTGCACTTTAAGTGTAAAATGTCCACATTTATAACTCATGGGTAAAGGCTTTGGATTTTGGTTCTGGAAATAGGTCCAAACCATCCCTAATACTTTTCTACTCGAGAAAACATATTTTATTGTCAAAAACAGAGTTAAAACACTATTATAATCATTTTTTATCACTTTATACATTTAAATTAGTGTTTGAATTAATTAAAAGGCTTATGATGGAAATCAGGGTTCAAAACTTAAAATTCGTATTCTACATGTTTTTAGCTTTCCAACGAGTATTTATTTATAATTTTCTGACAACCGAGCGATTTACTATGAATTAAACAAGATTGACTAGTTAATTGCTAAATGGGTAAAAATCAAGGTTGAAGTTGACGGATCTGCCCTCGGCTAAAGAATCAGAGAGGAAGGGTGCGCGGGGGAAAAATGGACATTTGTCCATCGTCTTCTTCCCAAGGCTGTGTCTAGCCTTGTGACGGGGTGCAACCTTGGCCCTTTGGGCATTTTTGCGATACTCAACGAAAACCGTCGTTCAGGTACTCGAAACGAAGAGGATCGAACTACGAACTCGCCTAACCGATCAATTTTGATGCACGAGCCGCCTAGCAACTGGGAGGAGTGCCATAAGGATTGCTGAAAAAACTCCATGTCGTCGGCCACACGTGCTTCCTCAGGCAAAATCGATGGTTTGGGCAAGTTGTTAAGGTTCCGACGAAGGTGTGTAGGTGGTATTTTATAGGTGATCGAGCATGTGGAACCGTGATGGACGTGGCCGTGAGAGAGCTCAATCAGAGGCTCCTGCCATTCTAGATATGTTGTGTCTCACTGGTCAAGTGAGAGCTCAAATGACCCGGGGGGTCGCTATGAACCTGTAGGCGAAGAGATCTCGTAAAATGGTTGTGAAACGACAGAGAACGGAGCTGAGGAGTCGAGCTCGTTACTCATGTAACTTCTGGAGGTGGAAGACAGGCTCTAGGCCATTGGATCGGGGTTGGGGATCACATGAACCACTGGATCAGAGTCCACCATGGACCTGCGTGGCCAAAGCATGCGTGACAGACATTTAAGCCAAACTTTGGCTTAAATGATGTGCATATGCGAATGATATTATGTCCCACTTTAATAGAAACTTGTTTAATGCATTTGGAAGGTCAAATGAACTCCAAATGACCCTAAATTTTAACCCTAGGTTGCTAATGAAGTCTAGATTCATGCTATGCAATTATATTTGCATTTCACTCAACCTTTGGCATCCAAATAATTATTTTTATTATTAAAGCATATTTTAATATAATGCTATAGTAAACAATTATGTGTTGCTTTTATAAGAAACCCTTGGTTCCCAAATTCGAGATTTGGAGTCCAAGAGTTCATTACTCACTAATATCATGCATTTGTAAAATTAATTAGCCCATAATAAGAGTGAGGTGTGAAAGTTGATTTTAATTCACCATTTAATTCACACTTGCTAATTAAATCACTTCTTATCCATTTTAATTAATTATTGAGCTCCAACATTATCCATTAGATAACAAATTCATGGTTTAATGGTAAATTGCATAATTACCCCATCCATATATCAATTTGTGGTATTTTGTGCATCTAACCCTCAAATTGGCATAAAGTGTACTTCAATAATCAATTTCTCAAATATTCAATATTAAGGAGACAAAAAGGAAGAGAAAGAAATTAACATAAAAATTGAGGTGGAAATGATAATTTTATTGAAACTCAGGACGTTACATCCATGCCATGCATTGATCATGTAGGTTTTGGTAATTTTTGTGTGTTTTAACTAGGATTTTCTACTTTATGTGTTAATTTCCCTAAATGTAGTTTTAGATGTGATTGAATGCAAATTGGAGCCATTCTGGCCAATTTTTCCTGAACTTGAATATCCTTGCTCAATACTATGTTTCAACTGAATCTCTATCTATTGTGATGAAAATTGTTAAATCTTGGATAATGTAACTTGCTTTTGATGTCTGTGGCTAGAATGAGTCTTATGTAGGAATATTGCATGTGTTCCAAGCCTCTTGAAATAATTTGTTGTTTTGAATAAAAGGATGATTCTTGCAAGTGTTGAACATGTGGGTTTTATTGTTGTTTATGAAAAGGATGCAATCTACTATACTGTTCATTTAATGCATAACTTATTTTATTTGTGAATGTTACATGGACTAACTTGCTTGAGTGATATTATACATGAACTTCCACTGCTTGTGACCCCTCTTTGATCCAACAATTCTTCCACCATATTCTTACGTCTTTGCCTCATGAAAGGATGCCAAAGTGCACATATTAGCCTTAACCACCCCCAAAAGTTTGAGGTGGTCATACCTTTACCTCCCCGCTCATGTTATGACCCTGCTTCCCGATAACCCACAATTAAGGAAGACCAAGAAGTCAGAGTTGTTATCCCATAATAGGATCAATGTTTTTGTAGATAATAAAAAATAATTAATAAATTCTACCAAAGACTAAGCTTAAAATACGATAAAAATTTTACTTTTCACATACCTTTCAAAAATAGGAATATGGAACTTCTACCCACTATAGATTTTATATAACTAAATCATCCTTTAATAGATTATCTTTATCTTCACAAATGCCACTTTATTGTTTGTCACTTTTAGATATTCTTAAAACACCGACAAAAAAAATGTCGGTCGGTATAAATGAATATACTGGTATGTGGTGACAATCAAAATATTGCACATATATTGTAACAACCTAATCGCATCAATAGTTGTTAACAATGCAAGATTACATTTTTTCAATATGACTTTCCAACGGCTTTTCCTCATCCTCTGGGATACCCTCTCTTCGGGTTAAGTCCTTGCAAATGACTTTAAGGCTACCTTCTCCATCTTGAGCTTGGTACCTGGGGTCACCTCTCTGGGTGCCCGGTGGTCTTCCCTCTGGGGCTTG
Source organism: Alisma plantago-aquatica (assembly GCA_963693085.1). Lineage (NCBI taxonomy): Eukaryota > Viridiplantae > Streptophyta > Magnoliopsida > Alismatales > Alismataceae > Alisma > Alisma plantago-aquatica. The sequence goes on along the minus strand of OY856413.1, from coordinate 832,752,958 downwards.
ATGACATGTGACCTTCCTCTGAGGCTTGGTCTCTCATCTTACATTCAAAGATGGTATGTAGGTTTGGAAAAGTCATATATATACTTAAACTGTGATAATCATATTCACATTTTATCAATTGCATGGAAATAAACTGCTTGGATGATTATATATCTACAATATTTAAAGTGAATATGATTATCACAATTTAAGTATATATATATATATGACTTACCTGAACCTACATACCCTCTATGGATGTAAGATGAGAGACCAAGCCCCGGAGGAAGGTCATAGGTGGTCAAGCCCCAGAGGTAAGACCACCGGGAACCCAGAGAGGTGACCCCAGGTACTAAGCTTAGGATGGAGAAGGTAGCCTTATAGTCACTTTCAAGGACTTAACTCTAAGAGAGTGTATCCGTGAGGATGAGTAAAAGTGGCTGGGAAGTCATACTGAAAAACATATATTTGCATTGTTAACAACTATTTGATGTGTAATATTTTAAATTATAAAAAAAACTATTTGATGTGATTAGGTTGTTAGAATATATGTGCAATATTTTGATTGTCACCACATATCACTATATTCATTTATACTAACTGACATTTTGTTTGTTGGTATTTTAGGAATATCTGAAAGTGACAAATAGTAAAGTGGCATTTGTGAAGATAAAGATAATCTATTAAAGGAGGATTCAGTTAGATAAAACTCTATAGTGGATAGAAGTTACATATTCCTATTTTTGAAAGGTATGTGAAAAGTAAAAAAAGTATCCTATTTTAAGCTTAGTCTTTGGTAGAATTTATTAATTATTATTTTTTATTTTCCAAATCATTGATCCTATTTTAGGATAACAACTCTGACTTCTTGGTCTTCCTTAATTGGGGGTTACCGGGAAGGGGGTCGTTACAATTGGTATCAGAGCCATAACCCCTTCAGTAGGTGGGGGCCACATGGGCATGTGTCATGCCAGTTTTGAGCTATGTGGTCCAGGCATGTTGGAAAAGGTTGTCCATGGTTGATGTAGCCACCCGTGTGCTGGTATTCTGTGATCGGGAGCTGTGTGTCCATGGGCCATTATAGGTATACACTAAAATGGGGAAGTATTATGAGGCCATATAGTTGAGCCTTGACGAGGACGTCAAGAGTCTAAGTGGGGAGATTGTAACGTCCCAGGATTTTAGGTTTTGGATAAAAACATCTTATAAGGAATGATTGGACTACCCATCTCACCAAGGTGCACCTCCTTTTTAGGGAGCCCATCTCTAAAGAACTCCATAGTTAAGCATGCTCAACTTGGAGTAGTACTGGGATGGGTGACTAGTCAGGAAATTGATCTTGGCTTGCGCATGAGTGTGGATAAAGCATGCAGTTGAGGTTAGTGGTGGTTTGTGGGGCCAGTCGTCATTCCTAAAACTCTATTAGAGCCTTGGGAAAAGGGTCCGGGTCATTACAAATGGTATCAGAGCCATAACCCTTCAGTAGGTGGGGCCCACATGGGCATGTGGCATGCTAGTATTGAGTTGTGCGGTCCAGGCATGTTGAAAAGGGTTGTTCATGGTTGGCATAGCCACTCGTGCACTGGTATTCTGTGATCGAGATCTGGGTGTCCATGGGCCATTCTAGGTCTAGACTAAAATGGGGAAGTATTATAAGGCCATATAGTTGAGCCTTGATGAGGACGTCAAGAGTCTAAGTGGGGGAGATTGTAACATCCCAAGATTTGAGGCCTCAGATAAAAAGATCTTATAAGGAATGATTGGACTACCCATATCACCAAGGTAAACCTCCTTTTCAGGGAGCCCATCTCTAAAGAACTCCATAGCTAAGTGTTCTCAGCTTGGAGTAGTACTAGGATAGGTGACCAATTGGGAAATTGATCATGTCTTGCGCGTGAGTGTGTAAAAATGTGCAGTTGAGGCTAGTGGTGGTTTTTGGGGCTAGTTGTCATTCCTAAAACTCTACTAGAGCCTTGGGAAGTGGACCTGGGTCTTACAGATCCACTCTTGTCATCATATTCCCTATCTACACTAAGGGTAAAGAAGAAGAAAAAAAGCAAAAGGAAAATAAAGGGTGCTCTTGTTTAAGAGCATTCAAACAAAGAAAAGATGGGTGCAATAGCACTCCACTCCCTTTCATAACAATTTCTTTACTTTTTATGCCTAGTAGGGCTAGGGTAAACCAACTCTAGCCCTCATTCCCCTACACAAGACAAGTGGTTCATGAGCAGTGAAATGAAGTGTATGAGGTAGCTCTAGCAAGTGAAATAGTAATCCTAATATTTTGAATTAATTTCATGCATGATACGATTTACCCATAGCATTATGAAAATTGCATTGCTTGCATATGTGAATGGTGATCCATATTCTAAGTTCTTGTTCTATGTGCTTGATTCACACTTGAAAAGAATTAAAATGAGTGGAGATTAGTGGATTGCATGCCTAACTCCTCATGTGAACTCATTTTATCCAATAAACGTCACAATGTTGCATTATATTTGCTCCTTGATTGGTTTGAAAGAGAGATTCAGCTGGAGCATACTTAAGGACAAGTATGTTTTAAGTTTGGGGTGGTGATGTAACCCTGTTTTAGGGCTTCATCTTGTGTCTTTTTTATTCTCAATCACATCTAAACATAGTAGAATGCACGTTAATTTGCTCAATATGCATTTTAATGTCAAATGCACATGGACATTCTTTGCATGTTTTTTAGGTACTTGGACCATGATTTGGATGGATAAGAGAGAAGGAAGGAGTTATAGGATTCCTTCACCCATGGAGGGGTCCAAAGAAGACCCCAAAGCTCCCTCAACCTACCCCTAGTAACCAAGGGTCAAGCTCAAGAAAAGAAGTCCATGGATCATGAAATTCAAGTTCAAAGTGCTACTGAAGACCCAAGCACATCCGCGGTGCCAAGGAATGGCCATGCTCACAATTGCAAAAGTTACATAGTTAATCCACATTTTGACAAGCTACAACAACATCGCCAAAACGGGTGTGCTACCCAGCACAGTCATACTGAGAATCCCCCAAAATGATTGTGCCAACCAGCACAGCCATGCTGCCAATGATCAAAATGGGCCTACTAACGAGAACGACCTCCATTCCACCTCACACACCATGGTCACACTACCGAACATGACCATTCTACCTAGCCCCCACCACGGTCGTGCTACCAACCTACATTTCACCACTTCCACTCTGACATTTCCCATTTCCCACAGCGGTCGTTCTCTCCCACCATGGTCGTTCCAACAATCACCCGCCATGATCGTTTTGCCCAGAACGGCCATGCTACCACCTAAAAGCTAGCTTTTTCTACACTAAATTTCCATCAATACCCCTACTTACCCTAGTGCTTCCACCACCACCTATATATACATGGGTGGTGGCCATAACACTAGGTTAGCTTCCTTAGCACCCTCCTACCTACTCTAGAGCATTCATTGATATCACCCTTGCATTCAAGACCTCCACCTACTATTTCCACCCCATTTCCACCATACAAACCTAGTTTTCTAGGTTTTCCACCATATTCCCCTACATTTCCATGCTCTTCACCCACCTTGGAGGAGGGAGGTCGTTCTACAACATCTAGGAGGTAAAGGAGAAGAAGATTCTACCAGATTAATGGATTCATACCCCCTTCTTCTTTCCTTTTTTTCACTTTTGTATGATCATGTCTAGCTAAGCCCCTAGTGGTGGGTTGTTTGGGGTAAAAATGTTACTTTGATACCATGTTGGGGGGGAATAACTTGTATTGAACATATTTCCATTCTATGATGATTACCTCTTGCTTCTATCTCATTTCCCATTATCTTGTGGTTTGTGCTTTTAAACATGTATTGCTTATTTTATGATGCTTGATGATGCTTATCTTCTAGGGGAAATATATAGCTATCTAACGAATTGCTCCTATGTCCAAATAGTGGATCCCTAGCTAGCACCCTTTGTTCCCACATACAACTCCCTTCTCCTACAAGTAGGTGTGAGATCTAAGTAGCTAGTGTAAGTGTCATTAGTACAATTTCCTAGAGTTTTCTAAAAGCTAGATGGTAAGTAACATCAGATAAAATACCCTCATCTCTACTCCCATTCCTACCCTTGGCTCTCAATTTCCCTAATACCACTTACCCTGGAAACCTAGACTTGCCAAGTCCTATTAGAATTACACCTAGCCCTAGTTATCCAACTAGTAGCATATGGTATATTACAGTGGCACTTGCCTTGTTGTTTGGTTTGGCAATCTACGTTGAAGATATAAAACTTACTTGTTATGCAACCTCCCCCAACTAATATCAAAGTATCATTCCAAACGGCCCACCTATCCATCTTATTGATTAAAATCTACCCTTGCCATTTTAGCTTGTTAATGCTAGCTTAGTTCATTTCCTTTGTTATTTCTTATCTAATTGCTTAGTTCTTGATAGTTAGGCCTTGATAAAGTAGTTAGTGCTCTTTGGATCTTGCTTGTGTTGATTTTGTTAGCTAGTGATAACATAGGTTCTTGCTTGATCTTGTGCTTGACTTACCTCTTAGTTGTTAATTGCCTTGCTAGTGTAGTGTAGTTCCTCTTGCTCTTGCTTAGTTTCTTATTTAGCCTAGCTTCTTAGTCTTAACTTTCTTAGGGTAATCTAGGGTTTTTGGTAATCTAGTTTCATTGTTGTTGTTAGTTTCTTGTAATTGTAGTGTAATCAACCAAAACCAACCTTTAAACCCTAAAACCCTACACTCTACTTTAGGAACATAGCTCACATTAACTCAGCTCTACTGCCCCCTCTCTCCCTGAGGATCAACCCTTCTCTTGCCATTGCCTATACTACAGCACAACCTGTGCAGTTGCGGGTGGTGTGAATAGTCTAATCCAATGTGTTGGACTAGGTCCCATTATAAATATGAAATATCCCTCATGTGTTGCTTTCCCTTAGGGTTGCATCTAGTCACCATCTAGTTGACTGATGTGTGGCGATAAGAAAATTGCACCAACCACAACATTAGACCCTAGATCCATATTTGGTTATATGGTGACAAAAAATATAATAGAAGGACAATGAGGTTATATGAGAGTACAATCATATATGAATTAGCTAATAACCTTATTTTTTACTATACTACAAAAATGATGGCTATCACTCCTATATGGAAAATATGATCACTAGTAACACAAATGAGCATATAAAAAGAATGGATTCAATCCAATAATGACAAAAATTTCTATAAAATTGTATATCTCTCTCTTTATTTTTGGAGCATAATACTTGGAATGCTTGAATATAGTATGCTTCGACTTAAGGCACAAAATTTCTACTACTTTTGGAAAGTTTATTTATCTCTTGAAAGGATGAATAGTATATAGGTTGGTTGGCCTAATTTGTTTTAAAATTTTAGGCTTTCTCCTTGAAAGACCACCAATAATTCTTTGTAAAATAGTAGAAGACTGTTTAAATATAAAAAAGCAGGATAGTGCCCATTAATTTAGTGGAAGTATGCTTATGTGCCTCTGTACAAAGTTAGGGGAAATAGGGTCCCTCGATATGCTAGGAACTTGGTTGGTGTGTTGTTGTTCTCCATAGGAGAGATCACATGACTTCCCAAATAAAATAGACATCGACATGTGCTATCTATTTAAAATTTGGAACTATTACTGTCAACATTTGATATTGAATCCTATAGATCTTGAAAACCCTATTTGTGTTGATAGTTGTCTATATTACTTGATTCTTTGCATTTTGACATAACAATCTTTGTATCTATGTTCATACTTATTTACTTTCCATATATTGAATTTATACCAATCAGTTGATTGACCCATATTACCTTGTTGGGGTCCATGTGTGGTTTTGTTCCCTCTAAGAATTCATGGACACGTGATCAAAGCAATAACTAGAAGAGATTGCACAAGATGTCCTATATTAGAGATCAAGATTTGATTAGTAAAATATTTATGTACTAGTGTTCAATATATAAGTGTATTTTTTAAGAACAACATGTACTATGAGAAAATTATATGAATGTAAAGACTTGTTTATTATTTTTGAAAATTTTGTAAAAAAAATAATCATAAAGACCAGGTATTTACATATATAACCCAAGAAAATGATGTCAATGATAACAAAAATAAAGATAAGGATTAATGTTAAGAATAGACTTTGTTTCATATTTACAGAAGTATAGTTTACTTTCATATAATGAACTCAGTGCCACTTAATGTAACATGTTCCATTTTTCTTTGCATGGTTGGAGAAGCACTGTACATAGGAGAGAAGGATAATGAAGCTTAGTCAAGGAGCTTATACCTTAAGTTGAAAGCTAGGAGTCTAAACTTGACAGGGTGCCAACTAACATACAATAGTTAGTCTAGATTTTCTTTTCAAGTTATGAGAATTATGTATTAATTTAAAGTGTGAATTTTTTGTTTAGAGCTTTGAGAATCAAAGATGTTATTTTTCCTATGTTGGTTGAAAGAACTTTATTTTTGTAATGAATATCATTATGTGACATTCTCGGTGAGAATTATGCTTCTACTCAGTAATGTACATATCTAAAAAATTAGGATATTACACAATGTCCGTGAATGCAAATGCATAACAAGTAATATAGGTCTAAAGTCCCCAACTATGATTCCCATGAGGAATTGTGCCACTAGAAATTATTCTAGTGGGATGGTTAAAAAGGTTGGATTTTCCTTACTAAAATACCAACAACTATACCTTAGTGAATGATTAAGTTGGATTTACTTGTAGGGCTTGGAATCTGTGGAATATCAGACTTACAGAGAAACTCCATTTTTATCAATTAAAATGATTCATCAATTAACATACATTTTTTAATTAATAGATTGTTGATGCACAATAGAATTAAGTTCATATAGATCATAATAATGTACTTATTAGTGATGAACCCTACTTCCATGGCATTAAACATAACCATATCCATTCAAAATCGGTTACAATGACAAGACCTCACAAGAGTAAAGTTTCTTTCACGCTCTTAAGACTTTTCTTCATGGAGGAAACTAGATAAAGTAGACATTTTTGCAATGGAAAATCCTATATAACAAATCAAACGTCGTGGTCAATCATATAGACTAACAGAGCTATGATATTCATGGAATTCACAATAAATATCACTATATATATGAAATCTAAGACATTAACACTAGCTTCTTGTCGGGGTACTACTAGATCTCGAGAAACATGTTTAACTTTTCATTAATTCACTTTTCATCATGCAACAAAGAATGGATAATATTAAAATCATGAAGGTACAATGAATAAAGAGAAGAAACTTGGTTTAGAACATGAAATGGGAGGATCTATGTGTCTTCAATTTGATTTTTCTTCTTAAATCTACCTTTGATTGGTCTGTGTGGGCACAATGTAGTATTCTTTATTCTCTCCTTTGCTCCCACCCGTCATATATTGACAATTATGTGACCCCCTTTGCTCCCACCCATCATATAGTGATAATTATGTGACCCCCTCTGTATAATCATACCATTAGTATTAAGCAGACATTCCACTTCATTTTATGACAATTGTTAGGCATTATTAGAAATTATGGGTCGTGCAATGTCATTGCCATTGACTATCTTATTGATGCATCAACAATGTATTTACATTGTATCAACATGCTAGACATTATAGAAGTCATCCTATGTATGTAGCATCAATATGGTTGTTGATGCATCGACACTTTAAACCTTTTACATTGTATTGATATGCATATGTGTCTATGCATTGGCTCTCGGGCATTTTTGCATGAAAAACATGAGTGTGGATGCAACAAATGTCTACCAATAAATTATACAGTGTCTACAATTAAAGTTTCATATATAAGCATATCACATAAATATGAAAAAATGATTGCATTATTACTCTTAAAATGATAGAATTTTTTAGAAAAAAAATTGGACATTCATTCATTCATTTTGTGGTCGGGGGGTTTTGAACCTGTAACTTCTTAGTCACACATTAGTACTTTTACCAATTGGGTACAACATACTAACCAGTATATGACTATCTATTAACAATTAATCAAAGTATTATGTAATAATGCTCAAATTTTCAATGAAATCACATCTAAAATAAGCACAAAAAACAAATATTTGTGCATGGAACAAACTCCCCCATACTTAAATTGTTGCTCATCCATTAGCAATGACTACTCCTATACTTGGTTAAATCGACCAGGAAAATGGTGGATGTTAGGCAAAGTCATTCTAGAAGTAAAACTCCCAACTAAATAGGTATCAGACCGGTCCAAATAACTAGTGAACCATAAACTAATAGATGTGGTTACGTAAGAGGTCCATAGAGAAATTGAGAAATAAGCTGACATATCAATCAAAAAAGTCATGATAGTGGTTAAACACATTGAGTGCATTGTGGTGGCTCTGTACTTCTTCATTGCTTTGTATTATCGAAATCTATAATGGAAGTAGTCCCCTAATGAAACATGAATGAAGGGTAGAACATGGAGGTGGCATGTCAATAGGGAAATGGGTGGATGGAATAGGTGGCCTGAGACAAACTTCCAAAACCAATGCATATCAAATGTAATAGAACATGATATAAACATAAATGATGAATGACATGCGCCTGATGACTAACATAGAATGAAAGGATGAATGATGCAACATGTGGAATGCCTCATCTTATGATGAGAGTGTGTGTCACATGTGCATCTCATGAGTCTAGATATATTTCACACTATTGTTCATGAATGATTAAGGATAAGTTATTACTATGAAGAGTATGCACTTATCCTTGTCTCTTAGTTCCTTATTCTTCCCTTCACTTTCTTTTCCTTTTTTCTTCTCTCTCTTTTCATTCCAGATGCTTTTTAACAAAGATGCCCTTCCTTTCAAAATAATTTATTTTATGTATGGGGATTTTGTCAAATAGTAGGTAGGGAGTGATTCAAAATTTCTAATTCGGATCTAAATCCACAAGGAGTTAGCTATACTAACACAACATGCTATGTATGCAATTCATATGTAACTTATGCAATCTAAATGTAAATGCAAGCTAGATCTTTTGTTTTTCTATCATTTTTTTCTATTCTAATGTAAAAATAGCATGCCTTCTTACTTAAGCACTACTATGAGTTGGCTCACAATTTTGACAATGGTGGTTGGTTGGATGAGGGAGGATGGAGATCTCTACAACTAATATACATCCTATTTAACAACCATGGTACAACTCCATCACATTAGACTCAAAAATCATGTGAGTTTTAAATCCAATCCCCAAGAGGTTCCATGATAAACCAACACTGGTGTTTGATAGAGTTCAATCTAAGTATCAAAATCCATTAAAATCATTTCAAGGCTGAAGAGTTTGAGTCAATTTGAAATTCATCATGCTCTATAATATCTAATATTAATTGTGAAATTTTGGAAAAGAAAGAATGGATTGGTTAAATAATATAATGAAGACCCATATTGATTCCTCTCATTTTTCATGTTAAGGAGATAAAATACTAGCTCAATAACTCAAATGAAGAAAAATCAATTGAAAGATAAGAATGATATAAGTTAACAACATAGATGCATTATAGCATCCCTTATCAAGTAGACCTTAGGACAGACTAGAACAATTATACCAAACTCATAGTACGACAGAGGTTAACATGATGTGGTGTCTTCTCCAAAATACTTGACAGTCTTACAACAAAAATAAGATTTCTCAGTGATTAGTTTGTGAGTACTTCAAAAAATTATTTTCCTAACATTATGGTAAACATAAAATAACATAAGAGAAAGAAAATTATTTTTTATAATCACCACAATTTAACGTCTCTTATTGGACACCTGTTGATCACCAAAATTAGGAGGTCTTGGATGAGTATGAAGATCTTTCCATCTCCTCATATGGATAATCAAGTACTTAGCAACAATAATGAAGAATGAATAGGAATTAATAGAATGGGGTGTAAAACAAAAATGTCATCCAATTTGTGAATTATTATTGTACTCATGAAGATTAATGGAACCCAAGTCTTGATGTGTATGAGCATGTAAAAAGGTGACCTTGAGGTGAGTGATAATGTGATGACTGCGCTTTAACTACTATGACCATAGCCAAAGAATCAACCCCATCTATAATTAATGGGCAATATGAAAAGGCATCTGTGTGTTCTCTAGACGATATTCTCTAGGGTTCAAGATAAATAATAAGGGGATTTGTGGTGGATGGGTTTTACAAATGGTGAATGCATGTGACTCACGCTCTTCTAATAGTTCCATTCCCTCATATTCATTTATATCCACACCTAGATTCTCAAAATCCAACATTAGGATACCCATATAGATTTTTCCTTAAAGGGTAAAGATATGGATCTTGTGGTAGAGGAATTATGTGATCATTAAAGTAAAATGCATCTACCTTGTTAATTCAAATATCCAATTCTTCACTTTCTTCATCCTCTTTATTAATTATATTGGGTATCATCCTCAACTTCACTCATGTCCCAAACACATGTACCAAATTGGATCCCACTTTGATTCCTTCATCACTTGACTCATCTTCCTCACTATATTTCAATCATATTCAAAATTAGTACCTAGTAGGTGAGAGTGTAAGTGACAGTTCAATGGTAGGTGGTAGCAGATATTGTTCATATTGGTGGAAGAGTATGAGTTGTGCTTCATGCTCTAGCATGTTCTCATCTTCAACATAATATTCCACACATCAACCTAATGCTTCTAAAATATCCTTACCTATTCTCCCATCATTATATAATTTCTATTCAACCTCAATTTCCTAGATCTTTTCCATTTTTGCCCAATAAAAATCTCTAACAGGACCCTAGTAATTAAAAGTAGATTGAACCATTAATTTGAATGGTCACCATGAATTCCCTAGGAGAGTTTTGTAGTTAAGGAAAAGGAGGATTTTTTGGCATATGGGTGGTGGTTTGACTAGGAAGGGATATTCATGTATTTTTTAGATGACTGAGAGAAATCCAACCCCCCATGTAAAGGCCCAGATTGCAAGGGTGGTAAACCCAGGAGACCCGTGTGCCCACACACCAGTATCTCAATAAGTCACATCAAAGATCGGATGACGTTGTGGGAAATTCATTTGCAAATGACACTTCCAATAGGAATCAAACTCAAGAATCTTTGTGAAGGGCCATGTGCTGTGACCAGTTGAGTTACTTCTCATCGGTTGCATATTTATTCATTTATTATAAGCATGAGGATTACTACAAGGCATATTAATTAGGATCCATGTGAATTTTTTTTGCAAAAGGAAATAATATTTGTAATAAATAAATATCTTGGAATAAATTCAATGCCTAATTGAGTATTATAGTTCTAGACAATTGATAAATGTTAAGAAAGGTGATTACTTATACAATGAGTTTCAAGGTGCCAGTGGTTTCATTCATAAATCCTTGACTACAGTTCCACAAACATGACGTGTTTACTAGATGCAAGTGCCCGGTCAAGTAATATATTTTCCATCATGGAATTGGGCCACTAGAAATTGCTCACTATGTGGTCAGCTAAACAAATTAAAAGGTTGGATTTTAGTTCATAAAATACTAATGATTGAGCATGTGAATGATAGAGTTGGATTAAATTTTAGGTTTAGGAAGCTCTGGAATATTGGTTTTGCCATGAAAATACACCATTGTATAAAAAATGATTTAGTGTTTAACCCATAGTACTTTATCAGATAGATGTTGCAGAGTAGAATTGCATCCTTCCATATCATAATATCATACTTCCTAGGACAAACCCTACTTGTGGCATCTCATATACAAATAAATTTATTTCAAATTGGTGTACAACAATAAAACCTCACAAGCACAAGGCTAATTCTATGCTCTTATACAAGTCGATAGACAAAGCAGACAACCTAGGACTCTATGGCACTTGTGGTAAGACCAAAGTACATTCCTCCAACACAGCAAGCAAGCCCAAGTTCATGCAAGAAGGCATGTTGGATCTATCCAAATTCAAATCAAAGACTCTCCTACATGAAAGGATATGAGTCCATCCAAATGATATTAAGCAAAATCTTATTCTAAACATTTGCCCGAGCGACTTCATTCCTCGCCCTAACTGTCACACCTCTCGCTTTGCTCGAGTTACTTTGTTCCTCTCCCTAATGGTCGCACCTCTTACTATGATCGAGCGGCTTCATTCCTCTCCCTAATGGTTGCACCTCTCACTTTGCTTGAGTGACTTCGTTCCTCTCCCTGAAGGTTGATTCACTTTGTACCTCTTCATTACCTAGTAGTGAATATTAAGACTTTCAAAGACTCACTCACTTCCTAGCCATTTGGGATAATAGTAAGTTTTCTTCACTTGCCCCATTCTCATAGGTGGTTGGGAGTTGAAGGACGTCATCTTGCCCTTCCTTGCCCCAAAGTAGATCATTGAATCTTTGGGCTCTCTAGTAGGATCCTCTTTTGAGTCGAGGGCGGTCCCCCCCTTTCCCTTACTCCCTCCCCTTTGGGAATCCCGATTGGACCACGTAGACTTGGTGCCAACTGAGCCAGATCTAAGCATGCCAGAACCGGTTCCTAGGGAGCAGGTCGCTGGGAAGTCCCTTTCACAAGTTTACTTAACCATTCTTTATATAAATTGAATCTTCTTTATATAAATAGATTCTTCTTTATATAATATAAACGGAATATCAAAGGGTGGGACAACATCTTCCCTCTCTAGAAAAGCATATCTCTTAGGTAAGAAAAACTCGACAGATGTTTGGAAATGATGTACTTCTTTTATGACACCTAGCACAAAGAACTAGAGTGTCACCTGCTACTACAGTGTATTAGAGTTAAATCTAAAGCAAATTCAAAGTTTTTGTGGGAAGAAGTATGGTTTCAGTCATGATGAACTATTTCATCCTTTTCCATTCGAATCTCAAAATGAGATATTTGCTTACATTCCAGGTGAATGTCATAATTCATAAGAACATCCCCTAGTCTTAATCAAAGGAGGTAGAGTGAAAGTACACGAGACATCCACATGTTAGAAAAAACCAACTCAAATATGACAGACTTGATTAATGTCAGGGAAATTTGTGGACTTGGCTTGCATACAAGAGTCACACACATGAGGTCGAGATGGCATAAAGGGAATGTGATGGTGATGAAGAATGTTCTAAATGTATGCTGTAGATGAAGTGGAAATGCCAAGGATATTGTTCGACAGATGAGACATGGTGAGATGAGTAGTAGGTTGATGATTGGAGGAGATGTAGGTGGAGTGTTGTAGAGCAGACGTAGGTAGGTGAAGTAGAGTTCTCCTTCAGCCATTTTGACAAGGTTACATCGCCTGACCGGGGGTTGTTGTTTGCTCACCACTGGGAGATGGAACCATAGAGAGAAATCCTACCTGCAAGCATTTTCTTATAGAATGGTGGAGGGAGTCTTTGGTAGTTAATGTGTCTCAAGGTCTATCGCCACCCCACCCCCCACCTTTAGTTTAGTGTGACATTGTCTTTGTTTAGAATCTGAATGAGAGTAGGGGCATCCATCAGATGGAGTGCCAGTGAGTTCATTTACTAACCTTCTCGGGTGCAACACTTCTCAATTTGGGCTTAATATTGATCCTATATACCATGTTCGTATGGTGGTGCCATGTTCTACGTGAATCCACGTTGAAGGACATCATACAAAAGTAATACAATTAGGAGCTCAATATGGTTCTATTATGTTCATAGTATCAGAGGCTATGTTCCTTGTTGCTCTTTTTGGGGCTTCTTCTCATTCTTCTTTGTCACCCACAGTAGAGATCGGATGTATTTTCCCCCCCAAAAGGGATTGTGGTTTGATATCCTCAGGAAATTCCTTTTCTTAATACCCCTATTCTCCCTTCTACTTTTGTTGCTTCAATCGGAGGCCCTACTCAGGAACTCGATTGGCATATGGGCCTCATTTATGATGAAATAATTTCGCATGAATGACGGTTTCTCAGGAAATTCTGAGGTTTTAAAGAAAGGCGAAAAGTAGGCATCGGTTTATGACATTAGATAGGTCATGTATTATTTGAATTTCCCCTTGACATGAACATTTTTTTCTTTTTGTGTCTATGTATCAAGTGAAGAAGTCTTGTTCCCAAGTCGTCACTTTTTTTTTATAAAGCAGATCTTTTTCATGACTTGGGGAAGGATGAAAGCAAAGTAAGAAAATCAAAAGAGAAAGAAAAATGAAAGAATATCTTCATCCTCTCTCGGATTCCTCCATGATGGAAAGAGATCAAAATATTTGATTCTTTCTGTCTTCCTATGAGAAGAAAGAATAGCTTGCCAGCCAAACAATACATGCTCCCCTGGCTTCACTGAATGATCACCTCCTTGTCATATACTTCGGGGCCCTGACTTGACCGCTTTGAATACATATTTCTATTCCAGGAGGTGAATTTCACACTTTTTGGAGTACTCTCCTTCCCCACATGTTGTGACTTTTGACTTGTCTGTTGTGGGAGAATTGGAATGAAAGGGGAGGGATGATTGATGAAGGCTTTTTGACTGCATTTGGGGGGTTCCATGATTATGTTTTATTTTGTTACAAAAAAGGGAGGGGGAAAGTTAGTGACAAATGCTTGGCAAGCCTTGGTAGAGTTTATTTATGATTTTGTGTTGAACCCCTGGTCTTCAATTGAGATGAGAGACGATGCACATTGAACGAAGGATGCATGGAAATGGTGTACTCATTCCTCTCCTTGAAGGTCGAGCTAATTCATTCCTCTCCTTGAAGGTTGAGCTACTTTGTTCCTCTCCTTTTTTTATGGAGATGGATTTTGTCTAGTTCAAATGAGGGAGGTGAGAAAGAGAGGTTTGTTTTAGGATGTGACTCTCTTGACTTGGGCATTGAAGCTTTCTTCTTCTCCAGACTTATCTTGGCCATCAATACTCTTTTTGGAGAGAACCAAAAAAAGGGGTCTTTCATATACTTACTACTATTCGATTCTTTCATTTTCATAGTTTCTTCAATTCCATGGATTGTCCCTATTTGCACAAATACCTTGAGGATTCTTGGTCTTTAATACATAGAGTCCAATAAGAGGTAAGTCAAACACTTTCTTACTTAAAAGAAAGAGTTTCACTGTCCGGGTCTTTGCTTGACTTTTATATTGGGCAGGTTGCTTTGCTACTTTCTATGTTTCTTCCTATTCTGAGTATTAGTCACAAGTTCAACCAACTGGTCAGAGTGCATAAGATTAAAAGGTCGCTGCAACACATTGCAAGCAAATAGAGTAGACCTTCAGAGAGAGGTACTAATCGAGCGAAGCTAGAGGTCTCAGAGCAACCCCTTTCACTAATTTTTGCTGCCACCCCTTCCTTGGTTTGGTGGCAAAAAGAAAGGATAAACCCATCCTTGAATCAGGAAGATCAATTTCAAGTGCAAGGAGTGACTTATGGGAAAAGTGATATTTTTATCTGTTGGCAAAAGATCGAGAAAAGCAAAAAGAACTAAATCCACTATGTTGGTCTACTCTTGAGGAAAGAAAAGGATGTTATCTAATGTGTGGATCAACTCTTAAGTAGGTAAAATCAGATACAAAGATAAATGATACTCGAGGCGAGGTACAAAGTGACTCGACTGGGAGAGGGATCTGGCTCCAGTGTCCATCTGTGAGCAAAGACCACAAACCTTCGACAACAACAAAGGTCATGGAGGGGAGAAAGAACTGAATTGGTTCCTCCGTTCACTTTCATCAAGGCCTTTTATAGAGTCTCATCATGGGGAACATATGTTGTATCCAAGAAGCCATCTATGAAGCCAAATCAGGGTAAATAGGATGGTGAAAAATTCTTTGGGATTTCAACAAAGCGGGGGATACAAAAGAGGAGGACGGAATTCTTTCTCATATTTGATTCTGATTATTCCCCATGAGAAATGCTTACAAAAGTAGGTAGGCCAAAGAAAATAAATGGGATACATTGACCAAACATCGCTTTCCAGATTGGAGGCTATATCAGAATTACTCTATTACAACGACAGAGAAAAGACACACAAATAAGCAATATATTGAGCGTCCGTGCAAACCACATCCTAAAGGAGTTTATCTTCCCCTTTCTCTCTTCTCTCCACTCTGAAGGTTCAAATTAAACTTTTGGCTTGCTATAGGACTCAGGGGCCATTGATGGAAAGGGCAGCCACTGGAGTCATTCTTAACATATCTAATCGGAGGAGATGGAGTAAAAAGATTTGAACATTTGCATGTTGTTACCAAACATTGATGCCTTACCACTTGGCTATACTCCATATGGATTTGGGAGAGGGTAAGGGAGAAGCGGAAGAACGAGTGAGCCATGCAAGGATGCGGGGAGGGGCCCAAGTGATGTCCCTTTAAGACCGAATACAACAAGCTCACGACTCGGAGAGAAACAAAGGGTCAGCTCTTCCCATTCACCAATCTCCCTCACTGCTCATTGTGTGCAACTCTGTATGAGGACCTCCTTCTCTTCAGCTATGACCACTCTCTGTTCACACTATTATCAAAGTGGAGTAAGGGTGGGCATGTACCCCCAAAACAAGCACCATCTGATGAAGGGGGGATGGGTAAATCTCCATGCCCAAAACCATCGACCCTTCTTTCCATATGTGGGTTCATGGGGCATCTCATATAGGAATTCAGTCCTTGCTCATTCCTTTGAAGTCTTTGGCCTTTCTTTCTCCTCTCACGCTTCACTGACCTCTCTATCCATCTTTCTTATGCAATTCAAGGAGAAGTGAGTCAACTTACATGCACCATGATTATTGGTAGAATAATCAAAGAACTCCCTCGTTAGCACAATAGTAAAGAGATTTGCAATTCCAACTGGATCCAACGAGAAGAGAATTTGAACTACTTGCAAGGATAATAGTCAAGGCATACCGTTGCTTATTTCTTGTGGCTTGTAGTCTCTCTTATGGTTTTAGTTGATGGAATTGGCATGGGAAGAGAGAGTTGAGCCAGTAGTGAAATCAAACAAAACATAGGTTAGGAAAGTACAATCAATTAGTTTCTTTTATACAAGAGGCTCTGGAATCCATTTTCCTAGGATGGTCGATACGATGTTGTTTCCAGAGGTTTGGAGCAAGAGACATAGGAGTAGAGTTATTTAAAACATAGAACTAAGAGATAGAGTACCATCAAACCCAAAACTTATAGTTGATGCTTGATCAATTGACGTATTAAGATTAGCTCGTACAAAACTCATAGAGGTTGTATCCACAGTTTTAGAGTGTGTATCCAATTTCATTCCAACTTTGTTTTGAATTGGTAGGGACAATTTGAGGTAAGAATGGGCTTTGCCTTTTTGATAGCACAAGTACAGGTCTAGTGTGAGTAACTGATACATGCCATCCATAGTTAGAGAAAGGGATCAGAAGATTGATTCGTATTCAATGTCTACTCCCCAAAAGAAGTTAGGATAGGAAAATTCCCTCTTTAAGGCACCTAGGATTAGTACTCTCAGCCCAGTGGATGCAACATATCTAGGACCTTTATACAAAAGAAAGATGCATGCTCTTTCGAAAGAGGCACTTATTGGCATATTCGATGAGAAGTTGAAACCACTAAGATCGGAAGTTGAAAGATGAATCTTCCTCATGTGTGTGGATAGCTTAATGATTCACACCTTCTTCTAGAGTAGCATATTCTCTAAGACATTTTCCATGAGACAGATGCTTCTGGATGAATGTCTACAACAAAAAGAAGAAGGAAGAAAGAGAAAGAAGGGAATAGGAAAGTAGAGACCCCTTTTCATGGCATAGAGGAACCAACTACTTCCTTATATACATAATATGCATATGCTATGGATTGAGGAGGGGAGAACCGGTGCTACAAGCCCATTAGATTTTTCATCATGGGAAAGAAAGGTGGAAAGAAGAAAGAGATTATCTACCTTAGTGCTTGTCCAGTACCAAGCCCCCGCCAGTGTGTGAGGTATGAAGTAGCTCAACTCCCCAGGAGGCAATCAAATATAAATATCTTGTTTCATTTTTCATTGGGGATTGGAAATTAAGGTGTCTGGTCAAGGGCCCAACTGGTAAGGAGTCTTTTTTTCAAATCATGAAGAGAGGTGGCTCGATAGGAAAGGAATGGTCCAACCCTTCTCAACATCGACTTCATGAGTGTACCCATTAAGCATGAGAATATGATCAAGGCCAATTCTTTTTTTCCTGCATAAGGGGTGGGACAAAACCTCCACAACAATGTTGGGAGAAGGAAATTACCACTAAACCTAGAAGTTGTGACCCATCAAAGATGTGCACATTACCATTGTTAGATTTAGGTAGGTTTCATCCAAATATCCATTGAATTGGGGGGAGTTCAACAGCTCAACCATCTAAAGGTCACGAGTTGATCACTAGCGGTATTAGATGTTGTATTATCAATAGGGTTTTTGTGAATGTCAATTGTTTGACTTACATGAATCCACACTAGATAACTTTACATAGAAGGACTAATTGGTTTGGTTTATTAGATTAGAGGTCTCTCTAGTCTCCACATAACCAAGAAATAGAAGATTGGTTGTATTTGTCATATCCGACGAAAATTTGAGATGGTAGGAAACTTTGCCCACCTTCTGTGAGAATAAGTAATGGTCCCTCTCTCATACAGTTGAGATACTTTGTTCCTCTCTCTTTGCTCTAGCTACTTCATCCCTCATCCCTTATCACACCCTTGTGCACCTTCCTTCATATCTTGAATTGTTGGGGTAGGAGCTTTACCTGACAAGGTCCCCTAAAATCAGTCATCTCTTCTTGTCTGCCCACTTCTTCATTCTTCTAGCAGCCTTCTCGAGATAGGATCAGGCCATGTTATTCTTGCCATCCCTTAGAAAATGAATGGGCTGGAGGGCTTTTCCCAGTGGGACCTTGATGGATGCATATTCATCCATTTTTTTCATATTTTTCTTAGTCATTTTCATTATATTTTTCTCTTTTTTTATTAATTTCTAAACAAAAATGTAATTTACCATTTCTTTATTTACTTTTGCAAATACTTATTCATTTTCTCAAATTTTGCAGGGATTTTCTCCCAAGTTCATTCTGACCCACTGAGCCAGTGAGACGGTTGTCTCCTTGAGCCCAAATGGTCGACTCACTCCCTGAAGACCCCTCGTTTAAGAGCCAAATAGCCACCTTGGCCTCAGTTCAATCAGCCAAACTATGCACACCAAATAGGCATCTTGCTTCGGTGAGACGGTTGTCTCATGGAGCCAGACGAGCATTCAGATGAGTCCAGACGGCTAGGTCGACTTAACCTAGACTCGCATCAAAAAGCAAGTGTGCCGCCACTTGATTAGGGTTCCAACCCTTTGATTTCGTGTACAGTGGTGTGAGACAGGTGCCTCGGTCTACTCAAATGATCATTTCATGGCTTACTTTGAGACCAAGAAATGAAACCAAACGGTGTCGCCAATCGCTCGATTATAGTTTGGTTGCTGCTCCCAAGTCAAGCCACGTCACATTCGAGATGTGTGTCTCACAAATCCCAGACGACCGTCTGGTACTTTGCTTTGAGCCCAAGATTTTATCCAAACAGGAGCCGCCATAACCCTTCTTAGGATTTAGATCCAAACCTTCTAGGAGCACGCCCAGTCATCACCAGATGACCATTTTTCCTAGAAAAATGGCCATTCTGCGGCTTGCGAACAGTGGATTTCTACATCTGACACTCATTCTTTCTCACCCCTCTTCAGGGTTTTCCACCCCTCCTTCTCCTATAAAAGGAGGGGGGACTCTGCTAAGAAAAGGGTCCCAAAATTTTGTACTCATTCTGTAGTATAACTCTGTCAATTTCTATTCTAGTGCAATTTTTATATTCAAGCAATAAAGTTGGCTCTTTTCTTCTGCTTCTGGATCTCTTTTATGCTCATTATTTCTTCTCACATTTTCTGTTTTGCATTTTTTATGAATAATTCGCATACCCACTTTCCGTTCTTTAATTATCGTGTATACTTGATTTGGCCTTCACTTTGGCTAAGGTGGCTAAGACTCAATGTTTTCCCCATCTAATTTCATATGTTCTTCCAATGTTTGTTTCAAATGGCCTTCTTTTTAATTCTTGCAATATTATTCTCATTCTTAGATAATATTTTATTCTATGCTAACCTTCTTCTTCTTTTATTTTTATTACTTGGTTTAATCTTTCAATTTCCTTGCTTAGTGTAATCTTTTATTCTTCTTACACTTTAGTTTCTTGCATTAGTTTAATCAACCCCCTCAAAATTGGATTTTACTTTCTGTCAATATTTTAAAAATACCAAAAAAAATTCAAAACAATTAGGATTAAAAGAAAGTGAATCTTAAAAGTGTTGTCTTGTAGGATTGACCTTCTGTGCTAGCCTTGACTGGAAAGTAAAAAAAGATTAAACTCTAGGATAATAATCTTAGTGAATTGGTGTGCAAATGACGTATATCAGACTTGTGGCCACCGTATTGGGGGTCAGGGGTTGTTGTCCCATGACCAAATCAATATGGTAAGAGGCCCAATCTCTTTGGTTTTACACTCACATATTGTCGAAGATATTAACTCCAACAAGGCATTCACTAGTGATCTTTTCCCATTTGTGGGTGAAAGCAAGTGGATAAGGTCTTGGGACCAGAGCTCAACTTCGTCGTCCGACCAGTAAACATCGATCAGTGATTATACTTCGAGGACCAATACTTGATGATATGTTTCAAGAAGAACCAAGCTACTTCTTCTGTAGTGCAATCCATTGGGGACGAGAAGAGGACACCATACATCTATGAACTACAACCATTTCATAGATGGTCCTTCAGATTTTGGTAATGTTGACATTCAGTCCATGGAAAGACTTTCCCACAGTCTCTAAAGAATTGGAAGTGGCTCCAATAGTCCTCTGGGCCAAAGCTACTCCACCTTGTCTTGTTGGCATACAAGACAAGTCCTCGCAAACGTGTGATGCAACTCCATATGTCCAACCCATTTTGAGTTGTGACAATCCTCCACTCTTCTTGGATTTCCCCCCTCTGGTAGGAAAGGTCCGCTTATTTGCGATTTCCAATCCCCTCAAAGGGCATGGTTAAACCTATTCTGACTTACATTCATGAAGAAAATCTAATAGAATAAAAGCTCATCAAAAACAAATCATATATATCGAATCAATCACAGAGAAAAAATAAACTAAAACCACTCTTCCATTCATGGAATCCACAACAAATATCAATGTTGAACTGAATTCTAAGACATTAATAGTAATTTCATTTCTGGATACACTCAGATCCTAGATACATATGTTTTATTCCTCATGAATTCATGTTTAACTATACAATTAAGAAGATAGAAGATTTAAATCATGAAGATACAATGAATAAAAAGAAGATAATCAGTGTAGAACATGAAGCAAGATGATCGGAGCATCTTCGGTCTATTTCTTCTTCTGGAATTTGTGTGTGACTACTCCAAAGGCACCAAGGCGGTCTTCTTTTTCTGTTCTTTGCTCCCAACCATTATGCAATGTCAATAATGTGACCCTCTTGTAAAATTATGTCCTTATAACTTAAGTGAACATCTCGCTTCTTTTTACAGTAATTGTTGAATTAATTGTAATTAGCAATTTTGGGATGAGATGGGCCACATAATTTCTACATCTTTGATCTACCTATCAGTTCACTGACAATGATCAATAGTGCATTAGTGTGCCAACTATTGCCAAAATATTTTTGTTAAAAGTATAAGCAATATCATATATGGGATGCAATCTATAGACCCAGATAGAGTCAAATCAAGTCTAGTCTGGTCTATAATTCTCTAGATTCATCTGCACCTTATCCTATATAAAGGAGAGGGGTTTCTCTTGTAAACAATAGTGTGGATATATCATCTACTCATTATTTCCAACATAGTATTAGAGCCTTCTTTCCAGGGACTCTAACCCTAGAAAGAAAGCAACAAGTCTCCGCCCACGGGCGGCAGCTGCCCTCACGACAAGGTGCTTCCATGGCCATCTCCATCACCCTCTCTACACAGTCATCTCTATTTCCTCTCTCTTAAGGGTCATCATCATATCATCTAGAGTCATCCAGATCTAAAAAGTATGGTTTCATCATTCTCTAGCATCCTCGTGTGTTCATCTTTCATCTTCTGCTACCATAAAAATTTTATCCTTTTGCATCCATCAAGATAAAGTCCGAATTTAAGTTGTCTCCCTTTTAAATCACCAATATTAGCAACCCCTAATATTTTTTACCAAGGTAGCAGACCGCCCACTAAGAAGGCCTCCATATCTATGAACCGTTTGTCTAAATTTGATGAAGCAAGTGCCCCTTATTCACTGTGATGTTGGTAATTAATTCCCTTAGTTCTTTACATTTGAAGGTCACGTGATGGCAAGTGATTGACTCTCTCTCCTTGGTCAGATGTTCTAGTATTTCTAGAAAATAATCTCATACATGTGTTGTCATCTACTATAGCATTTCCTGCATCGAAACACAAGTCATAGTATCCACCCTTCTTATCACGTAAGCATGCACAACAATGATGGATTCAAGGCATTTCTTACTGCATACAAATTCAAGACCTCATATAGGTTCAAGGCTAGTGACACTTCACATTTCCACAACTGTGATTGTTATCAGTTCACCATTGATGATAACTCCTAGCCACTGATTCTTGACCTTTATCAACACCCCCATCATATAGAAATCCCATAGGCCACCCTCTGATGGTTGGGCAAGCGTCGGCTTCTGATGGATCCATGGTCTTTCCCTCTGATGGTTGGGCATACTTGAGCTCCAACGACATATCTATCTTCAATGTCAATGAAGACCCTGACACCTTGATGTCAATGGGGTCATACATGGACCTCTGATGGGAATCCTACTTCCATCAATCTATGAGATATATACACCATGCATCTGATGGCTGGCCAGACCATGACACCAATGGAAGACATGTGATCTACTGAGCAGAAAAAAACTTCTACGTCCCACATCTATGGAAGCACTGAAGGGTCATGACCCTTCGTCTACCTCCTACCATCGACCCTTTATTTCTATGGTGTTTGAGACTTAATGTAAGATCACTGGGAAGGGTTCCAAAATCTATACTTTGTCTATAAATCGAACGCTACTACCACCAAGAAGTGGATCTGTGAACTACATTGCCAAGTTTTCACATTTGCTCCACAACATCCAGTTCAATTGATCCCCTTTCATCAGTGGCTTCCATTGGTTGATGGACCAACAAGATTACAACTTCCGTTGGGACTCCAAGGCCCTAACTTCCAAAGTATATAGACTAAGGATGTTGTTCACCAATAATGCATTAGATTCTCCACCTACTCCGCCCATAGCAGCAGATCTGGTCCATAAGGAAGCAAAACAATGACTTTAGTCCATCTCTGATGAACATCGAGGAGGAGCTCTTGTTGTTGTTCTATTCCTTTGTTCTAAAGCTTGAAGAAGTGCTTCTACACACCACTGTTGCAATTTCCTCTTCTTATGTGATGACTTCTTCTCTCTTCTTCTTGTATTATATTTGCTACCATGAGCATGTAGTCCTCTCTCTAGGGTGCATGGAGTAGCCCCGCTATCTTATTTTGTTCTCTTTATTGCATCTACTACTATATTGAACATTATATGTTTTGAATCAACCATTCTAATGCTTGTATTCTTGTCTATCATCAAGCTTACATGTATATCATATTTTTAAACTTTGAACCAAGGATCTTGGATATCGAATGATTCATGTTAAACCCTTGATGAGAATTCTGGATAGGTGTTTTCTAGAGATAGATGTGTGACCTCTAGCTAATGTGATGGCAAGCTTAGAGTAATATCTATCAGGGTCTTAATCCTGCCATTGAAAGGGGGGTTTCCCAGCTTCAATAAATGCATTTACATGCTTAGTACGATGCAGTGAGAGAGTGAATGATAGGTAGCGGTGGTAAAACCCATTCCACCATAATTTCTCCATCCATTGATTTATCAACACATAATATAGAGTTTGCTATTATAATCTTAGAGTAATCATCAATCAACTATCTTTGTGTTAAGTAATAGTTCTTGCCTAGTTGCATTGATCAAATTATTCTTAACAATGTTGTCCTTTGGGTTTGTTCCTAAACTATACTACAATAATATTTGTCTGCTTGTGGGTGATTTATTTTGTACTTTTTTTGTCTCTATTTTTTGTACTATTGTTTTGGTAAAAACTAAGATTTCATATATTACTAAATCTGAGAGGCACAAAAACACCACATCATATATCCAAGGTGTATTTCAAGTTGTGTGTGTTCTTAGTCTAGCTCAAGTACTCCAAGATTCTCTTCAACTAAAGGGGTTGGGAACAAACCCAACAAAAGAAGAATAAATGGAAAGTATCAACAAAAGATAGTATCTGCATATAATAGTGATTTGACAATATTATGGATAAATGAAATCACATAAAGTTATAAGGTTAGCAACAAAAGGGAGAGTGGTAACATCCAAGTGGGTGTCAAGAACAATGTCAACGTAATGTGATTTACAATATATAAAGAAATAAAGTCACAATAGTTGAAAACAACAACGAATTACATAAAGATTAAATTGTCAAACTAATAAGATATAATTTGCAAGGAAAAAATAATGTTGCATTCATTGAAGATGAAGGGGGCATCACCACATCAACTTTTTGTACAAAGATATATGAAGCAGATGAGCACTTGTCACTTGGTGAGAGCACAATCACTTGTATATAGATAATTGTACACACATGATTCCAATCCCATTACACACTACTACCATTAGATTGTTATAGTCAAGAAAATCAACAAGCATAGAACATATGGGCATGATTAATTTCCATCAATTCATCTCTAGAGAAAAATTAGCGTTCCATCACATAATGGAGTAAATTAACAAAAATTTGGAAAATAAGGTGCAAATTAAAATAGTATGTATAAAGCAGATCGATTATGGTTCAATGACAAACTACATTGTGTTATTCATGCTTTATTTAAGCAACGCCTCAATATTAATCATGCTAACATCATCTATAGTCATCCCATCTACCTTAGATTCCTTTTTATGTCTAATAGGTGTTATGCTAGTAGTACTACCATTTTTTATTCCACTAATTCTAGTTCCAATGTACCTAATGTTTTAGATCACATGAGGAGAGGGGGATAAATTGAGAGTCTTTTTGCTTTCCTAAAAAAATTGAAACTATGGTTTTATTTGGCATATCCAATGTGTAATAAGAAATTCACGTGCAACTTCATATGGTGATACGCATATCAAGTAAACAATATGTGGAAAGATAACTTTAAGCACATAAGTTCAATAGAGTCCAATTTCGAATAAGAGAATATCATGAATCATTTGCCAAATATGAGACAAAAGATATGAAACATACCTTGATTCTATGTAGACAGTCTCAACCAAAAAGTCTAGGTTCAAATTTGATTAATATGTCACCTAGTATTTAGTTACATATAAAGTCCATAATTATGTATATAAGTCAAATAATAAAATATCATATCTTATTATCACTATATCTAGGTTATGAATTATATATATTTAGGTAGAGGATATTTTAGTAATATAACAAGTATCCATTTGTAATTTTCTAAAATTTAGATAATTAATCATGAGCTAACCAAGATAGACATGTTAACAACTAACAAAATACATTAATAAATTTTTGGCATACCCCATATGATTTAAAATCATATGTATGGCATGGGAAAGTAATTAACACAATTAAAACAATGCTTAATTAAATAATATAGAGGATGGAAAAGACAAAAATACCCTATATAGAAACCTATCTACTTAAGTTAAGCAAGGTCGTACAGGTAAAATCAATTGTATGTATGTTTAATCAAAATAGAAGAACATGATGAACACATCATCTACCACCCTTATACCTAGATCCAAACTTGAGATTCATTGGGTATTAAAGTTGGGAGATGATTCACTTAGAACCATGGTCTCTCTTCATTCCTAGGGATCCCTATGTATGACTGCAAGATGACATGAAGATCCAAGGGCATCTCTTATCATGGTGGATCTGAGGGAAAACTTTAGAGGGCAATATAACTTGAGAAAATCAATATCCAACACAAGCAAATGATATTTTGATGCCTTGGATGATATAAAAATATGAAAAGGAAGGACATACAAAGGGGAAATAAGGGTGTATAAATCAATTGGCCCAATTGGCAGAGTAACTTCAAGGAATGAAGAATGATAGATTTTGATGTTCTCCCATACATATGCATGGAAAAGTTTTTTTTGAGGTATGGAAAAGGTAATGGGATAGGTATATATAGGCATGAAGGTCGATTGTGGTGAGGTCTCTAGAAGGAGAAGGGAACGTGGAAGACTTTGTATGTGGGGTTGACATAGTAGTATAAACCAACGATCCTAGTAAAAACATGGGATCTTTGTGTTTGGTTCTTATGTTAGGAATGTGAGAAAGATGGATTCTGGAGCCAAGGAGGAAAGGAAATGGAGAGAAAGCAATGAAGGAAAGAAATAAACTATAGAGTCTTGACAAGGAGAGGAACAATGTAATTTAGAAGGCTAGGAGAGTGAGATCTTTCCCAAGAGCCAGAGTTTGACCTAGACTGGGTTATAAGAGAGGGTACATATGATACAAGGAGGCATGACACAAACTACAGGCATGAATATCAAATATAAAAACTCAAAATGTAGTAAAAAGTAGTATACTGAGCTATGTCCCATCTATGCTATTTGAATTAGGTCGGTTAGAGTTAATCAATTTTGATAAAATTAATCCCTTGACCAAACCAATCATGTAGAGTCTTGTTTTTCCATTAGATCCATGTTTTAAGATCATCTTCTACATTTCTAATTCAAATAGGCTTAACCTTGATATCCTAATGTTTGTTATCATATATCACCAATATTTCATATTCAAATTCATATTGTTATTATTTGTCATTAACTCTATTATACGATCATCTTCCATCAAATTTAATGGTTTACTTCATTATGTCATCATGTTCATTAATTCCAATGTTAACTTGGATTATGGCACATTACTTATCTCGATTTATATAAAACATCTAGTTGTTACTTTTTTTACATATTTTGATCACATTATATCCATGGTATTATTTTTGGCATGTTAATTCTCATCCAACCTCATTTAAGTTACTATATTTATATTAATGAATAAAATTACATCATGACATACTTTATGAGCTCATATTACATATTAGGTCACATTAGGTCATTAGGTCTACTGGTATCACATAGGGTATCAAGAAGGTAAATGTTAGGGTTAGTCAAGTATGACTTGGTGTCAGGTCAAAACTTTTATATTCCTTAGATACACATCACCAACATTTCCAAGTCTAGGTTTAGGTTTCCTAGATCCAAATCTATCATCACTTCATAATTTATTTATCCAAATCATGGTTTGGGTCAGATGTCACTAGAGTAATGTTCTAAATTTGAGGTACTCAACATGCATTCATTTATATAATCACTAGGGTATGGGGAGTGTATTAGTGTATATCTTAACCATTATTTAGTGATTTTTAAATAATTAGGCATATTGGCATCCAATATATGGAATTCACATTTCTAAAGTAATGATAATTGATTTTTTGGGAGTAAGTTAGGAGGTTTTTATTCATCTCACCCTTCTCCTGCAACCAAATCATTGAACCATTACATCCTACGTCATAGTTACTGGAAATAAACTCAGTAGTATTACTACCATTATAGTAATTTGGCTGAATGGCCTCTAAGAGATCTTGAGGTGGATTTGTTATAACCCCGATTTTGATTGTATTGTTATACAATTGTTTTATGAAAAGGGGCATCTTTGATAATTGTGTGCATTTTTTTATTAATTGGGTTTCTTTGCAACTCTACCTTGAATAAAGGATTTTGTGTTTTCCTATCTTATTAAACCAGTAAAGGGTTAAAAAGGAAGAAGGAAAAGAGAAAAACCCACAATAAGTAAAAGACAAAAAGAAAATAAATGATAAGTGCATGTGTTTAAGAATAATGTGTAATTATCTTGAAACTAGCATAGCTATCTACAATATGATGGTTTTGGTTTTACATGCCTCCTAATAACAGGAAAAGTCAAAACAAATAAAATAGAAAAGAATGAAAGAGAAAATATAAGTTTAAATACATAATACATTCCTTATAAGTGAATGACTTGCACATGAAGAAAAAGAGTTATTCCTTTCGAGTTTTGGTCTCAAATTGTATCCATAAGTAGATTAAGTCATAAGAGGCTTTCCTTAAATTTTGGTATTAAAAGAGTAAGCGGATTAGGAGATATGGATTTTACAAAAAAATTTACAATGTGAATAATACAATGGGGAAAGTATTAATGTCACCGTCTAAATAGAATAAGAAAACTAGATTTGTTTCTCACACATGACAGGAACTGTTAGATCAAAAATCTGACAGCTCGCATCTTGTCCCTCGGCTTGCGATAGATCAAGAATGAAGGCATGTACACATGAGTAATTGAGGTCCACGTCTTCTCTCTCTACACCACCTCAACACAAAATAACTAGACCATTGACTTTGCTGCAAAAAAATGAAGAGGAAATATGTAAGTTTTGGGTGGAGAAGAGGTCTATAGAAGGACCTCAAACTCACACCACCAAGCCCCAACTCAGACAAGTTTAGGAACCCTAGATCCCATCTCTTTCCCTATAAAAAGACCCCCACATAGTTCATCTTGAACCCCAGAGCACCTACGACACCTCCTCATCCACCAGCTCCTTCCCATTCTCTAGATTTCTCCTTCTCCGGTGACCTCACCACCATGCCGCCGCCACACCTAGTAACTAAGAGCAAGAAAGGGGGCTAGAGGATGACTATTGGATCGTGGTCAAGAGGCAGCTACGAGCAAGCCACACGCTCCCCCTCCACCAAACCTCCGCGTGCACATGCTTTGGGACATGTCTTCACATGATGGTTGGATAACAGCCCTGGTCAGTGGTTGATCGGCGATCAACAAGCTATGATTTTCCATACTTTTCCTTTTCTTGGTAAATATTTCTCTCTGTTCGAATATTTAGATAAATAATCAATCTTGCAAAAATTGTAGAAATTGCTAGGATGATTGGATCAAGATAAATTGTATATGAAAGTGTATCAGAAAAATATGAGAAATCCAATTAGAATGTAATCAAAACCTAGTCTTGCTTCTAGTTCAAAAAAACCTAAAGTTGATGTCTTTAGTGCTTTTAAAAGATCAAAACCCTAATTTTTTAGCATTGATGAAT
Source organism: Alisma plantago-aquatica (assembly GCA_963693085.1). Classification (NCBI taxonomy): domain Eukaryota; kingdom Viridiplantae; phylum Streptophyta; class Magnoliopsida; order Alismatales; family Alismataceae; genus Alisma; species Alisma plantago-aquatica. The sequence continues at coordinate 832,723,778 of OY856413.1, read as the reverse complement.
CTAATAGACTTAGTTGATGTTATTAATATAGATTGATCTGTTATAAATAAAAGGAACACCTTGGAATCATTTGAACATCATAATACAAAACTTGAAGGATTGGGGTTTCTTTGTGATTAAGAGTACCTTTAATGATGGAATTAGGGTTTGTCAACATAAGAGTGTCTAGATACATATTCTTTCATATTCAAAATCTTAACATGACAAAAGTTTGACTTTTGCATAAAAAGGTAAATTTTGGAATACAAACATAAAAGTGACACCAAAACTAGGGTTTATGGGTCAAAAGAGTATTAAGGGTAATAAATGAACTTGTGGAGATTGGAACATAATGAAACACAAAGATGGACTTAATAACTTAACTTGTAAACCAAGTCAATCCTAAAAGTAGATCTTGAAATCATGTAGTGGCACGTGGGTGTTATGCCTTAAACTTTCAGGTTGAGTTGCCTGGTGGCTTGTGTGGTTATCTTTGGTTATACTTGTTTGGACATTGAAATATGAACTAGGTATGTGGTTACGCCTATGAATACATTATTCAGTTTCATGTGGTTTTCTCGAGTTTTTACGCATGGTTTGCAAATATATGACTTCTTGTCTGTTTATTTCTTTACAAACTTTAAAGTGACTATGAATATCACATATTATGGACTTGACTGGCTCGTATCATGCTCCACCTCAGATGTAAGATAATAAAGTAAATAATGATGAATGTGAAGCCATGAGGGCAAGGAAATCATCAAAAGATTGCTAAGCCCTAGGGGAAAGATATATCACCAAAGCCCTAGGGGTAACGGTGTGGCACTAAAGCCCTGGAGAAAAGTGTGGCCTATGTCCACTATAGGGACAAGACTCCGAAGGATGGATGTACCTGGATCGAGCAATCATTATCAAAATGCTAGCTTTGATTTGTTAAATAATAATTGTTGAATTATGTTGTTACAAGTAGATGTGAACTATTTTGTTTCCCCCACATATTGGCATAACTTGTTATATTGACCGCATGTTTTGATTGTTGGCGTTTTTAGGATAATTTGTTACTTGTTGGAAATTGGACATTCAAGAAAAGAAGACATTGAAAGTAAACAAACCAAGTAATGCCAAAGTATATAGATAGGTGGTTAATTTCTTGGGTGTAATCTTAGAACCCATATTTTTGTAAACATTGATGATTTTTTTTATCTTGTACCAAACTTAGTTATTGTTTAGTAGAATTTATTAATTATTTTTTATTATGTGCAAAACTATAGATTATGTGTGCAATGGTAATGCCTCCTTCTGTGACACCCTGATCCCCCGTGCCATCTCTAATGACCCCAGTGACCGGGGAGTCACCCTCGGTAAAACACCCTTAACTTTTTCTTTTCTTAATCACTTAAAATTTACCTAAAGGAGAACAATACTAAAATCTTACTTAAACTTGCAGAAGCAAACTTACTATTTCTAAATCTTGAAAGATACCTCAGGATTTAAACAACATATTACATCTTAATTGTGGAATATAAAGTACAATAGTTAATTGAAAACTAAACTTCATATTACATTTCATTCTCTCTCTCTATCTCTACCATACCACATTCCCAAGGACCGAGGGGAAAGGACTAAGAGACCTCTATCTAACTACGAACTACCTTCTAAGAACTTGGGTGATACGATCCTTCAGCTTCCTCGTGTTGATGTTGACCTAAAAAATGTTTCAGTATGTTGGTGAGCTACTGGCTCAGTGAATAGAATTTCACCCAATCATCACAGATAACTCATTTATGTTTATTAATTGGAATAAAATACAAGATATTACTATACTGAGTAGATCTAAGAAATATAATTTAAACGACAGGAGATGTCACATTTCATTAAGATAACAACTGCTGCAATGCTATAGATACGACTGAACAACAGAGAATACTAAAATTTCATTTAATGGACAACTACTATAAAACTAACTCAGGTCTTTCTTAACTCTTTAACTTATAAGAAAGTCTGTGATCCTATATGAACATATTTTATCTTATGTCCTGATCATATGCATTGTACTCTACATATGAAGACTCGTAGCAAACTACGATCCCACCATACAAGACTTAGCCGACACCCCGGGATAGCTAAGTGTGACTATTGTCCTGGTCTGCAACAGGAAAACTGGCTCTTTGGCCTTGGCACTCCTATGGTTCCATAAATTGGACTCCTCCTCTAGGATGAGCACATAGGCGGAGGGTATGAGACGCACTGCGGGCCTCAACTTGGTACGCTCTGTGGGTACCTCTAGGTTACCACTGGGACTTCTGGTTCATGTTGGGTAACCTATCTTTTCTTAAGAGACTTCCTCAAGGGCTTCGTCTCCCCGCACGCTCTGTGGGTGCGTTCCGACCCCCATATACTGGAGACACCGCCAGGGTAGGTCATTTCATCCCTAAGGTGCGAACCTCTCATAGGGATTCTACGGTGTCAAGGCCCTTAATGTATTATTTTATTATCCTATAAAAGCTCTTACTACATTGCATCTCTCCCTTACTTATTCTTGGCTTTGGTATCTCTATGGTATCGAGTCTATTTATCTGAAACTTATAAATACAACATGTATATCATTTCTAACTTGGCAGTGCAATAAGCTCAAACACGGTAATTTACTAAGAAATCAACATATTGTACTTGCAAGCAGATTTAAATAAATAGAATACTTGTCAACTTGGCACTTATACACTAAAATAATGCAATTGGACCTCTTAATGCACTAATAAGAGTAAATTACTTGATATATGAGAAATCGTCGGTAGCATCTATAAATTATCTGAAATTCCTTGAAAAACGTGCACATTAACCCTAGTCATGTTTTGTGCATCACATAACTCAGTTAAGAGTTAATTAATTATTATGACACAAATTATTAATAATAATTGAGGAATTCTAATGATATTTCTAAGAAACGTGCCAACTTGTGTAAATATTAAATCACGCACATTAAACATAGAAAAGAGCATGAAGCTAGGGTTTTCATTGAATATTTTCATATCATCATCATTTCTTTAAAATCATACATCAAATTAATTGCTAAAACTTCACAGCCTGGGTTTATACCCAAACCGTACAGTTATTAGTCATGTTCTACTGATTTCGGCTTTTAAACTGAATAACTTAGGTTTTGATCAACCATGTAATTCTACTAGTCCGAACCACACTAAATTGGATAATAAACTAGATCATTCAAAGCGTAAAGAAGCAAATTGTGAAATAAAAGTCAGGCAACACCAATACTACACATCGCCTGATAACGGTTGTTACTAGTGAAAAACGTAGATTCAACCGAAATTATCCGACTTCTGGAGTTAAATCTTGCTTGGTGAGTGAAATTCTACTCACAACGGTTCGGGATGTCTGAATTCATCTGGAAACACATCCAGAGCCTATTTCCAGGCATTCATGGGGTCATCTTCAACCTTGTTGCTCTAGATTTCAACATGTTGCAATCAAATGGCTCACACACACGCACAGGTGGAACGAACCTTGGCTGGGTGTTGTTGCTCGCGGCTAGAGCTGTGGATCCCTGATCTTGACCTCAAGAGGAGCTCGATGGCGTCGTTTTGGAGTGCTAGCTCACGACCTAGATGGCCCCTAGCCGGACCTGCTGCTGCAAGAAGCAGCTTCTTCACCTCACGTACAAGTTCAAGAGAAGCTTGCTAGGGGCTACTGTTTCTATTGGCTATGAATTCGAATAGGGACCTCAAGGACAGAGTTGGGGCAGTCGTTTGGTGCTGCTTGCTCACTCAATCGATCTCCTGGCCGAGACAAAGTAGCTGGCCACCGGTCACTACTGCTGCTAGCCACAGCTACAGGGGTGCCGCCCTAGGCGTGATTGGAAGAGGAAGAGGAACGGAAAGGATGGAGGAAGGGTGGACAGACAGAGGTTGGCTGCTGTGGATCCCTAAATCGCCCACATGATCAACCCTCTATTGCTCTTGGTCGGGCGTGATACAGTGTGTCACTCAAATAGATTGATTGAGGAAGAAGATAAGGAAGGAAAGAAATTAATAGCCAAAAATTGGGAAAATTGCAGATTAAACTCAAAACCTTCATAACTTTTGCCTCATAGGTCCAAATTGAACGATTTCTTTTCCAAAATTTCAAGCGTGAAATCCTTTACAACCTCAAAGCACGAAATTGTGCCAATTAGACTGTAACATTAGATCAAATCACTAATCACAACATGAGCACTTAACTTAACTTAATTAACATATTATCATTGTACTTATTAGTTAACTTTGATGTGCGTCATAACAATCTCCCTCCCTTATAAGAATTTCATCCCAAAATTCCTAAAAGAGAAAAGGAAACTTGTTATGCATCTCTGACTCAAGCTCCCATGTGGCTTCCTCTAGGTTGTGGTTCCTCCATAGAACTTTTACTAACGGTATCTTGTGATTCTTGAGTTTCTTGATCCTCCGATCAACTATTTGTAGTGGTCCTTCAACATAGGACACATCTGATCTGAGCTATGCAGGTTCTGGGTCCACTATCTTCTCTATACCTGGATAACACTTCTTCAGCATCGATACATGAAACACATCATGTAGATTAGCCAACTCGGATGGAAAATCCAACATGTAGGCTACATGTCCAATCCTCTCAATGACAGGATATGGGCCCATAAACCTAGGAGTCGGTTTGCCTCTTTTTCCAAACCTCAACACTCCTTTCCATGGTGAAACTTTCAGATACACTTCATCACCAACCACAAACTCAAGAGGCCTACATCTCTTCTCATCATAACTCTTTTACCTATCATGTGTATCTTTCAACTACTCTCTGATCATTGTAATCTTTTCTGTAGTCAAATCCACTATCTCTGGTCCAAGAATCTCCTTTTCACCCACCTCGTACCAACATACATGTGATCTACAATTTCTGCCATACAGAGCTTCATACGGGGCCATGCCAAGACTGGAATGGTGACTATTGTTGTATGCAAACTCTATAAGGCTCAAGTGTTCTTCCCAACTTCCACTGAAATGCAAGACACATGTTCTCAGCATGTCCTCAAGAGTCTGAATGGTCCTCTCTGGCTAACCATCCATCTGTGGGTGAAAAGCTGTATTGAACCTCAACTTTGTGCCCAAAGCACGATGCAACTGATTCCAAAACCTAGATGTGAACTTAGGATCTCTATCTTATATAATTGAAACTGGGATACCATGCAGCCTGACTATCTCATCCACGTATATCTTAGCTAACTTTGGGACATCAAAGGTTGACTTAATAGGAAGAAAGTGAGTAGAATTAGTTAGTCTATCCACAATCACCCATATCCAGTCACGACCTCTGGGTGTCCTGGGAAACCCTACCACAAAATCCATTGTGATATGTTCCCAATTCCACTCTGGTATAGGAAGAGATTGCAAGGTACCTGCAGGTTTTTGATGCTCAGCCTTAACCTACTGGCACACACTACATCTTGCCACGTACTCAGCTACATCCTTCTTCATACCTGACCACCAGTACAACTCCTTGAGATTCATGTACATCTTAGTGTTGCTTGGATGCATAGTGTACATCGATGCATGTGATTCCTCAAGAATTTGTTCTTTCACATCATTGTCTCTAGGTACACACAACCTATCATGCTGATACAACAAACCATCATCTAAAAACATGAACATTGGCCTCTTTCCCTTTGTCATATCCTACATGATATGTTGTAACTCAATGTCACTCTGCTGAAGTTTTTTGATCTGATCATAAAAGGTAGGCTTGACTTGCATCTGTGCAATCAAACCACTCTGCTCTGTCACCCTTAAGTCTAATTTCAACTTCCGCATCTCTACTAGCAGGTCTCTATTGAAACATGCCATAGAGAATACACCTATTGTTGAACTTGACTTCCTATTGAGGGCATCTGCTACCACATTCGCCTTACCAGGATGATAATCTATCGTCACAGCATAATCCTTGATCAATTCTAACCATCTCCGCTATCTAAGATTCAGATCCATCTGAGTGAAAATATATTTCAAGCTCTTATGATCAGTAAACACCTGGCACGCCTAACCATAAAGATAGTGATGCCATGTCTTAAGAGCATGAACTACTGCAGCTAACTCCAGATCATGTGTCGGGTAATTCTCCTCATTCTTCTTAAACTGTCTAGATGCATAAGCTACTACTTTTCCTTCCTGCATCAACACACAGCCTAAACCTCTCCTTGAAGCATCACAAAACACTGTGTAGCCTTTATCTGCCTCGAGCAGGATCAACACTGGTGTTGTAGTCAACCTCTTTTTCAAGATCTGAAAACTCTTCTCACAGTTGTCTGACCAGACAAATGGTGCATTCTTTCTCATTAAGCGTGCTAGAGGTGACGCTACAACACTGAAGTTCTGGATGAACCTCCTGTATTAACCTACTAATCCTAAGAAGCTTCTGATCTTAATAGGAGTCTTAGGCTGCTCCCACTGTAGAACAGACTTGACTTTCTTAGGGTCAATGATGAATGTATATTCATCATGGAATTCAATTACCATCTTGGGCTCATTTGTACTTAACACATCAAATTTCACTCATTAAATATCAAAATATATCATAAAGTGCATAACTACTTAATTGATTCAATCATCATGATTCTAATTGAATTTATGTTGATTTGATGCTAGTCTTGATGAAGTTGAACAATCAATTGGGGCCCACCTTCACTCACCCTTGGTTTTGACCAATCAATCTGACCAAACGGTTTCATCCATTCGGTCTGACCAAATGGTTTCAACCATTCGGTCTCGCAAATGATCTGGCCATCCGGTCTTGACCAATCGGTTTCATCCATTTGGACTCAAGACCGAATGGAAAGATCCCCCTCAAAACTGTTTGGACTTCGCAGGGTTTAAGACTGTTTGGATGCCAAGGTCACAAGACCATTTAAGCCGCGAAGACCGTTTAGTCGCGAAGACTGTATGGCCACGATACTCTCATACCGTTTGGAGCCCGGTCTGCAAGACCGTTACAGGAATTCTGGTCTGCGAGATCGTTTGGGAAATGCCGGTCTGCGAGACCATTTAAGGCAGTTACGTGCAAACCGTTTAATAATTGAAACCATTTGAGAAGACTGTTTGCTAAAATTGGCATGCAATGCATAGACCGAATAGTCATGTGTGCAACAAGACCGTTTAATAGAGTGTATCTTCAAGACTATTTGATGTGAGCAATTGCATGCAACTAAACCGTTTGACGTGAGAAATGACGTGCAAGTAAACCTTTTGGGCAGTCAAGCTGCTAGACCGAATGAAGGCATTACATGCAAGATCATTTGCATGCAAACTGGATGATAAAGGGAAGCTGTGAAGCTCTGCCAAACCAAATGAATTAAGTACGTGCATGCATGCAAACCGGATGACAAACCGTTTGGATTTGCTGCATCAAGACCATTTGCTATGCTCTAGCAAATGAAGACCGAATGGGCATGGAAGACCGTTTGGACTGGATAGGTATGAAGACTAAATGGAGCAATCATGCAAAACTGAATGAACTGCTGGTCACGTGAAGAACGCTTGAGTGTTGGATGCATGCAAACCATTTGCTTCTAAAAGTCACCAAGACCATTTGAATTTAGGTACAAAGCCAAGACCATTTGTTGATTATCCATGCAAACCGAATGGGAAAATATCACGCAAAATCATTTAATAAAGTACCTAGCTGCAAACCATTTGGGTATTTACATGAAGACCGAATAGACTTGTCGTGAGGACTGATTGGATCAGCAATGAAGACTGCATGACTAAGTCTACGGGATCATTTGATAAGAGCACACGCAGTAGACCATTTGATGTATATCTAAGCAAAGACCATTTGAGTGACCGAATAGAAGACTGTTTGGATGAGATAATATGAATATCGAATGCACAGCCAACCATTTGCTTTTCCCGGCATGCAAACCAAATGAAAGGCAAACCAAATGAGCTAGATATTTTGAAAGAAAAGTTGCACAATACCCAAACCGAGAGAGCAAGACCGTTTGGTCAATTTTACCAAACTGTTTGAGCAAAATAAATATCTCCCATACCGTTTGAACTAAAATCACACCAAAAGCATGAGGGCCAGTCGTGTGCCTATAAATAGGACCAGCAGGGTCCCATTTTGGGCATCGGTTCTGGGACGCCGACAGGCTTCTTGTACACAGGTCCGATCCAAATCCAGTTCCATCCACGCCAGTTTCATTCCACCTACTGCCCGTGCTGCAACCAAGGAAGTTGAGGAGAGAAGGAAGACGGAGCGAGGGAGATTGTCCGGTCTGTCTTGGCATCCCCCGTTCACATCCAGATCTGCTCCGACACAAAGTAGAAGGTTGTATCTTCTTCATCGAGTTTTGACTACCTTCTACACCGAGTTCATGGTGGATTTCTCTCTCTTTCTTATTCTTATTGCTTCTCGCATCATGAGCGAGTAGTACCTTTTTGCTGGGGTGTGGGGACTAGCCCTGCTGTCCATGCAAATCATGTTCTTTTATTAAACTCTCCATGGCTATGTATATAACCTTCCATTTCGTTGTTAGTTGCTACGTTTGTAGTTGATTATCTACTTACTTTCATCTTGTTCTTTCCTTTATTGTGAAATCTTCTATATATGGGATGGAATGGCGATTTACAAGTTCGACTCCTTGACGAGAACTTCTGATAGGATTCCTTGAGGTCGTAAGTGTATGATCTGTGAGGGGACGAGACATCTAGCCTACGGTGACGCTTCTTTTGTCTAAACATCCCTCAGGGAGGACCACAGCCTTAGTTGGATTTTATATCGTCTTATTTATCATCGATGTTAGTTTGTAGATCTATCACCTGCTTGCTTATCAATTAATACGGTTGACTCCCAAACTAGAAATAGAATGGGATTTCTTTGAGGTCGTAAGTGTATGATCTGTGAGGGGACGAGCCATCTAGCATTTGGTGATGCTTCTGTGTGCCTAACGCTTGTATAGGGGGCCCACAACCTTCATTGGATTTCTATATCTTTGGAGTCGTAAGTAAGTGATCTGGTTGGTGACGAGACATCTGATGCCTAAGGTGATGCTTACGCAAACCTAACGCCCGTATGGGGAGTTCTGCAGCAGCTCCATTTGGATTGTTATATCTTGATTGGATTGTTCGCGATTGAGTGTGTTTGCATACGTAGCGGTGGTAAAACCCGATACCATCCCAGCGATTCCATATCATTGATCTAAATCTAACTTTAATTCAGCTTTTACTTTCTTGCAATTAGTTTAATTAACCTCAAATCAACCGATCATTTTAAATATTAGCCTTAACTCAAACTAGACTAGACTGACAAAGATTCTTAAAAACGTTGTCATTTGGGTTCGATCCTTAACTATACTGCGATAAGACTAGTCTGCTTGCGGGTGGTATTATTGCACTTTGGTTTTAGTAAAAGCTCGGGGATTTCCACCCCGAGTGAGTTTGTTAGTGTGATAACTCTCACGTCAAATTCTGGCGTCGTTGCCGGGGACAACGGAATCAGTTAGTCAAATCTAGTTCTTTTAAGACAAATCTAGGATTTTGCTTTTTCTTTTGAAATAATCGATCATCTACTTGAATTTGACTTTACTCAGTGGTTCTCACCTTCGAAATCTTTCTAATTCAGGTACAATCCAAGGCATAGTGCATGCACCGTTCAGACAGCCCCGGACTAACAGTGAGCTTTGATCCCGAGATAGACAGAACTTTTCATCGTCAGATCAGAGAAAATCAAGCAAGGATGGCTCAGGAAGAGGAAGTGGCCCGAAGAGTGGCTCAAGACATAAATGCATAGAGAGAAAGGCTCATGCAAGAAGCCAGATCTGCGGTACAGCAAGAAATCCTAGCAGCACAAGCAGCGGCACAGGCAGCAGAACTGCAAAAGTAGCTTAGGGAGTTTTCAATCCCTAAAGCTGCTGATGTACATCACCCATTCCTACCTCCTCCCATCCATGCTCTGAATTTCGAGATACGAGCACATTGGATCACCTTGCTCTAAAACAACCCGTTCTATGGCAAACAAGATGAAGATAGTCAAGAACACCTTCTGAGATTCATCGATCTATGTGCTATGACAAAACAAAATGGAGTGTCCGACGATGCCATCCGACTCCGTCTATTCAAGTATTCTCTTTCCGATAGAGCAATAAGTTGGAACAACTCTCTACAATGTGAACCTATCACCACATGGGAATAACTGTAGAACATTTTTCTAGAAAAGCTCTATCCTCCATCTCTCACTTATGAAATTAGGGGGAAAATAACAATGTTCACTCAAGCCCCTAGAGAAACCCTTGTTGAGGTGTGGGACTGATATAAGGAGCTTCTACGAAAATGTCCACATCATGGCATTCCTAAGAATCAACTCATCGAGATCATCTACAGGGGTGTGGATGATGTTATTAAGAGGTTTCTATATTCCTCATCTGAAGGAAACTTCATGCGTCAAAGCTATGATAGCGCATGGAGGGTTGTCACCCTTAGAGCTGAAAACCAAGAAAATTGGGGTAGGTCTGTAGGTAAAGGAGTGTTGAAAGTGGATATGGCTGAAGCGACACCTAAGTAAAAATCTATCGTTGAAACCCTAAAACTCTTAGTTGCCAAGCAAGACCATGTTGAATCCTCACTTGCTGCAATTGGAAGAGGACGTCCACCCCTTCAACAACCAGAACAGATCAAGTCCGCTTCACTATTTTGTGAAGCATGTAAAAGTACCAATCATTCCACTTTATCATGTAGTGTTCTCTATGATGTTGTCCTAAGCAACGCATGTGGACAAGGAGACAGTGGTCAAATGTAAAATTTGAATGATGTCAACACCATTCCTGGTCAAGGGTATTACAATCTGAATCAGAATAGGAACCATCCAGGTTTTCAATATGGAAACCCCTCTGGAGTAGTAAACTCGCATCAATTTGGTTCGAACAATCAACCAAGAAGTCCACCAGGATTCCAGTACAATCAACAACATGATTTTAGAAATCAAGGAAATTTCAAAGGAAACTTTCAGAATAGGAACTTCAATAATTATCAAAACAACTCCCAGTACTAGAGTCTCAACCAAGTTCCTTATCAACAACAAGGACAATAAGCAGGTCTAGCTTCTCCTGATGACAAGCTATCAACCATTGAAAAGATGTTGCAAACTCAGCAAACTATGATAGCTAACCAACAAGCTCAGCAGAAGGCTATTGAATCTCAACTAGCTCAACTTGTAGCTAGCATTAAGCCACCAGCTGGGGTTTTTGTTGGCCAGCCAGAGAATAATCCTAAGCATCCAGAACAACTAAAGGTGGTCACCACCAGGTTAGGAAAATACTATTTCGATCCTCCTGTCAAGCCACTGGTGATTGTTATAGATGAGGACAAACCTGTGATTATACAAGATTCAACAACTCCTGAATCACAACCAAAGGAATCAGTAATTGATGATAAGTCAAAAAAAAGGAAATTTTGAGAAGCCTGCTCAAGAAGATGAAGAAATTGAGACTCCAGAACCTGATATCCCTGTGTACAAACCTCGTATACCTTTTTCCGCTCATCTAAGGCAAACAAAGCTTGATACCAGATTCAATAAGTTTAAAGAAGCTATGAAGAAACTTCATGTTGATATACCCTTTTTGGATGCTCTGGCCGAGATACCAGCATGGAAAAAGTACTTAAAGTCACTCCTCACCAGGAAATATATAACTGAAGAATATGAGACAGTCAAGTTAGTTAAAACCACTTCAGATATCATCCAGAGTAAGATGCCAAAGAAGTAGAAAGATCCAGGATCTTTTGGGATTTCCTATCATATCGGTGATTCTTCATGCAAGAAAGGGCTGGCAGATCTTGGTGCTAGCATCTCCATCATGCCACTCAACCTTTGCACAAGGATAGGGTTTTCTGAACTTCTCCCAACTGGCATGACCATACAACTTGCAGACAATTCAATAAAATGTCCGTTAGGAATTATTGAGGATGTACTTGTCAAGGTAGGAAAAGATTCCTATGTTCCGTGTGACTTCATCATCATGGACATAAAGGAAGACGCCAGATATCCTCTCATCTTTGGACGTCCGTTCCTCTCCACTGTAAGATTCCTAATTGATGTTGAAGTTGGAACCTTACTTATCAGACTTGGCAAAGAAACCCTCGAGTTCAAAGTGTTTGAAAGCATGAGAAGACCAAGTATGCAAGAAGAAGTCTATCTGATTGACTGCATTGAGCAAATGTCACTTCTAACTCAAGAGCATCATGAATCAGACGATCCATTAGAAGTTGCTCTAACGAATCCATCACTTGATGAACCTATTGACGAACAAGTAAATGATTGCATCGAATCCCTCGACTCTGCTAAAGAAGACGTTGAAGCCACTTGTGAAGAACTCAAAGCTATGGAAGCTACAGAAGAAACATGCGAAAAACCAGAGGCTCCCGAAATGAAGATCCTGTCCGAGGGACTAAAGTACGTGTTTTTGGACGATCTCAAAGTTTGCCCAGTTATTATAAATTCTGATCTAACAGCTGAACAAAAAGATAAACTCCTGAAGGAATTAAGGGAAAGAAAGAAAGCCATCAGTTATAAAATGAGTGACCTCACTGGGGTCAGTCAAGCGTTGTGTATGCACAAGATCCCTATGATGGAAGATCACAAGCCTACTATTGAGCATCAATGGAAATTGAATCCAAATATGAAGGAAGTGGTCCGTCGCGAGGTCATTAAATTGTTCACAGCTGGAATAATCTATCCGATATCAGATTCACCATGGGTGAGCCCAGTGCATGTAGTCCCGAAGAAAGGTGGAATAAATGTTATACGGAATGAAAACAATGAACTCGTCCCCACTCGAACAGTCACAGGGTGGAGGATGTGCATAAATTATAGAAAATTAAACAAGGCAACTCGAAAAGATCATTTTCCAATGTCTTTCCTTGATCAAGTCCTATAAAGGTTGGCTCACCAAGAATATTTTTGTTATCTTGACAGTTACTCTGGATTCTATCATATACCCATACATCCAGATGACCAAGAGAAAACAACTTTTACCTTCCCATTCGGAACATACACATTTAAAAGAATGTCGTTTGGTCTCTATAATTCACCTGCAACTTTCCAACGTTGCATGGCTTCCATATTCATTGGTCTTACTGAAACAATTATGGAGGTTTTCATGGATGATTTTTCTATATATAGAGATTCATTTGATTCATGTCTAAAGAACCTCTCCCTGGTCCTCAAACGTTGTGAAGAAGCACATCTTGTGCTGAATTGGGAAATGTGCCATTTTATGGTAAAGGAAGGCATTGTCCTCGGCCATAGGGTCAGCAACAGAGAAATTGAAGTATATAAAGCCAAGATTGAAGTGATTCCTAAATTTCCTATTCTAACAAATGTAAAAAAAAGAAGTCTGTGCTTTCCTAGGTCATGTAAGATTTTACAGAAGATTCATAAATGACTTTTCAAAGATAACCAAGCCAATGACAAATTTGTTACTAAAAGATGTTGAATTCAATTTTGATGAAGAATGTGTCAAAAGCTTCAAAAAACTAAAGCAGTCTCTCACAACAAAACCCATCATTAGAGCTCCCGACTGGGACCACCCTTTTGAAATTATGTGTGATGCTAGTGACTATGTTGTGGGCATTGCTTTAGGGAAATATATAGAGAAGAAACACTATGTGATCTATTATGCATTGAAAAATCTCGATGAAGCCCAGAGGAATTATGCAACTACCGAGAAAGAACTTCTAGAAGTCGTGTATGCCTTTGACAAGTTCAGATCCTACCTAATTGGTTCGAAGGTCATTGTCTACACAGACTTGGCTACCATTTGTTACCTTTTGGCAAAGAAAGATGCAAAACCCAGGTTAATTAGATGGATTCTCCTATTGCAAGAATTTGATTTAGAGATAAGAGATAAAAAGGGTACAGAAAATGTGGTAGAAGATCACCTCAGTCGCATCCACACTATGGATACCGAGAAGATTCAGATTAATGAATCCCTTCCGGATGATCAACTAATGAAGGTCTCAGAAGTTATACCGTGGTACTCAGATTTTGTGAACTACCTCACTACTGGGGTTATTCATCCTCAATGCACCAGAAATACACTGAAGAAATTTATGCCTGATGTGAAACGGTACTAATGGGATGAGCCATACCTTTTCAAACTATGTGTTGATGGTCTGTATAGACGATGTATCGCCGAAAAAGAAGCTCAACTTATTTTGGAACAATGTCACTCAGGACCAGTGGGAGGATATATGAGTTCTAAAAAGACTGCCTTGAAGGTTTTGCAATATGGATTCTTCTGGCCAACCATATCCAAAGATTCCTACGACTTTGTCCTATCATGTGACAAATGTCAAAGATCAAGCAATATAACAAAGAGAGATAAGATGTCGTTGAATCTATGGCAAGAAGTAGAGATATTCGATGTTTGGTGGGGTGGACTACATGGGTCCATTCCCATCTTCTCATGGATTTTCATACATCCTAGTGGCGGTGGACTATGTCTCAAAATGGGTTGAAGCCATACCAACCATCACTAGTGATTCCAAACCAGTCATCAAATTATTCAAGGATATTATTTTTCCCCATTTTGGTGTCCCACGCATGGTGATATCCGACGGAGGTTCCCATTTTCTTGAAAGAAGCTTTGAAGCATTGCTAAGAAAGTATGGTGTTACTCACAAGGTAGCCTCACCTTACCATCCACAGACAAGTGGACAGGTGGAGGTTTCTAATCTTCAACTGAAGAGTATCTTAGAAAATACAGTAGGCTACAATCAGAAAGATTGGTCGGTGAAAATCAACGGCGCATTATGGGCCTATCGAACTGCTTATAAAACTCCCCTTGGGACTACACCTTTTCGATTACTATATGGAAAGGCTTGCCACCTGCCAGTCGAACTGGAACACAAGGCATGGTGGGCAATTAAAAAAATAAACTTTGATATGAAAGAAGCAGGCCAAGCCAGGATTCTGCAACTCCAAGAGCTGGATGAACTCAGGATGATAGCTTATGAGAATGCACGAATCTACAAAGAACGCACAAAACTTTGGCATGATGGACATCTAAAAAGAAAAGACATATAAGTGGGAGACCAAGTTCTGCTATTCAACTTAAGGTTGAAGTTACTCCTAGGAAAACTCCGCTCACACTGGTCTGGGCCTTATATTGTCAAGAGCATCTACCCACATGGTGCTTTCTCTTTATGGAATGACAAGACGGGTGAATTTGTGGCAAATGGTCAACGATTGAAGAGATATTTCACCTCTGCTGATACAGGCTCTAAAACGATGATGGATCTCTCCAATCCAACATATCCGCCATAGAAGTTGAAGGAATCACGTCGAGCCATCGGCGTAAAACAAAGGCGCTTGTCGGGAGGCAACTTGATAAATAAATTTGAATTTAGTTTTAATTTTGAACTAGAAATTTTTCCTTAATTTTGTTTTCACCTTTAAGATAATTTGGCACCAAATAAAATTCACATCATGAGATGCTATCTTGAGTTCTGGTTGATCTTGCTTTTCTAGATTTTCAGATGGAGGACGCGTGCTGTTTGGAATGCAACCACATCTAGTGGTCCAAACGGCATGAAATTTCCCCTCCATCTCGGATTTAGGGTTCGCTCGGGACAAGAAAATCTCTAAGTTCTGGGTGGAGGGTGGGTGGTACGTATCTTACTTTCCACCTTCACCCATCTAAATCAGTCTTAGATTTTCATCGTCACATTTTTGACCAAAATTTTCAAAATTTCAAAATTTTTAAAGTTTTCCAAAGAAATTGAACAGATTCTTGATGAATTTTTGACACTTCCTATTTCATTAAATGTCACCAACTAATATGCTAAGCATTTTGAATCATTATACCCTCCTTATTCGAAGTAGATCCTCAAAAGGACCACTTTTTGAAACAAGCCTTTTGTTTGAAATCATCTTGTGAAGCTTATGATTCCTAACATCATGATACTTTTACAAAATTGATAAGTGGTTGTCGAACTGATAGGGATCAAACATGTCATGCTTCCTAACTGACTAGTGGAATAATAACATGGAATCTCCACCGGATCCTCATCAAGTCATTATTTGAGCAGAGTACGATAAAGAGAACAACCTGGTGCACTAAATTGTAAATCAAGTTGCATTCTGATCTGAACTCTCTTCTACACTTCTTCTACCATCTCCGTACCCCTCCGTCCATAAAAAAGAAACAAAACTAGCCAAAATTGTGCCAAACCCTAAGTTCGGGGTGGCACGCAACTTCCCTCTATATCCGCTTCTTCCATACCCCTCGCAAATTAATAGGGGCATACCACCAAAAATGCAATCTCGAGTCGAATAGAGGGAAGATTTGCAAACAAAAAGATGCCAAAGCGCACACAAAAAGAAATGCAATCTCGAGTCGAATAGAGGAGAGATTTGCACACAAAAATGCAATAAATGAAATTGCAAATCATAAAATAAAAATCTTGAGTCGAATAGAGGAGAGATTTATTTCTTCCTTCCATACCACCATTCACTCCATTTTCTACCTAATGGCACAATGAATGCCTACACTATCCTGAAAAACACCAGTGTCAGATCAAATGCACACTTGTTGTTCTGCGGGTGTCTCTGGACTCTTACAAAACTCTTTGACATGTTTGTTGTTGGAAAAAGTGAGGAGGAAGTGATATTGGAAAACGAACTCAGGAACAAAGATATGGTAAGATGTCTTTAGTGGTCTCTGGAGGTTGAGATACTGAGTCATATTGAGCAGAAAGAAAATATTTGTGATGTGAAGATGAAGCAATCACACGAATTAAAAGTATTCATTTGGAGACCATTTCAGATTTTGTGTTACTCGAGGACGAGCAACGTTTAAGTTCGGGGTATTTTGATGAATGTATATTCATCATGGAATTCAATTACCATCTTGGGCTCATTTGGACTTAACACGTCAAATTTCACTCATTAAATATCAAAATATATCATAAATTGCATAACTACTTAATTGATTCAATCATCATGATTTTAATTGAATTTATGTTGATTTGATGAAGGTCTTGATGAAGTTGAACAATCAACTGGGGCCCACCTTCACTCACCCTTGGTTCTAACCTATCAATCTGACCAAACGGTTTCATCCATTCAGTCTCACCAAACGGTTTCAACCATTCGATCTTGCCAAACGATCTGGCCATCCGGTCTTGATCAATCAGTTTCATCCATTCGGACTCAAGACCAAATGGACAAATCCCCCTCGAAACCGTTTGGACTTCGCACAGTTTAAGACCGTTTGGGTGCCTAGGTCGCAAGACCATTTAAGCCGTGAAGGCCGTTTCGTCGTGAAGACCGTATGGCCACGATACTCTCAGACCGTTTGGAGCCTGGTCTGTGAGACCGTTTCAGGAGTTTCGATTTGCGAGACTGTTTGGGGAGTGCCGGTCTGCAAAACCGTTTAATACAGCTACGTGCAAACCGTTTAATATTTGAAACTATTTGAGAAGACCGTTTGCTAAAATTGGCATGCAATGCGTAGACCGAATAGCACACGTGCAGCAAGACCGTTTAATAGAGTGTATCTTCAAGATCGTTTGACATGAGCAATTGCATGCAACTAAACCGTTTGACATGAGAAATGACGTGCAAGTAAACCGTTTGGGCAGTCGAGCTGCTAGACCGAATAAAGGCATTACACGCAAGATCGTTTGCATGCAAACCGGATGACAAAGGGAAGTTGTGAAGCTCTGCCAAACCGAATGAATTAAGCACGTGCATGCATGCAAACCGGATGACAAACCGTTTGGATTTGCTGCATCAAGACTGTTTGCTATGCTCTAGCAAATGAAGACCGAATGGGCATGGAAGACAGTTTGGACTGGATAGGTATGAAGACCGAATGGAGCAATCATGAAAACCGAATGAACTGCTGGTCACATGAAGAACGCTTGAGTGTTGACTGCATGCAAACCGTTTACTGCTGATAAAAGTCACCAAGACCGTTTAAATTAGGCACAAAGCCAAGACCATTTGCTAATTATCCATGCAAACTGAATGGGAAAATATCACGCAAAACCGTTTAATAAAGTACCTAGCTGGAAACCATTTGGGCATTTACATGAAGACTGAATAGACTTGTCGTGAGGACCAATTGGATCAGCAATGAAGACCGAATGAATAAGTCCACGGGATCTTTTGATAAGAGCACACGCAGTAGACCGTTTGATGTATATCTAAGCAAAGACTGTTTGAGTGACCGAATAGAAGACCGTTTGGATGAGATAATATGAAGACTGAATGCACAGCCTTCCATTTGCTTTTCCCAGCATGCAAACCAAATGAAAGGCAAACCGAATGAGCTAGATATTTTGAAAGAAAAGCAGCACAATACCCAAACTGAGAGAGCAAGACCGTTTGGTCAATTTTACCAAACCGTTTGAGCTAAATAAATATCTCCTAAACCGTTTGGACCAAAATCACACCAAAAGTATGAGGGCCAGTCATGTGCCTATAAATAGGACCAACATGGTCCCCATTTTGGGCATCAGTTCCAGGACGCCGACAGGCTGTCTGTACACAGGTCTGATCCAAATTGAGTGTCGTCCACGCTAGTTTTATTCCACCTACTGCTCGTGCTGCAACCAAGGAGGCTGAGGAGAGAAGGAAGGAGTGAGGGAGACTGTCTAGTCTATCTTGACATCCCCCGTTCGCATCTAGATCTGCTCCAACACGACGTAGAAGGTCATATCTTCTTCACCTAGCTGCGACTACCTTCTACACCGAGTTCATGGCGGATTTCTCTCTCTTTCTTATTCTTCTTGCTTCTTGCATCATGAACGAGTAGTACCTTTTCGCTGGGGTGTGGGGACTAGCCCCGCTGCCCATGCAAATCATGTTCTTTTGTTAAACTCTCCATGGCTATGTATATAACCTTCCATTTCATTGTTAATTGGTACATTTGTAGTTTATTATCTACTTACTTTCATCTTGTTCTTTCCTTTATTGTGAAATCTTCTATATGTGGGATGGAATGGTAGTTTACAAGTTTGACTCCTTGACAAGAACTTCTAATATGATTCCTTAAGGTCGTAAGTGTATGATCCATGAGGGGACAACACATCTAGCCTACGGTGATGCTTCTGTGGTCTAAACATCCCTCAAGGAGGACCACAGCCTTAGTTGGATTTTGTATGTCTTGTTTATCGTCGATGTTAGTTTGTAGATCTATCACTTGCTTGCTTATCAATTAATACAGTTGACTCCCAAACTAGAAATAGAATGGGATTTCTTTGAGGTCGTAAGTGTATGATCTATGAGGGGACGAGCCATCTAGCCTTCGGTGATGCTTCTGTGTGCCTAACGCCTGTATAGGGGGCCCACAACCTTCGTTGGATTTATGTATCTTCCGAGCCATAAGTAAGTGATCTGGTTGGTGACGAGACATATGATGCCTAAGGTGATGCTTACGCGAACCTAACACTCGTATGGGGGGGTTCTACAACAGCTCCATTTGAATTGTTATATCTTGCCTGGATTGTTCACGATTGAGTGTGTTAACATACGTAGCAGTGGTGAAACCCGATACCATCCCAGTGATTCCATATCATTGATCTAAATCCAACTTTATTTCAGATTTGAATTTCTTGCAATTAGTTTAATTAACCTCAAATCAACCAATCGTTTTAAATATTAGTCTTAACTTGAACTAGACTAGACTGACAAAGATTCTTAAAAACATTGTCCTTTGGGTTCGATCCTTAACTATACTGTGATAAGACTCATCCGCTTGCGGGTGGTATTATTCCACTTTGGTTTTGGTAAAAGCTTGGGGATTTCAACCCCGAGTGAGTTTGTTAGTGTGATAACCCTCACGTCAGTCAACACTTACTCCATCTCCTGAGATGACATGTCCAAGATAAGACACCTCAGCTAACCAGAACTCACACTTGTTGAACTTAGCATATAACTGGTGTTGTCTCAACAACTATAATGCTATCCTCAGATGTTGCTCATCATCTTTGGAGTAGATCAAAATGTCATCTATGAAAACTACTATGAATTGATCCAAAAACGGCTTGAAAATCCAGTTCATCATATCCATGAAAGTTGATGGGGAATTAGTCAGTCCAAACGATATGACCAGAAACTCATAATGCCTATATCTTGTTCTGAAAGCTGACTTAGGAATATCTAAAGCTTTTATTCTCAACTAATGATATCCAAATCTCAAGTCTATCTTAGAAAAGATCGTCGCTCCACGCAACTGATCAAATTTATCCTCTATCCTTGGCAACAGGTACTTATTCTTGATGGTGATCTTATTCAACTATTTGTAGTCAATACATAACCTCATAGTACCATCTTTCTTTTCACAAACAAGACTGGAGCTCCCCATGGTGAAGAACTAGGTCGAATGAAACCCTTATCCAGTAATTCTTCTAACTGAATCTTGAGTTCCTTCAACTCTGCAGGTGCCATTTTGTAGGCTAGTAGCGCTATAGGTTGACTACCTGGCAACACCTGGATCTCAAAGTCTATCTCTCTTTCAGGAGGTAGACCTAGAAACTCATCTGGGAAAACATCTGGGAACTCACAGACCACTGGCACATCCCATAGGCTGATTGTGCTCTTCTCAGCTCTAGTATCTTCTACATGTGCCAAAAACGCCTCACAACCTTTCTACAACATCTTATCAGCTACAGGGGCTAATATGATACATGTAGGTAAAACTTTCCTGTCTCTAGAAAAGACATAAGAAAAATCACCCTATTGAAAGACAACCTCCTTTTTCCAACAGTCGAGCTGAACTCGATACATCTCTAGGCAATCCATACCTAAGATAACTTGAAAAGAGTTAATGTCCAGGGGTATAAGATTAACCGCAATGGTGTAACCACCAAAAGTCAACAAACATCTGGGATAAAACTCTGTCAACATTGTCGGTTCACCTAACGAAACCCTCAACAACAACTCAACTGGTAACTCCTGGGTTAACAAGTTAAGCTCACAAGCTAAAGAACGTTGCATAAATGAGTGAGTAGCACCCGGATCTATCAAAACTATAACTGAAATGCTATTAAAGAAAAGCATTTCTCCTGTAATCACTCGAGAAGAAACAATACCTTCTTGAGGTATCAAAGCGAAGAAGCGTCCTGAAGCTCTTCCTCTCCCACGATGTCCTCGTTGTCCTTCCCTAACACTGGGTGTTGCACCACCTCAGGAACCTGAAGCTACAGAGGAACTGGGTCCTCCAACTAGAGACTGTCTCGGGACATTCTGGTATTGTGACTGGGAACCATGTGATGTTGTCTGCTGTAACTGGGGGCAATTCCTCTTGATATGTCCCATATGTCTACATTGATGACATCCTTGAAACTATGTTACCCAACACTGTCCTGAGTGTTATCTTCCATAGATATCACATGCTTGTGTCTCTCGCCTCGGTGGACCTATCACTGACACTGAAGATCCTGATGACCTAGTTGGAAGTGTCCATGTAGAGTGTGTATTCCATCTACTGGAGTTAGGTCTTCCTCCACTCGATGAAAAACTAGATCCTTGTCTACCAAAATAGCCAAGTCCTCCTCCTATCTTTGAAAAGAAACCACCACCTCCTATGTATCCACCACTGCTTTGTCCCCTTCTAATAAAATCTCCAGATCTTTTCTTACTCTCAGACTGCTTATCAGCATTAACTGACTCTTCTACATGTCTCGCCGCTTTCACAAATTCCCCAAAGTTTTCTCTATCTCTTCGACCAATGGTTGAAATGGTGTGTCTAAACTCTGATCTTAATCCTTCTTGAAACCTTCTGCACTTTTTTGCGTCATTAGGAACAAGTTGCGGACAGAAATTTGCCAACCTTGTGAAATGTGCCTCGTATTCACCAATTGTCATACTTCCTTGTCTGATATTCTACAGCTATCTTATTTTCTCACTCAGAAAGGTAGATGGGTAGTACTTAAGATGGAATTCATCAACAAAATCCTTCCAAGTCAGTACCGTGTCCCTTCTTTTATCTTCCACTCCATGCCACCAGAGCTCTGCATCACCTTTAAGCAAATAAACTGTGTGATTGATGTGTCTTTCCTCAAACAACTCCATCATATGGAACACTTTCTCTAACTTTCTCATCCATTCATCTGCCACTACAGGGTCTGTAGTTCCACTGAACTCAGTACCTCCAAGCTTCTTAACTAGCTCATAAGATCTCATCAGGTCCTTGTTGCTTGAGGTAAACGCTTGCCTCTCCATTTTATACTTTTCCCTGGTCTCCAGAAACATCCTGTACATCCTTGATGCCTCATCCACATCATCTCCACCACCTGAACCCATCACATGAGGATCAGGTCCAATGTGGCTCTCATCTTGGTCCTCATGACCACGTCCTCTTCCTGCCATCTACAATAGTATAACAAAACACTTCCTCTTAGAAAATTGCAGTTAGAAGGAAGACACCTAAATCGTAATCATATTGGTCTCTTATCGTCCCCTAACCTTGACTTAGAGTATCTACGTACTAAACCTATGCTCTGATACCAAAAAAGTTGTGACGCCCCAATCCCCCATGCCATCTCTAATGACCCTAGTGACCGGGGAGTCACCCTCGGTAAAACACCCTTAACTTTTTCTTTTCGTAATCACTTAAAATTTACCTAAAGGAGAATCTTATAATTTGGACAATACTGAAATCTTACTTAAACTTGCGGAAGCAAACTTACTATTTCTAAATCTTGAAAGATACCTCAGGGTTTAAACTAAACTTACTTGCATAATATAAAGTACAACCGTTAATTGAAAACTAAACTTCATATTACATTTCATTCTCTCTCTCTATCTCTACCATACCACATGCCCAAGGACCGAGGGGAAACGACTAAGAGACCTCTATCTAACTATGAACTACCTTCTAAGAACTTGGGTGATATGATCCTTCAGCTTCCTCGTGCTGACGCTGACCTGAAAAATGTTTCAGTAGGTTGGTCAGCTACTGGCTCAGTGAATAGAATTTCACCCAACCATCGCAGATAACTCATTTATGTTTATTAATTGGAATAAAATACAAGATAATATTATACTGAGTAGATCTAAGCAATATAATTTTAACGACAGGAGATGCCACATTTCATTAAGATAACAACTGATGCAATGTTGTAGATACGATTGAACAGCAGAGAATACTAAAATTTCATTTAAAGGACAATTGTTGTAAAACTAACTCAGGTCTTTCTTAACTCTTTAACTTATAAGAAACTATGTGATCTTATATGAACATATTTTATCTTATTCATATGCAGTGTACTCTACATATGAAGACTCATAGCGAACTATGATCCCACCGTACAAGACTTAGCTGACACCCCGGGATGGCTAAGTCTGACTATTGTCCTGGTCTGCAATAGGAAAACTGGCTCTCTGGCCTCAGCACTCCTATGGTGCTGTAAACTAGACTCCTCCTCTAGGCTGAGTACACAGGGGGAGGGTCTGAGACACTCTGTGGGCCTCAACTTGGTACGCTCTGTGGGTACCTCTGGGTTACCACTGGGACTTCCGGTTCATGTTGGGTAACCTATCTTTTCTTAAGAGACTTACTGAAGGGCTTCATCTCCCCGCATGCTCTGTGGGTGCATTCTGACCCCCATATACTAGACACACTGTCAGGGTAGGTCTTTTCATCCCTAAGGCGCAGATCTCGCATAGGGATTCTATGGTGTCAAGGCCCTTAATCTATTATTTTATTATCCTAGAAAAGCTCTTACTACATTGCATCTCTCTCTTACTTATTCTTGGCTTTGGTATCTCTATGGTACTGAGTCTATTTATCTAAAACTTATAAATACAACATGTATATCATTTCTAACTTGGCAGTGCAATAAGCTCAAACACGGTAATTTACTAAGAAATCAACATATTGTACTTGCAGGCAGATTTGAATAAATAGAATACTTGTCAACTTGGCACTTATACACTAAAATCATGCAATTGGACCTCTTAATGCGCTAATAAGAGTAAATTACTCGACGTATGAGAAATCGTCGGCAGCGTCTGTAAATTATCTAAAATTCCTCGAAAAGTGTGCACATTAACCCTAGTCCTAGTTTGTGCATCACATAACTCAGTTAAGAGTTAATTACTTATTATGACACGAATTATTAATAATAATTGAGGAATTCTAATGATATTTCTAAGAAATGTGCCAACTCATGTAAATATTAAATCACTCACATTAAACATAGCAGAGAGCGTGCAACTAGGGTTTTCATTGAATATTTTCATGTCATCGTCATTTCTTTAAAATCATGCATCAAATTAATTGCTAAAATTTTACAGCCTGAGTTTATACCCAAACAGTACAGTTATTAGTTTTGTTCTACTGATTTCGGCTTTTAAACTGAATAACTTAGGTTTCGATCAACCATGTAATTCTACTAGTCCAAACCACACTGAATCGGATAATAAACTAGATCATTCAAAGCGTAAAGAAGCAAGTTGTGAAATAAAAGTCAGTGACACCAATACTACACGGCGCCTGATAACTGTGCCTGATAACTGCTGTTACCAGTGAAAAATGCAAATTCAACCAAAATTATCCAACTTCAGGAGTTAAATCTTACTAGGTGAGTGAAATTCTACTCACAACGGTTAAGGATGTCTGAATTCATCTGCAAACACGTCCAGAGCCTATTTTTGGGCATTCAAGGGGTCATCTTCAACCTCGGTTGCTCTGGATTTCAACCTATTGTAATCAAACGGCTCACACACACACACAGGTGGAAGGAACCTTGGTTGGGTGTTGCTGCTCGTGGCTAGGGCTGCGGATCCCTGATCTGGACCTCAAGACGAGCTTGATGGCGTCATTTTGGAGTGCTAGCTTATGCCCTAGATGGCCCCTGGCCGGATCTGCTGTTGTAAGCAGCAGCTTCTTCACCTCACGTACAGGTTGAAGAGAAGCTTGCTAGGAGCTGTTGTGTCTATTGGCTATGAATTCGAGCAGGGACCTCAAGGATGGAGTCGGGGTAGCTGTTTGGTGCTGCTTGCTCGCTCAATCGAGCTCCTGGATGAGCCAAAGCAGCTGGCCACCGGCCACTGCTACTGTTGGCTGCAGCTACAGGGGCGCCGCCCTAGGCGCGATTGGAAGAGGAAGAGGAAGGGAAAGGATGGAGGGAGGGTGGACGGACAGAGGTTGGCTGCTGTGGAGCCCTAAATCACCCACGTGATCGCCCCTCTGTTGCTCTTAGTCGGGCGTGCACAGTGTGCCGCTCAAACAGATCGATCGAGGAAGAAGATAAGGAAGGAAAGAAATTAGTAGCCAAAAATTGGGAAAAAAACCTTCAAACCTTCATAACTTTTACCTCGTAGGTCCAAATCGAACGATTTATTTTGCAAAATTTCAAGCATGAAATCCTTTACAACCTCAAGGCACAAAATCATGCTAATTAGACTGTAACACTAGATCAAAGCACTAATCACAACATGAGCACTTAACTTAACTTAATTAATGTGATGATGATATTATCATTGTACATATTAGTTAACTTTGATGTGGGTCATAATACCTTCCTTCTGGACTTCCTTAATTGGGGGTTTTTGGGAGTGGGGTCATTACAGGATTTATGTAAACTCTCACCTAGTGTTGTTTTTAAACTGTTCAACAAGCATGTCAGCATCCCAGTTGCATTCCTATGGAACATGATGGAGCTCCCAACCTTCCTTTATCGACCTATGGATCTTCAACACCCAACTCACCACTTTAGGATAGTCCTCATTGTTTCTCTCAACAAGCCTTCTTTGCCATAAGGGAATCATATTCAATTGTAAGTTATCCATAGCCCCTTGTGATGGGTTCTTCTATTGCTAGATTTATGAATGTTACTACTACTTCTAGAACACTTTATGCTCAGATTGTGTTCCCAATTCCTCCAATATAGTTCCCATTTTCATCTTTGGTGATTGTCACAATGGCCATGTTATTCTTCTTATATGCTACAATGACATTGATCTTTCTATACCTTAAAGGAGGTTTAATCCAACTAGACGGCTTCCCCAGAGTATAGGTATTCTTTTCCTTCACCCAGGCTTTCCAGGAGTAGGTAGCCTCTTTGATGATGTGGTTGACCTTATGGGTCATATTTCTCTTTTTCTTCTCAAATACTTCAACATTCCTTATGTCCCCGATGTAGCAACATGCGTATGTGAACATCGTGACCTGCTTGAGATTCTTGCTAAGATTCACTTTCAACCAGCTCCATATAGATGATGCGGCAAAGAAATTTGAGTTGGGGGTTCAGGAGGTATTTCCACACTTATTATGTAATGGGTCAATCATGGAGGGTGTGGATTGTTGCTTTGAATTCTCCAATACACTTGATTTACCACCCTTCGGACGTTCGGCCTCCGTCACGGGCATGGGAGAGGGGGGAAGAAATTTTTCTCTCTTAATCCCAATACACTATGGACATCTGCCATCTGTAGTCATGTGTCTCATCAACCTTCTTCCATTGGTTGGTAAAGCTTCACAGCCTATTAACTACAAAAACATCTTCATCTTAGTCGCAATAGGTACCTTCCATAGATTATACCAATCCCCTTCTGTATGAATGTCATTTCTAGTTTGAAACAACTCATATGCACTTTTGGTTGGGAAGCTACCATTGTTAGTATGGATCCACGTTTGGATATCCTTTTTATCATTGAAGGTAGGAACTCTTGTATTGAGGAATCTTCTGACAGTGTACCTCAGAATTCGATGCTTGAAAGGGTGTCTCCCAATTTCAATCCATGTCCACAAGACTTGAGACCTATATGTCTTTGAGTGTCAAGGGAATCAAGTATATTACCTTGCCACCCACTATTGTATCTGCGCTCCACCATTTGTCTCAATGTGCGTTGATGTTTTTCTTGCTGATAGGGATCATGATTGAGTGTTGATAGATGAGGTCCTTTTGGTTTAGTATGACATTTCCCAGCCTAGGCAAGATCATCAATATTCTACTAGTCAATTTATCATATTTCTTACACATCCCTTCACACCACAGAGAATCTCTACCTGAGATGATATCCCAGGTGTGCTTCACAATGAGGACCTTGTTCCATTCTTCCATGGATTTGAGGCCCAAACCTCCCTAGTTTTTCCAAATAGTTACCTTGTTTCAGGACACTAGGGATAAGGGGTGAGCTTTGTGGTTACTTACATAGAAAAGTGTGAATATTACTATCTATTCCTTCACAAACTTTCTTTGGTATCATTGCAATTTGCATCATGTAGCTTGAAATTGCAAACAAGGTTGATTTTGAGAGACATGGGTGTCCGACTAAGGATAGGTACTTGCCTAACCGAGCATTGATTCTAGGTGACACTTTATTTAGGATGTCTATATAAGTATCATTTATCAATTTTGAGTGAATCATGGGCACTTCTCGAGGTCTTCAGTCTGGGTGAATCCATGCATTATGCATATCTTCCTGGGGGATGCATTAGGGACACTCCTTACAAAATAAATGCTTGTCTTCTCTATTGAAATTGTTTGACCATAAGCACGACCAAACTCCAGAAGCATTTTATAATTGTTTTCATTTGTTGCTTAGAAGCTCCAGCAAAATGAAGGATGTCATCGGCAAAACAAAGGTGGGAAATGTGAGGTCCATGCCTTAAAATCTTAATTGGTTTCCACTCTTTTGCTTGTACTAGTTGATCGATTTTTGGTTGGGTCTCTCGAGACACATGACAAACATGTATGGGGACAAAGGGTCCCTTATCTTAGCCCCTACAAGCCTTGAAGGTCTCTATCAGTTTCCCGTTCCAGATAACAGAAGCTTCATCTTCAGTCATGGACCGCAAAATATAGTTTGTTATGTTGACTGGTAGGCCCAAAGAGTGTCTTCAACAAACTCCTAGGACATATTTTGTAGGCTTTTGATAGGTCAATTTTGATGGTCATGGTTCTAGCAGTGTTGCTTCTTTGAGTTCTTGGGTGACAATAATGTTGTCCATGATTCTTTGGCCTAGAATTGAGTCATTTTGGGAAGATGGGACGCATCTTGAAAGGAACTTCTTTAATTTTCAACTATCATTTTAAATGCCAACTTCAAGCATAAGTTATTTAAGGAGATAGGTCTAAATTTTAAACACACTTCGAGTTTTAAGACTTTGGGGATAAGAAGAGTATTAGAGTCACATAAATACTTGTTTATTAGCCTATGAACAATTGTGTTTGAAATCGTTTGCTTTACATATTCTTTTACTATCACCCAATTTCTCAACAAAAATAGGCCATCAATGTTGTCTGAGTGACAGTTTTGTACGGATTAGATGCCTTTAGGATGTTGAACATTTCCTTTTCTTCTGAATTGCCGCTACTTTCTTATATTGATCCTCAATAAGTTGTGTAAATAGGCCCAGGAAGGCAGAGATGCACCAGTATCACCACTTTGAGGGGTAGTTAGAAGGTCTTTGACATGGTTGTAAAACATGATTTGAATGAGCTCTTCATCAGTAATTTATTCTCCAGTATTGTCCTTCAACGTAGTCACTTTATTTGATCAACGTCTTTAATTGACAAAGGCATTGTAGAACTTGGTATTATTGTCCCTATTGGTTAGCCAATCAATATGACTCTTTTGCTTCCAATCATCTTCTTCCTTTCTCATGATATTGTTGAGTTCCTCTTCCATATTGATGAGCATGTTGTCAGTGATCACATCATATATAGTCCAGGTTAGATTGAAGGAAGTTTAGATTCATAGAATTCATTTCATGGCTCTTATTTTTGTTGTGTTGAGCCTCCCATATTAATATGCTTCCCTTTGCTTCTTTCAATGTATCACAAAAGTTCATGTTAAGTCTCCATGTACACTGTAGCATTTGGATGAATGCAGTGTCTATAGACCAATATGCCTTTGCAATGAATCTGGTTGAGTCATTTTCGTTAGAGTAGAGTAGATGAGGATGGGGTAGTGGTCTAAGTAGGTTCTTGGTAAATGTTCCACCACGAACTAAGAGTACTTGTTGATAAACTGTGTATTAATAAGTGAACAACATTCTTGCAAAGACAATGTCAATAAGACCTACCTCTAGTAGGGTGTTTTTGAATAAACTAGACTATAAAATCATAATGGATATCAACACTATTTTTAGAATTGATTGAGTGTCATGTTGAAGTCTTTGATGTCAAGGCATGGCTTAGAAAATTGACTTCCCATCTATACAAGGTGTTTCCAGAGAAGCTTTCTGACTATTTTTTGTGGATTTGCATAGATGAAAGTGGTGTAAGTCTCCCCATTCATTAGGAAAGTAATGAACTTGTGGTGATAATTAATTATATGCACCTTGCAATTCTCCTCCTTCCAAAAAACCCAAATGGCACCAGTGAATCATCCACACGGTGGGAATTGGTGAAACCCAACCTTTTGATGGTCATAGTGGCATTAATTACACTGATTCTAGGTTCCAGAAGGGAAATAGTAATTGGTTTCTTTGTGACAAGCATGTTTTTTAGGACATTGCATGTATCTAGGTTGTCGATTCATCTAGTATTCCAGCAAAGAATAAATAACATAAAATAGAGAGGAGGATAGAAAAGGTATCACCTACAGGCCCGAGATGGGGGCTTGGATTTTTTTTCATCTTGATTCTACGCCTTCTAAGAAAGACTTAGACTCTTCTGACATTGTTCTTAAGGAGACTTTTCTCAAGACACCTTCATCTTGGGATCATTGCCCTTATTTTTCCTACCTGGTGGAAGGGGTGTGGGATTCATTGGTTTTCTATGATTCTCTACTTCTTTGACTTCTTCCTCTGTCTTCTCATATTCAGGTGATGAGTTTCCTTCTATGACCCTGGCTCCTTCTAAAGTAGTGTTTTGATTAACTTGTTTTGTGGACTCCTAGGTGGTATCCATGATTCCACTATTTTCAAAATTTTCTCTTTGAAATACGTCAACACTTTATGTGCCATCCTACAATATTATAACTACCCCAATTTCTTCATCAAATTCTAGATTCAAGGGGTGTGGTATGTGGGTTGGTCCTTTATAGGTATCTCAATATTTGATGATGTTAGTACTTTATTTCTATCTATCTCCTTCAGCACTTCCTTTTTATCATATGTTGTGGTTAGCTTCTCTTTCTTTTTCCACACTTTGTCTTGTCTGACTTGTTTCCCTGCTCATGTTATTACTGCCAATTTTCTTTGTTGGGCAGACTCCTCTAAGGGTTCAAGATCTTCATATGCTAATTTAGAAATTTTATTTTGGGATGTTGGGATATCTAGAGGTTTGTCGCCCTCTATATTCCTTCTGGCTTTGTAAGTAGTGTGTTTCTTTCTTTGTTTCTGTTACATGTTGTCTACCTCATAGCCATGTGCTTCTTCAGATCTCTCTTCATCATTAATAGTGGAGCTATCTTGGTGTTGTCCATCTCGTTGCTTGTAGTTGGGCAATATTTTGTGAAGTGACCAAGTTTTTCACATGTAGGGCATGTGTCAAGTAAGACCTCGTATTTCACCTAGTATTCTATGCCATATATCAGTACAGAGGACACCATGTTCTTTCATGTGACAATTTTGACAAAATGTTTGTCAAGTTTGCTTCTTATTCTTGTCATGGTAGTATCCACCTTCACCAGGCACTCTAATGTCAACCCATTGTATTCAATTATATTTGGCACATAAAGGTGTAGGGATAAGTTGGGAATCCAAACCCAGGTGACAAGATAGTGTGGAAGTTCCACGGTAGGTTTGAATGAGGGCTACCATTCCCAGACCTCCAAGCCAAAGAGTTTCCAAAATCCTCCCATTAAGGTTGTGTCATAGTCCCTTCAACATGAGAATTGAATGGCATAGTGACTTAGGTCAACTTCATACATATTGAAATGACTGATAGCGTTCCATAACACTTTTAGACAATTCCTCATAGTCATGTATCCAACATCAGTTCTAACTAATATAGCGATGATTGTTTACTTCCATGGCTTAGACATGTCCTCCTCTACAATCATATCAATTACCAAGGATGGGCATCCATCATCAAAAATAATGTTTACGTTGTATATAGGGACTTTGATTTCATACAGGCTCTCGAAGAAAAAATTCTCCTTTATAACCATTTCCATCTTGTTGAGAACATTATTGAATGTTGAAGGTACACTTTTCATAGATCCTATGTGGTCTCCTTAAAGGTTTAGATTAGGGTTACTGTTATCCTCCATGGCCTCTACTTGATTCCCATCAAGAGATGTTTTTGCACGACCTAGGGGTGCAAACTCCTCTACAATATCTTTGTGGGTATTTCATTAACCTCCATACTAGAAACTCCTCCTTGAATATTAGATCCTCACATCCCAACAAATTGGAAATCTATCCCGACCTATGGGACTGATACTCTAACTATATCCTTCCTCTATCCTCCTAGTTCTACATTCTTGTATGGATCCTTCCACCAATCATCTGTAGTAAATCAAATAAAAAAATCTAATTAATTTCATAATTATCATTATTATAACTTAATTCATTTACTTGTTCAATTTAAGGAGAAAACCTTATTTTAACATTTAAGATCCAATTCATTAATTGGAAGTCATTACATGTAGCAGTTGGAAAAGGGGGGAACTCCCTATTCTTGTGGAACTCATTTTAGCGCTCTCTAATGGTCCCACCTATCCCCTACCACCTCCATTGATGTGATGGCCACTACTGCCTCCATTGCCCCCTTGACCTCCTCTTTCCTTGTCCATCCATTTCTCTATCATTCTTTTAGTGTCAAGTTATCCTTCCAAAGAAATATATTCATCACTAGTATGAGTTACCCTTGGTGCCCCATACTATTTTCTTCCATCTGCACATCAATAATATTCATTATTGCTAATGCAAACTGATAAATTAAATGGATGATAAACTCATCCTAATATTATTTCTCTCTTATTAAATGGAACATAAACCTCATGTCTTCATACCAATAATTGTGCTAACCTGACACCAAGATAGGGCATCCACTAAAGGTACACACTATCCCTACTATTTATATTGCATACATTTTCCTATTTTAAACATTCTCATATTTTGTACTCAAAGCATGCAAGGGATAATTCACAGTAGCAGTGAAGTACACATATTAGGCATGCATTTTTCTTTAGAATTGGAAACAAAATACAATCTACAATGGAATAAAGAACTTGCATGTACATATTGAGAGGAAACAAACACTAATCTTGTAGTCATTATATTAAGTCCATGATAGGCTAAAACTTTACATTATTATCCATAACCCTAAGGCAAACTAAGAGACTAACTCTAAACTACTAACAACTTCTACTCAAACCACCTTAAAAAATCTCCTTAGCAAATTTAGTGGTCTGCTTTTCCCGTAGTAGGTGAATCTACTCACTAGAAACAAAATGTATCTAGAGGGATACATGCCTAGTGAATGGATATTACAATAAAACATGTTTCAACCAAGAGATTTATCTATTTGTCCTATTCTCTTTCACAA
Source organism: Alisma plantago-aquatica (assembly GCA_963693085.1). NCBI lineage: Eukaryota > Viridiplantae > Streptophyta > Magnoliopsida > Alismatales > Alismataceae > Alisma > Alisma plantago-aquatica. Next base: position 832,691,331 of record OY856413.1, on the reverse strand, counting down.
ACAAATAAAAACTTGGGGGAGAAGTCTATGTCATTGGTTGGCCATTGAGGCTTGCTATTCATGAAGCTCACAAGCATACTAGCGCAGGCGTGAAACTTCATAATACAATCAACAACAAGATTGTAGTTTCATGGCAAATGTTTTATATCACACTCAATGGTGCTCCTCATACTAAGCTAGGAGGCCATATTTGGTTTTATTCTATTTGGAATACTTTCTTGTTGTTGGAGAAGGTTTACATTCATTGATGAGTCTGATAAGATAACAAAGTTTTTCCAAAGATGTGCTTTGGTAGCTTGTAGGAATCCTAGAGCTTTAGCTTTAATTTTTCTTGTAGCCCAGATGTAGTGACCCTATTCTAGGATGAATTTCCCAGAGTGAGAGGCACTACAAATAAAAAATGGTCTTTAACTACAAAAAAAGTTGTAAAAAACCTAAATTGTGTATCTAAAAGCTCTAGCTACATTTAATATTACTAATAAATTATGAAGGTAATATTCGTGTAGATAATTATTTTTGCTACATTTTTTAAATATGTAGTCAGATAATCATTTTGCTAAATTTCATATATAACCCTAAATGTAGCTAAAAATGACTTTACTCATACATGTGTAGTTGTAATTGTAGCTAAATATATGACTATAATTGTGTATGTGGCTATGATAAGTAGGGAGAAATGACATTTTTATATGTATTTTGTGTGTATCCAGAAATGGCACTTACTACTATTGTAAATGTAGTTAGTAAGTAGTGAAACACATCATGTACTACAAATACATATGTAGTTGGATTATGTATCCCTTCAGTAACTTGCCAATATATATTAGAAGAAGAAGAAATCAATATTGATCTGGATCAAGTTGTGGTTGTAATGTCAACAATCATACTTTTATTTATATGAAAACAAGCACATATGCGGAGGACATTAAGCTTACATCTGTTTTACAACATGCATAGAAAAAATATACATGTATACAATAGTTGTAAGGACCCTGACCTGGGTTTTGAGGTAACCGTGGATGTTTTGCCTAAGTTATATGATTATAACCTTGTCTTAATCTTTTGAAAAGTAATTAAGACTTAAGGATAGCTCAAGTTTCAAGTTTGGTCCCGTTTGAAGGTTGTTTGAGCAATGTTTGCTTATTTTGGACCATAGTGTAATTTACCCAAGATAAGGGGTTATCTTGCAATATGTCACATGATGGGTGTTCCCTTAGTACTTTAGCATCATACAAGAGAGCATGATGCTAAGGGGCGCCTTGTGGAAATCCTAAATTCCAAGTTGAGCTTGTATGGTTGATGCTTGTGCTTTATGTGCTAGTTATGGTGCAACTTTCAATTTACCCAATATATGGGGTTGAAGTGCAATTTACCATCTATAGAGTGTCCCTATTCTCTCTTAGTATCATATAGATGATAGAGAAAGGAGGGGGTCCCTTGTTTGAGTCTTGAATGAGTGATAACACTCTTGGTGACATAAGAACCATAGAATGTTGAATATCTTAAACTCTAAATGAGGTTGAGTCGAGCTGTGAAGGGTATATGGGGGTGCCTATCGGTTTAGAAAACATGGAGGAAGTTGTAAAGGAGTGAAATCACCCCTTTACTAAAAATTTGAAGAATTGACATCCATTTCAAACAATCTCAGAGGTATGATGGAATGGGCATAAATTTTCCAAACTTATTAAACATTGGTATAGAAAAGACCATTAGAAAGCAGCGGAATAAAAAATAACTGACTATATTCAATTTCATAAAAGGTTTACAAAAATACATCAAATTCTCCCATTGGAGTTTACATCAAGACACACAATCAGGATCTAGATAGAGGGAAGTCTAGACTACTACAATCTTGTCTCCAAGAAACATCTCCATCAACTGAGTCCAAGCCAAAAGTTAAGATCTTCCTTGTCTTGTCCATCACCTTGCTCACCACCTGGGTGGTTGGGAAGGCACCCAGCAAAAAGGGAAAGGGAAGAAAACTATGTGTCACAAAACTAGCTAGGATATCAAGATAAGTAAAGCAAATAAATATAGTCTAGGGTTCATCATATGATGAAGATAACAAGAGTATGAGGCTATATTCAAAGAAGCTTGCCATTAACAAATATAATAAAAAGGATTTGCATGTAAGATAATTATGTCTACCTAACTAAGTAGGGTTGAGGCACCTACCAGACCTCTAACCTTAGGTGAGGGGAGAATAAGACATTCCCAGTCACCTACAATATTATGGGGAGAATAATACATTCCCCAGGGCGATTATTTACATGCCCTCTGTGGGTGGTTGTACATAAGTATCGCTACTTTAAATTAAATAGAACGTAAATCCACATGCTAGAAAAATTAGTCATGGCAATAATAATCATATGAATCAATAAGCATGGCAGTGGTGTACCAAGACCCAAGATAATGTTCTAAAACTTATTTATGAGGCAAGTACAACAAAAGATTCAAGAGTATATAAAATAGGGTTTAATAAAGCCTCATTATAGAAAAATAGGTTAAGGCACAATTATTCCCAACTTAAGGTGTAAATGCACATACATAAATAGGGATTGCACATACATAGCACATACCTCTCTTACTGATATCAATTACTAACTTTAACCACTTTAATTGAGTCCAAGTTCCACTTTGCCTATTTTCAATGTATTAACATGTATTAGAGTACATAGTGCACATTAATGTATAGAAACCCTAATTTTTGACCTTTTTAGAAAAAATCAGATTTAGACTCTTAAAACATTATCAATAAACTTATTAAGTTTTCCTTATCAAGAAAACATATTTTTATTTTTATTTTGGAGTTATGATGATTAAGATGTAATTTTTATGGATTTTATCATTAAATTCATTTTACAAAAATCGCCCTTCATAAAACCACGAAATAAGACCTTGAAAATATTTTTATTAGATATAGATTAATTTTCCAATTCCAAAACATATGTATTTGTCAAATTTGGATAAGCGGTTTAGAAGATATGAATTTTGCAATACTAGCCAATGAGGAGGAGATTTAGAAACCATAATAGAGCAATTTGGAAGCCCTAGGAGCCTTCTTCACCAAGGTAGGCTCCCACTATTACCTTGGGACAACAACTTCGTGGCAAAATACAGAAGGAACTATTATATAAGCTAGAGGAAAGAAAAGGAGAGTAAGAGTTTTCGAATTGTGAGTTGGGAAGGGGTATACATGGCTATATATAGAAAGAGGTGAAGCATGAGGTGTCTTAAGGGACTTTCCATGTGTCTTTAGCCTAGGGATTGATGGCCATACAAGAGAACAGCTCATAAAGGCTTCATGCATATCAAAAGTCAGTCCTAAGAGCCCATAGATCATTCTAGGCCATCCCCACCGTTTTCAAGAAATAAATAACCTCATTGGTTGATAGCTTTTAAGGATAAGCATCTTTATAAAGAGGGTAATCCCTATAATACCCTTGGAAAGAAATACCATCAAAACAAGGTGAAACTAGGTTCTCCAATGGTTTAAAATCTCGTTAATGGTAAGGTAATATCTAAGGATTAAAATTCAGTTGATAATTTGCAAAGAAAACCTCCCAATTGGGTAAATTGCATAAAAGTCCAGAATGTACCTAAAATTGCATAACTTACACAAACAACATCCAAATCGAACCAAATTTGAAACTTAGCCTCATTTTATGTTTTCAAATTATATCAAAAAGTTAAATTAAGGTTTAGAGCACTTAATTATGATAATTAAGCTTTCACTGAGGTATTTGTGCATAAACCCTTATATTGGTACAATTAGTGAATAAATGTTCACTAAACCACTATAAATTTCACTAATTAAATAGAAAGGCCAATAAGGATAGAAATGAAAGGAAAAGATGGGAAAGAGGGTAAAAAGACAAAATTATATAATTCAATATGTTACAACACTCCACCCCTTAAAGAGGATTTCGTCCCCAAAATCACAAGAAAGAAGGGAAGGGTGAGTGTGCAACATCTCATCACAAAACTTCAAGTTATTTCTCCAACCTTAACTTACACCAAACAACTCATCAATATATACTCCACAAGAATTTCAACATAGGTTAGGTTATTAAGGATCACCTAGGTTCCATTATTTAGGTATTCTTTTTAGGAGATTTAACATTATTTGCATTTTTGGCTCATTAACATTATATTCATTATGATATCACATTATCACCATTATTTTAATTATGTCATGTCATAATCACTTTATTACCAAGGAAGTTATATTTCATTATCATCCATGAAACATCATATATATATTTCTCATTTATCTTACTAAGAATTTTAGCAAAATTATGGGTTACTTGATTCCCTCAATATGCTTGATCATATCCTTAATATTTTGAACTATGACTTCATTATCCTTATACTATCACCACATTAAGTTATAACGAATTATTTTGCATGAATTATTCAATTTGTCATTAAATCTTCATTCAATCCAAATTATGTCACATCAATTACATATATTTATATTATACGTTATCTCATTGCCACATTATCTTTATTTCTCACATTAATGTCATCATTAATCATTTTCTCATATTTATTTATATTATTGATTTGCACATTTATGTGAATCGAATCACTTCATATTCATATTGAAGCCATTCCATGTATTTTAATGATCAAGGTGAGGCATATTACAAATTGATTTACATTAAGTGACTAATCATGTGTATATTAGATAACAAGGTAACATACCATGCATTTCATATTGATGACTTGATTAATATGTGATTAGATGATTATATATATCATTTATGTGTATCAAAGTATGTTAACTGATTATGGCACCTAATGTCATTAATGTATCATGAAAGGCATTAAGGATGTATATGTTAAGGTCAGATGATTACAACTTAGGGTTCAGGTTAATATGATCACTATATTTTACTTAGCATGTATTAAGTCCAATATTAGGTTACAGTTATCTTACTTGTCATTTCATTAGGGTTTATTGGTTTATGACATGGGAAATACCATGCATATCTGGTAGAATCAATATGTGAGTTACTCATATTATGTGCATTAGGTATTCATTAGGGTTTGAACATATAAATTATTCCTCAAATGATTATTATATGTTCATTACTATATAAACAAGCATGTTAGGCTATAACTATAACTTGCTTGGTCAAAACTAAGGATTCAAGCACACTAACTTCTGAATTAGGGAGTTAGGGTTTCTAAAGTCAGAGTAGCTATATTTCAGTATGTTACATGACTCCATTCCCTTGGAAAGGATTTCATCCTCAAAATCTAACTACCCAAACATCATCAAACCAACTACTCTCCACCCCTTAAAAGGTTTGACCTACCAAGCCAAACTAATCTAGAGGTAAAAGGGTGAGTCTAACTAGACCATATACAAGATACATCATACTTCCTTTGTGCACTTTGATAGCTCACTTAACCCCAAACATCAAAGTCTAGGTTCTAGGGATAAACTATCCAAGCATGTGGCCCCAAGGGACATAAGGAGACTATCTTGGTATCCATCCTCAAATAAGTCATCATATACCTAAAACTTAGGGTTCCCAAAGATATACAACATAGATGTCTAAGGTCACTATTGCCTAAAAGCAAACTACTTCGGACAATCCATTTCAGCTTAGGCCAGGTCGATATCATATGGATTTGGGAGTCCTCGTAAACCAAGCAAGTGGCACGGAGGAAAATATTGCCAGCCCCCAGAACCTGATCCTTTCTAGACACCTTTGCTTCAAATTCATGCCCTAATAGTTGCCTAAAGGCAAACCTAAACAACATTAAGTTATGCATATTTTAGTTATGAGTATTTTAGAGTTTTATTCATCATGATACTAATGTGGAACTATAGGGTCCTAAATCAACCTTTCATCATTTATAGATCAACTCTAGGGAAACCATATCACCAAAAGGAGCTATGTAAGGCAGGGATTCTAATTAGGGAGACAAAACTAAAATAGTCAGATTCTCACTACCATGGGCTCTGATACCATGTTGTAAAGGAGTGAAATCACCCCTTTACTAAAAATTCGAAGAATTGACATCCATTCCAAATACTCTCAGAGGTATGATGGAATGGGCATAAATTTTCCAAACTTATTAAACATTGGTATACAAAAGACCATTAGAAAGCAGTGGAATAAAAAATAACTGACTATATTCAATTTCATAAAAATTTTACAAAAATACATCAAATTCTCCCATTAGGGTTTACATCAAGACACACAATCAGGATCTAGATAGAGGGAATTATAGACTACTACAATCTTGTCTCCAATCAACATCTCCATCAACTGAGTCCAAGCCAAAAGCTAAGATCTTCCTTGTCTTGTCCATCACCTTGCTCAGCACCTGGGTAGTTGGGAAGGCACCCAGCAAAAAGGGAAAGGGAAGAAAAGTATGTGTCACAAAACTAGCTAGGATATCAAGATAAGTAAAGCAAATAAAAATAGGCTAGGGTTCATCATATGATGAAGATAACAAGAGTATGAGGCTATATTCAAAGAAGCTTGCCATTAACAAATATAATAAAAAGGATTTGCATGTAAGATAGTTATGTCTACCTAAATAAGTAGGGTTGAGGCACCTACCAGACCTCTAACCTTAGGTGAGGGGAGAATAAGACATTCCCAGTCACCTACAATATTATGGGGAGAATAAGACATCCCCCAGGGTGATTATTTACATGCCCTCTATGGGTGGTTGTACATAAGTACTGCTACTTTAAATTAAATAGAACATAAATCCACATGCTAGAAAAAGTAGTTGTGGCAAGAATAATCATATGAATCAATAAGCATGACAGTGGTGTACCAAGACCCAAGAATAATGTTCTGAAACTGATTTATGAGGCAAGTACAACAAAAGATTCAAGAGTATATGAAATAGGGTTTAATAAAGCCTCATTATAGAAAAATAGGTTAAGGCACAATTATTCCCAACTTAAGGTGTAAATGCATATACATAAATAGGGATTGCACATACATATCACATACCTCTCTTACTGATATCAATTACTAACTTTCACCACTTTAATTGAGTCCAAGTTCCACTTTGCCTATTTTCAATGTATTAACATGTATCAGAGTACATAGTGCACATTAATGTATAGAAACCCTAGTTTTTGACCTTTTTAGAAAAAATCAGATTTAGACTCTTAAAACATCATCAATAAACTTATTAAGTTTTCCTTATCAAGAAAACATATTTTTATGTTAATTTTGGAGTTATGATGATTAAGATGTACTTTTTATGGATTTTATCATTAAATTCGTTTTACAAAAATCGCTCTTCATAAAACCACGAAATCAGACCTTGAAAATATTTTTTTAGATATAGATTAATTTTCCAATTCCAAAACATATTTATTTGTCAAATTTGGATAAGCGATTTAGAAGATATGAATTTTGCAATATTGGCCAATAGGAAATTGCCACATCATCAATCCGATCGAGATAATTAAAGAGAGAGGGAGAGGGAGAAAACATCATTTGACCCAATACCAGGTTTGAATTTTCATAGGTAACCAAACTAGAGCTTCTAGAGAAGATAAAATAGCAAGAAACCAAAACCTTAGAAGAACATGGTAAAAAGAGATGGAAATCATCGATTTTAAACATAGATGTATGAATTTTAAGCATGTAGCAAGCAATATATGAGAAGTGGGTTATGAAACTCGCCTCTAGGGAAGATACGAAGGTCCAAAGAGCAAGGATCCGAGCTTAGAAGGTCTGGTTGCTCCAAGCCTAGCTCCTTTCTTGGACAAAGATCACCTTCTCAACTTAGAGGTGATAAACCCTAGCAAAAGAGCATAGAGATGAGGTGTTTTAGGGTTCTAGGTGGAGTTTTACCATGTATGATCATTTTTCCGACCTAGAAGAAGGTGTAAGGAAGACTAAAAGTATGAAAATAGGGAAGGAAGGGAGGAAACTTACTAGTTTTGGTCGAAATTACCGAGGAGGAGATTTAGAAACCATAATAGAGCAATTTGGAAGCCCTAGGAGCCTTCTTCACCAAGGTAGGCTCCCTCTATTACACTGGGACAGCAACTTTGTGGAAAAATACAGAAGGAACTATTATCTAAGCTAGAGGAAAGAAAAGGAGAGCAAGAGTTTTCAAATTGTGAGTTGGGAAGGGGTATACATGGCTATATATAGAAAGAGGTGAAGCATGAGGTGTCTTAAGGGACTTTCCATGTGTCTTTAGCCTAGGGATTGATGGCCATACAAGAGGACAGCTCATAGAGGCTTCATTCATATCAAAAGTAGGTACTAACAGACCATAGATCATTCTAGGCCATCCCCACCGTTTTGAAGAAAGAAATAACCTCATTGGTTGATAGCTTTTAAGGATAAGCATCTTTATAAAGAGGGTGATCCCTATAATACCCTTGGAAATAAATACCATCAAAACAAGGTGAAACTCGGTTCTCCAATGGTTTAAAATCTCGTTAATGGTAAGTTAATATCTAAGGATTAAAATTCAGTTGATAATTTGCAAAGAAAATCTCCCAATTGGGTAAATTGCATAAAAGTCCAGAATGTACCTAAAATTGCATAACTTGCACAAACAACATCCAAATCGAACCAATTTTGAAACTTAGCCTCATTTTATGTTTTCAAATCATATAAAAATTATATTAAGGTTTAGAGCACTTAATAATGGTAATTAAGCTTTCACTAAGGTATTTGTGCATAAACCCTTATATTGGTACAATTAGTGAAAAAATGTTCACTAAACCACTATAAATTCCACTAATTAAATATAAAGGCCAATAAGGATAGAAATGAAAGGAAAAGATGGGAAAGAGGCTCAAAAGACAAAATTCCAGAATTCAGTATGTTACAAAAGTCCTCTATCAGTTTAGAAACTTTTTGGAAGCATTCATATCGGGCTAAGCACCTCATATAGGTGAAGTCTATATGTTTAAGACTTCCTTGCAAAAGTTGACTCAGTTCGTACACAAAGTGATGTCGAGTTGTGATATCTTGTCAAGAAAGATACCCAATGTTCAATACCTCACCCTTGGATTATCCACAAGAGCCTTTCATGTCTAGATACACATGTTTGCAAAGTGTCACCAAGCATGGACGTGTGTCACCCATGTACGTATGGTAATGACACCTTACACATGTACTCTTTCATGAGACTCAACTATATATACCTCTTTTTCACATCCTAGTAAACCTTTAGACTCCTTTACCATCTCTTGCTTGGTGGGCGACCCTAGGAGATCAAGGAGCACGGGAAAGGCCGATCAACTTGCCCAAGGTAAAGCCATGATCATCTTCTACCTTAGAAAGACTATGCCTCTTGGATCATGATTCTTTCCTTTCCTTCCTTCTTCACCAAGTTCATTATTATCGTATCTCCTTTCATATAGAGGTGTTATGATCAAGTCTTGGACTTTTGATAAGTCATCTCCAACCTTGGGAACGTGGATTTTTGAAGCTTGAAGCTTTAGTGGTGATCTTGAGGTGGGTTATTGTTGTGTGGTTTCCGCATCATCTTTTCACATGTTATCACACACAAATTTGATTCATTTTGATATCGCTTAGCCTATTTTCAAATTACTTTTGCCATCTTTTTGTTCTTTACTTATCGCATAACTTGCATTGCAGATATTTTCCAAGAAAGACTGATTTCGGAGCTTAATGTCGTTGAAATAGCAACTTGCACGACGTGTCTTTACTAAGCACAGTGTGCGAGTTTCCAGTAACCATTCATTCAGCCAGATAGTAGAATGCACGACGTGTTTGGGCCTTGAGCACGGTGTGCGAGTTTCCAGAAAAGTGCAGAAAAGCAAATGCATGGCATGCACTCAAACGCACGGCGTGCACCTGGAGCATCAAGCAAACCAAAATCTTCTAGAAAGTCATACGGTGTGCATTTCTTCTGTACACGTCGTGTGTAGTGAATATTGGAGTAACTAACAAAGGTTTTGCACGGCGTGCACTTTGGACGCACGCCATGTCTCTGGCAGTTTTAGCATTTCAAAAAATATGAGTTTTTGTTTAAAACAAAGAGGGAACTTAATGGGCGGTTATCCCCGGTCATAATTCAAAGTTTTCTCATCCCAGAGCAAGTCTAGAGCAGAGGACGGCAATTTTGAGGAGAAAGGAGGTGGTTTCTTGCCAAAGGAGCCCATTCTCTTCTTCTCTTCTTCTCCATTGTCTTCTCCAAGGTGTAGCCAAGCTTCCCCAACTTCGTGCATCTTCTCGAGAGAGGAGCCAGTTCATTTTGGAGAAGCTAAAGGAGAAGAATTTTGTCCCCAAGCTGAAACTCTTCCTTCTTGTGGTTACATTTTTGGATCTCTTTGTTTTTCCTCCTGTAGATCATGTTAAAACCTGAATTTTCTGTAGCAAATCTGCAAAGCATGATTATGGACGAGTAATTCCCTTTAATTCCCTTTTCTTGGGCATGGGAGAGTAGCTCCCATGTCATAGCATGTATGGAACAAGTTAATTTCATACTAAATACTTTGTTTCTTATTTTTCCACCATGGAAGTACCGGTTCTATCTTTTCTTGCATGTATTGCTGGCCACTTTATGTGCAAGTGTTATGCTTTCTTGCTTGATATGAGAAGATAGGTAGGAATGTATGGAGGTGCTCTTCTTGGAAACTCTTTTTGTACCATGAGAATGGAGATAAATGAGTTGAGGAACAGGTTGTGATCAAAAACGAAATTTATGCATGAGAATGTGACTTTGAGTTGAGATCGTTGCACTTGCACCGGGAGGTGAAGTGCAACACAACCTTTCCTTCAAAATGAGTGCTTATGCATGTTTACATTTTCATGTTCCTATGATGTGCTATGATATGTGAGTGAAATTCTAATGTCCAAGATCCTCGATCTCTTAATCTAAACCTATTTTAGTAAATCTTTTCATTGTGTGTTTAAGTCTAAATTTCTGCAATAGATAATCAATTACCATCCTTTCAAAAACCGACGTAGATTGTTGAACTTTAGTGTTGTTTTACTCAATTAATTACTTAAGCTTCTTGTGTTCGACCTCGACTACACTACCTCCGTATACTTGTGGAGATTGGTTAAGTTGGTTAAACCTTCCTTGTTAAGATTGAAACTCATTAGCCTAAATATCCAACAAGTTTTTGGCATTGTTGTTGGGGATCTGTGGTAATTTAATTGAAGTAATAAGTGATAATTAGTATTCGAGACTAGATCACCATTTCCATTTTCAAATTTCCTTGTACCTTTTAGTTGTGTTCTTAATTCATCTTGCTATTTTTTAGGTTGTATGCGTCGCTCACAAAGGGGTCTTCAAACATCTGTGTTATTAGACCTTGAGGTCGAGCGTACTTTTTCAAGCTTAAGAAGAGCAAGGAGAGTAGAACCACTGCTGCTAGGAGGTACTCCACCATAATCACCATCTTCATCTTCTTCACCCTTTGAAGAAGCTACACCAAGTGATCCAACCATGGAGGACGATCGTCCTTTGAAGGATTTCACAATGTCCGTCGCCACAAACATTTGTGGGGCCATTGACCTGCCTGCAGTAGAAGTGAACAATTTCTCTATTGCTCCTTCTATGATGCAGATGATGTTGGGTTTTGTGGAGGAAACATGTTCGGCGGAAGCAACAAAAATCCACGCAACCTGAAATAGGATCTCGTCGACAATAGCATATTTGGAAGGAGTGTTTGTGGGATATACCTTATCATAGAGCAAGTCTGGTGATGTCCCGCTGCACAAAGGTGTGCAACGACGCTTGTCTACATAGACAGAACTTCTCTCCCATTCGTTGTCGTAGGAAGATCCGGCGGTGCTCCTTTCGTGCGATTATGTATGCTTCTCGTAACGTGCATGGATGGTTGTTGATGTCCTCCGAACGCAGGCGTCTCAGCGTCTGCATCTCTACTTCGTCCACGTGGATGGACTGGAACTCCACGTCATGCTTCCTAAGCTAGTGGGAAGGAGTCATGTCTGTGCAGTGGCGTGCTAGCGGCGTGTTGATCTCCTTTCTCTCCTAAGGACGGTGACGGCTAGGGTTTACGTACGTGAGTGTAAACTGAAAAGCCTCTCTCAATATCTTGTATAGATATCGACTTTCAACCTCCTTTAAATAGGAGACAAAGGGAAGTAGGGTTTCCTAAACCCATCGGTAAACAGAATCACTACGTTAATTAAAATGCTCGTGGATTAATTAGAATATTCTAGAATTTATTAATTAACCAAATAATCGCATTAATTGATTAATTAATATTTGACTCCATGCAATCGCTTGGGATGGCTCTATGGGCATATATACCAACAGATGATACAGCAGAATTGTTTTGGAGGTACAGCTAATGAAGATCCAAGTCTTCATGTTGCCGAGTTCTTGGAATATTTGAATACTTTCCGAATCAACGGGGCATCTTTCGAAGGAGTAAGACTTATGCTATTCCCCTTCACCCTAAGAGATAGAGCTAAGGCATGGCTTTTGTCTCTTTCAAAGAAGTCAATCAAAAGCTGGGACCAACTCTTAAATGCTTTTCTTACAAAGTACTTCCTTCCTAGAAAGACAGCCCAATTAAGAAATCAGCTCACCAATTTCTCTCAAAATGAAGGAGAAACTCTATATGACACATGGGAACGGTTTAAGGATCTTCAACACCTTTGCCTGCACCATGGTTTGACCAACTGGCTACTACTTCAAACCTTCTATAATGGATTGTTTTACAACATTCTGTTGACACTGGATGTAGCAGCCAATGGTGCATTGATGACTAAGTCTTATCGAGAGGCTTATGACATTATTGAAGACATATCGCTTAATCACTGCCAATGGGAAGCAGATAGGGGAGTAAAATCAGCCTCTACAGCTAGTTCTTCGATCGGGAAGCAAGGAGGGAAACACACTATTGATTTCGTTGATCTTATTGTTGCCAAACTTGATGTTCTTACACAGAAGTTTGAGAAGATGACTACTATGCAAATTCAATCAGTTGAAGTTATATGTGAAACTTGTGGCAATGTAGGGCATACTTCTTATTCATGATTTGCTCCTAATACAATTGAAGGGAGTTTTGAACATGTCAATGTCGTTGGAATGCAAGGGAACAAGCAATACAATCCCTATTCCAACACATACATTATGGGATGGAAAGATCATCCTAATTTCTCCTACTGGAACACAAGCAACGCTCAGAATTCCCAACAAGGACAGTAGCAGCCGCAGAAACAACAACATTTCAACCGAAAAGGGAATCTGATGGGTTTTAATAATAGGGGTTACCAACAGCCACAACAACCCCAAAGTTCTTCTCTAGAAGCCATGATGGAAAATTTTATGTCTACACAAATGCAGCAGAATGAAGAACTTTGGGGAAATGACAAGCTATTAAAAGACGCTATTGCCCAACTTTCTGCTAAAGTGGATGGCTTTTCCACTCATACCAAGATGTAGGAGAACCAAATAGCACAGCAAGCTCTAGCACAACAAAGGAATCCACAGTCTGGTTCTCTTCCAAGCCAACCAGAAGTGAACCCAAGGCAACAAGCTAATGCAATTACTCTAAGAAGTGGAGCTAAAATTGAGAGACCTTCTCCACCCAAGGAGAAGAACATGGAGGTAGCCGATGAAGAGGAATCCAACACTCCTAATTGCAGCAAGGAGAAAGGTATGGATGAAACACCACCTTCTTTCAAGGCTACTGCACCTTTTCCTCAAAGATTGGCCAACAAGGAGGATCTCAAGTTTAGGAAATTTATGGACATTCTCAATAAACTACATGTCAATCTTCCTTTTGCTGAAGTTATTGTCGAGATGCCTTCTTATTCTAAGTTCCTAAAGGATATCTTAACTAAAAGAAGAAAGGTTGATCAAGTTGAAACAGTAATGCTTTCGGAGAGAGTGAGTTCTATTATTCAAAACCACCTTCCACAAAAGCTTGATGATTTGGGATCTTTTACACTACCATGTAAGATCAACAATACCACTTTTGACAAAGGTCTAGTAGACCTTGGTGCTATTATTAGTCTCATTCCATCTACCTTATGGAAAGAACTGGATCTTGGTGATTTGAAGCCAACAAAGATGGCTATTGAGTTAGCCGATCATTCTATTAAATACCCAAAAGGTATAGTGGAGGATGTACTAGTGCAGATTGGAAAGTTCTATATACCATGTGATTTTGTTGTTCTTGATATGGTGGAGATCCCTTCCAATCTTGTTCTTTTTGGAAGACCATTCTTGAGGACTATCGGATGTCTTGTCGATGTTCGGGAAGGAAATCTCACTCTACATGTTGGTGAAGAAGCAATGGAATTCTCTATTTATGATGCCATGAAAGCACTCGCACGTGTTGAAGAAATATGTTTGTTAGATATTATTGATCCAATTCAGGAGGATAATGATGATATTGCTGATTTGATGATTAATCGTTGTGGTGATGATGTGGCTGAAATCAACAAATCTGAAATTTCTGGAGCACTTCCTGTTTCTAAAGCACAAGCTATCAATGAAGATGCTCCACTTGTTGATGACAAAGTTGATGAAGGCACAGTAGGGAAAAAGGTAGAACTAAAAGCCCTTCCACCCAAGCTGAGGTATGCATTTCTTGATCCAAATTCTACATCCCTTGTTATAATAAATGATAAATTAACCAATGACCAAGAAAATTAATTACTTGTTGAAGTGTATTTGTATAAAGACGTCATTGGTTATTCCATAGATGATTTAAAAGGCATTCATCCTTCAATCTGTATGCATAGAATAAACATGGAAGATGATGCTAAACCAACAGTTGAACCACCTAGGCGCCTAAATCAAAATATGTTTGAAGTGGTAAAGAAAGAAATTTTCAAATTAATTGATGTTGGAATCATTTATCCCATTAGTGACAGCCCCTGGGTTAGTACCATTCATGTGGTTCCTAAGAAGGGGGGTGCAACTATCATTAAGGGAGACAATGATGAGTTAATACAAACATGCATAGTCACTGGCTTGTGTATGTGTATTGACTACCGGTGCCTGAATAAGGCAACCCGCAAGGATCATTTTCCATTGCCTTTCATTGATTTGATGCTTGAACGCCTCGCTAAGAATTCTTACTTTTGTTACTTGGACAGGTATTCTGGATTTTTTCAAATTCCTATTTATCCACCTGACCAAGAGAAAACCACATTCACTTATACTTATGGAACATATGCCTATCGTCATATGTCGTTCGGTCTTTGCAATGCTCCCGCGACTTTCCAACGGTGTATGATGGTCATATTCTATAATTTTATTGAAAATATAATGGAAATTTTCATGGATGACTTTAGTGTATACGGTGATTCCTTTGATCAATGTTTATTGAACCTGTCTTTAGTCTTATCCCACTGTAAAAAGGTTAACCTAGTGCTAAACTGGGAGAAGTGCCATTTCATGGTACAATACGGTGTAGTACTAGGACATGTTGTTTCTAACAAGGGTATTGAAGTGGACAGGGCAAAGGTTGAAGCCATAGAAAAGATGTCTACCCCATCTTCAGTCAAAGACATCTGTAGCTTTCTTAGCCATGTAGGTTTTTATAGAAGATTCATTAAGGATTTCTCTAAGATTGCGAAGCCGTTGTGCTCCCTACTTGCAAAAGATGCCAAATTTGTATTTGATGATGATTGTCAGGCAGCCTTTTCTAAGCTCAAGAAGGCCCTCATTTCAACCCCAATTATTCAACCTCCGAATTGGGATTCTCTTTTTGAGTTAATGTGTGATGCAAGTGATTATGCAGTGGGACATGTTCTAGGAAAGCGGAAGGACAAGAAACTCCATGCCATTTATTATTCAAGCAAAGCCCTTGATGAAGCACATATAAACTATACAACCTTGGAGAAGGAAATGTTAGCCATTGTATATGCTTTTGACAAGTTCTGACAATATTTGGTGGGATCTAAGGTGATTGTATATACTGATCATGCTGCCATAAAGTATTTGCTGAACAAGAAAGATGTCCAACCATGTCTTATTCATTGGATTTTGCTTCTACAAGAATTTGATCTTGAGATCTGGGATAAGAAAGGTATAGAAAACAATGTTGCTAATCATCTTTCTAGATTAACCATGAAGGCTGGAGATCCATTGCCCATTGAAGATCATTTACCCATTGAAAAGCTCTATGTGTTGTCATCTACTCAAGCACCATGGTTTGCAGACATTGCCAACTTTCTTGCTACCGGACAACTCCCACCTAATTTGATGTATCAACAAAAGAAGAAATTCTTTCATGATGTGAAATTCTATTATTGGGATGATCCATAGTTATTCAAGCATGGAAGTGATGGGCTGATCTATCAGTGTGTTGTTGAAGAGGAAATCCCATACATTATTGTTGAATGTCATGCCTCTCCTTATGGAGGACACTTTGGAGGAGATAAGACTACTGCTAAGATACTACAAGCTGGCTTATATTGGCCCACATTATTCAAATACGTCAATCTAATTGTAAAATCTTGTGATAGATGTCAAAGAACAGGATGTATATCCCGCCGTGATGACATGCCCCTCAACTCTATCTTAGAGGTTGAGGTGTTTGATGTACGGGGAGTGGATTACATGGGACCATTCCCATCCTCTTGCGAGTACGAATACATTCTTGTTGCTTGTGAATATGTGTCCAAATGGGTTGAGGCCATTCCAACCCAAGCGTCGGATGCCAAATCAGTAGTAAAGTTTTTTCAAAAAATCATCTTTCCTCGGTTTGGAGTTCCTTTAGCCGTCATTTCAGATGGAGGCACTCATTTTGCTGAAAAACAATTCAACAACCTTGTCTCTAAATATGGTGTAACTCATAAGATCTATACGCCCTATCATCCTCAAACTTCTGGGCAGGTAGAGGTCTCAAACTGGCAGCTGAAAAACATTGTTGAAAAGACTGTTTCTAGTTCAAGAAAAGATTGGGCTTTAAAGATTGATGATGCATTATGGGCATATTGTACCGCCTACAAGACTATCATAGGGATTACTCCATTCAAGCTGGTCTATGGAAAATTATGTCACCTTCCGCTAGAGTTGGAGCACCGTGCTTTGTGGGCCACTAAATTCTTGAACTTTGATATGAAGAAGGCAGGGGAGAAGCGCCTTTTGCAGTTGTAGGAACTTGAGGAACTTCACCTTGATGCTTATGAGAATGCAAGGTTGTACAAAGAGAGTACAAAAGCTTGGCATGACAAAAGAATTCGTAGGAAGGACTTCCAAGAAGGAGATATACTCTTGCTATTCAACTCTAGATTAAAGCTATTTCCAGGGAAGCTAAAATCAAAGTGGTCTGGCATGTTTCTTGTGCTAAAGATTTTCCCATATAGAGTTTTGGAACTTCAAGGCAAAGATGGCAACTTCAAAGTGAATGGAAAGCATTGCAAGCTTTATTCTTATAGAGATGAAGTGGATAAGGGAGCCTCTTGCTCCCTCCAAGATGCTTGAAGGAATTGAAGAGTCTTACTCCAGACTCTAAATGGAGGACCTTGTGAGAGTTGACCCCACATTAGGATAGATTCCTTTTAAATTTCTTCATGTCAAAAACACCCTTTAATTTCGTCAGTAAGCCTATCATGGATGAATGTAATGATTTAGACTTGATTGTCACTATATCTATCTTTATTTAGTGCTGACTGACTGCTATTTTCTGTAGAAATTCCAAAATGCACAGTGTGTCTTTATTTGACACGACGTGTCTTTATTTGACACGGCGTGCACCTCATCAGAAAATATATTGTAATTAGGATACATCTCTGGGTACACAGCATGTTTTTTGCCAAAACGATGTGTTCCATTCACGAATATGTTTCTGGAAACTAACACAGTGTGCATTTACTCGATGCACGTCGTGCGCCTGGAAGAGCTACAGAACATAGACACTTTTTGGAAAGTCGCACGGCGTGCATGTACCGACGCACACTGTGCACCTGGAAGAGCTTCATAACACAGACACTTTCTGGAAAGTCACATGGCGTGCATGTATCGACGCACGTCATGCACCTGGGAGCTGCAAATGTGCAATAAGTTACTGGAATCATACACAGTGTGCATTTATTCGATGCACGTCGTGCATCTATCTTTCAACTGAGCAGCAAGATTTCTGTAAACTTGCACAATGTGCATTAATACATGCACACTGTGCGTCTAGGCACAAAATTAGGTCTATAAGGTGAATTCAAAGCAGGACACACCGTGCATACCTAATGCACGTCGTGCACCTGGGCATAAAAGGAAGTTTGAAAAGAGGAAATTAAAGAGGAACACGTTTTTCATGTTAAGTGCACGTCGTGTCTTTTTTTGTAAAGTCAGGACAAAAGGGGGGTGCACGAACTAATTTCTCACTTGAGAAATTAGTCATGCGAGAGAACCCTAGCAGTCGTGCCTTCAACCGTGCATCGCCGTCTTCCTCCCCACTCAAACCGTGCACCCCTACACGCTGTCACAACCCTGCTCCACCATCTTCGCCAAAGTTGCTCCCGCCTCTACACTCGACCTAGTGCCAGCATCGGCGCCGCCACCAACACAAGCAGCGCTGCCAGCACCGGCAACACCGTTAGCAGCTTCTTCTCCACCGCCCAGCTTCAGAAGCAATGCCGACGACACCACCTTAGCAAACGAATCCTCCAACTAGCCTCCAGCATGCCAAAAGTTCTGCCACCATCAACCCTTGATGGCCCTAGCGTCTAGTGCCCTACTGCCGACAACTCACACCTCAACAGTGCTGCCAACATCATCATTTCTCCCATTTTCTTCTCCACTCGCGGTGCTGATTTCAGACTGTAGAAAAATTGCAGGTGTACGGTGTTCCCCCGTGCTACATGTCGTGCATTGAATCTTTAGAGTAGAAGGAACACCTTCCAGGTGCACGCTGTGATCGTGATATGCACACCGTGCACTACTAAAGAAACAATGACACCAATCAAGAGGGGTTCAGACAGATGCCATGGTGGAGCTTCATCTTCTACGACACCTTCTGAGGTGGCAGCTTTTGTGCCCTCCACCCAGTTTCGAGTCACCTCGGAGGAGGATGTAGACTACCAGTTTCTCATCACTAGCCAGGTATTACCTTCCCGCTACGTTTCTAAAGAAGCTCTAGACAAGTTGGGTTTCAAGAATGAGGTAATGGGGTATCTTCGGTTCTTAGGTCTCCATCTACTCTGCACTAGAGTTGCAAAGACCTACCCCTACCTCATTTATGAATTTTTGACCACCTTTAAGGAGGCAGACGACCCCCACAACCACCGTGAGACGTATCTGAAGATTAGTTTTTGTCTTCTAAATAAATGTTTTGCTATGGATCTTCGTCGATTTTGTACTTTGCTTGGGTGCAACTATGGAGGCTATATTGACTATCTGTCTGCCTTCCATAGTGATACTTTTTGGTCTGAAATTACTAGTGAAAAGGTGCATAAAGCTAGGCAGGCATGAGCTTCTTCACTCCATAACCCAATTTTCAGAGTTGTGCATCGCCTTCTAAGCACCAGTCCTTTTGCCAAAAATGAAACTCAAGGGGTCATGGGCAAAATCAACCTTTTCTTCTTGTGATGCATGGTCAAAAATGAGCAAATCAGTTTTGGTTACTACATTGTCAATAAACTTCTAGAAGCCAAGAAGAAGAAGCAGAGAGAGGTGGGTGATATAATGTGTGGTGGGATGCTCACTATATTTTCTATGCAGCTAGGGTTAGATGTGGCTACTCTAGAACCTGCACCGGGGAAAATCCTTGTAGACATCAATTATCTTATTTCTTGTGGCCTAATATCAAGGCATGGTGATAACTCTAGAAAGTTCAAGGTTTTTCTTACAAAGAAATAGTTCATTGTTGTCCCCGATGTAGCCCACAATGACCTCAGCAACAACACAAATTGGAAGGTTGAGTTACAGCCCGAGGATTAAGAGGAGACACCCACCCATGGCACCAGTAGTTCTACGGTAGCAGCAGCTACCGCTATAGGACATCACCACTTCCACCCTCTACTAGTACTTAGATGGAGTATGCCTGGGCGATGCCCCATGTCCGACATCTTTATGGATACGTTCAACAGCGGTTTGACCACATCGACATCTGTTTGGACCAGATGAGCATGCAGTACACTGCATTGCATGACATGGTCCAACAAATGGACTCTTGGCATATCTCTCAGGGCCATTACTCCATCCCACCTCCATATCAGTCACCACCACCACAGAAGCCCCAGTTTCCACCGCAACAGCTCGACTCCTCAACCCAGCCGATGGACATCCCCGACATTGTCAGCTAGTTTTTCCCCGATCAGGAGGGCGGTGGCCCTTGTTTCTGATCTTATCCATGATAGGTACTCGATTGTGAACTCCATAAGTTCGATTGATGCAGTGAGGACATTGCTGATTTTAAGCTTAGTGGGGTACAACCTGCCCGTAATTGTAGTTTTCATTTTGCGTTCCTTTCATTTGAGTCAGTTGTGTCAGTTTGTTTTCTATTTTATTCCATGTTTAGTTTTCTTTGATGGAAATATTATTGTGATTTGAGGCTACCATGTTATAATGAACTCCATGCTTGATCTATCTTGTCCCTTGTATTTCTTGTGGCTATATGAAAAGAATTTCAAGAGCATGCATGAATCAAATGAAAAAGGAAAGTCCCCATGTACATGATCTTGTTTTGTGTTTGTGGTTTAAAATCTCAAATTTTTACATCTTTGATTTCTCAATACATGTAACGGTTCCATATTTTTGTGATTTAATCAACTTTGCAACACTTACTAGAATACAGGATAATTTTGCCAAACCCTTAGTGCTTTTGCAATCATTATTTTTTCAGTGAATTTTTTTTCAAAAGAATGATTGAAATCTTCCTAGCCTTAACACTCTTGTTGACTCTTTGGTGTTTCACCATACTTGTGCTATCAATTGTTTACCTTTACCCAATAAAAGATGGAAAATGGCCCACATATTATGCTAGTCTAGTGTGAGTCTTCTCTGGCAGTGACAGTTAGGTGATACGAAAATTCAAAAGAGGGTAAAAACAACACCCCAAATGGCATTCAATGTGAGCATAAGCCTAAATTAGCAGTCGAATGCTAGAAACACAAAAATTTCCATCATCATATCCTTGAGAAAAAGAGTACAACTAAGTTTGTTAATGTTAGCACTGATTTCATCATCTTACATCCATACTAGATGAAAATTTTGTAATGTACATACACTGATTGTTTGGCTTGATTATCCAAATTCTATTTAGTGTTGTCTAGTTTATTATCTTATTTTAATTCGGAACCACCATTGCTAAATTGAAATTCTCTATCTTAGATGTCTAAACTGAGAAGATAACAATGAACACAAAAACAATGTACATGGTTGGTTGAGCTGATTGCATATCTTCTTTTCATTTAATCCATGCATGAGCTTGATTATTCTTTCACCTTGAATGTAGCCCTATTCTTTTTGCTTGAGGACAAGCAATAGTTCAAGCTTAGGGGGATTTGTTGTATGTTTTCCACATCATCTTTTCACATGTTATCACACACAAATTTGATTCATTTTGATATCACTTAGCCTCTTTTCATATTACTTTTGCCATCTTTTTGTTACTTTACTTATCGCATAACTTGCATTGCAGATATGTTACAAGAAAGACTGATTTCAGAGCTTAATGTTGCTGAAACAGCAACTTGCACGGCGTGTCTTTACTAAGCATGGCGTGTGAGTTTCTAGTAACCATGCATTCAGCTAGACAACAGAATGCACGGCGTGCAAGTTTCTAGTAACCATGCATTCAGCTAGACAACAAAATGCACGGCGTGCGAGTTTCTAGAAAAGTGTAGAAAAGCAAATGCACGATGTGTACTCAAATGCACGGTGTGCACCTGGAGCGTCAAGTAAACCAAAATCTTCTAGAAAGTCACACGGCATGCATTTCTTCTGTGCATGTCGTACACAGTGCATATTGGAGTAATTGATGAAGGTTTTGCACGGCGTGCACTTTGGACGCACGTCGTGTCTCTGGTAGTTTCAGCATTTCAAAAAATATGAGTTTTTATTTAAAACAAAAAGGGAACTTAATGGGTGGTTATCCCCAGTCATAATTCAAAGTTCTCTAGTCCTAAAGCAAGCCTAGAGTAGAGGAGGGCGATTTTAAGGAGAAAGGAGGTGGTTTCTTGCCAAAGGGGCCCATTCTCTTCTTCTCTTCTTCTCCATTGTCTTCTCCAAGGTGCAGCCAAGCTTCCCCAACTTCGTGCAGCTTCTAGAGAGAGGAACCAGTTCGTTTTGGAGCAGCTAAAGGAGGAGAATTTCGTCCCTAAGCCGGAATTCCTCCTTCTTGTGGTTACATTTTCAGATCTCTTTGTTTTTCCCCCTCTAGATCATGTTAAAACCTGAATTTTCTGTAGCAAATCTACAAAGCATGATTATAGACGAGTAATTCCATTTTCTTGGGCATGGGAGAGTAGCTCCTATGTCATAGCATGTATGGAACAAGTTAATTTCGTACTAAATATTTTGTTGCTTGTTTTTCCACCATGGAAGTACCGGTTCTATCTTTTCTTGCATGTATTGCTGGCCACTTTATGTGCATGTGTTATGCTTTCTTGCTTTATCTGAGAAGATAGGTAGGAATGTATGGAGGTGCTCTTCTTGGCAACTCTTTTTCTACCATGAGAGTGGAGATAAATGAGTTGAGGAACAGGTTGCGATCAAAAACAAAATGTATACATGAGAATGTCACTTTGAGTGGAGATCATTGCACTTGCACTGGGAGGTGAAGTGCAACAAAACCTTTCCTTGAAAATGAGTTCTTATGTATGTTTAAATTTTCATGTTCCTATGATGTGCTATGATATGTGAGTGAAATTCTAATGTCCAAGATCCTTGATCTCTGAATCTAAACCTCTTTTAGTAAATCTTTTCATTGTTTGTTTAAGTCTAAATTTCTGTAATAGATAATCAATTACCATCCTTTTAAAAACTGATCTAAATTGTTGAACTTTAGTGATGTTGCGCTTAATTAATTACTTAAGCTCCTTGTATTCGACCTCGACTACACTACCTTTGTATACTTGCGGAGATTGGTTAAGTTGGCTAAACTTTCCTTGTTAGGATTGAAACTCGTTAGACTAAATAGCCAACAGTTATATAACTTGAACTCAACTTTATTATTATTCACCCTCTATCATGCAATACTTGGTAGTCCTTTCTCTACTTTGACTTTTCTTGTTTGAATGATGGTTCTATGAGCTCTAATGGAGATATGGGCATGATTTCCATGAACTGGAGTGGTTATGGATGAAAAGTTGGAGCTTGAAGATGATGGAACTGATATGCACAAATCAATATCGGTTTGTGGGGAACCCTAGCCCGATACAAAGTAAATGAATGGAAACTGATACACATGAACTCCTACCCCTATCGATTTGTTACATATGTAGGACTACTATCCTTTCAATTATTTAACATGTCACCTAAGGCTAAGAATAGGACAGGCTGATATCTATAAGTTAAACAAGTCAATACACATACTTGCACCATTACATGGATGGCCGACATGACTTGTGATGCACTAGAATGATATGTTGTTAATCCATTATGACTTGTAGGAAGCAAGGACGATATGTTGGACACCATAAAATGATATGCTTTTATAATACTAGCTCATCATGACTAAGAGATATCTAGTGGAGATAGAGTATTGAATCATGTTGCCTTAGTTGAGTGTAGAGGCCGATATGGCCAACCTAACCCTAAAACTGATACACTCATAATCAAACACCCCTCTAGCTTGACACATCATGTGAAGGTGGGGGTAATATATTGGTTGAATCCTTGTTCAATACTCCAAGTAGTGATGAGGACAATAGGTGAGAAAACTAAGGTGTTGAATAAGGGTTCCCTCGATACAAATTAAACCCCAGAGGCTAATATCCCATAGTAAGCCATGAGGCTAATACACAAAGGGATAGCTAGGCCAATACCCTAGTTGATGGTGTGGTCGACACACTAGTTGGTTGAGTGGCTGATAGCCTAGTTAATGGTGAGTCCGATACACAATGGGTTTTTGGGTCCGATATACAAAGAGATAGGGTGGCCGATACCCTAAAAGTACACTATAGCTGATATACCTTCTCAAACATCTCTAAACTGATACCTCTTGATAAGCCTTGGCCAACATAAATGTATGTATCTAGGCCGACACAAAGTTTAGTATGAAGACTAATACACCTTGATGAGTGTAGGCTGATACACCTTGAATATAATCGATGGATACACAATGAAGTAATGAGATGGATACTCTTTGATAAGTGTAGGTCGGTATACCCTAAAGAGGGTCAAGTCAATACAACAAGTTAAAGTTGAATCTAGTATCCTAATAAGGTTGAGAAAGAAACTTATATCACTCATGTTAATAATCAATTAATGATAATTGATTAGAGTAATCAAGTATGATAGAATACTTATGGCAATGAAATCAGCTCCTAGATGTGAGGAGTTATGAATTAGGGTTCAGTTGTTGAATAAAACCCTAAAGACCCTAATCGGTTACAATAGAAGTCGTAACTATAATTATGAGAGGGTTGTAACTTGATTGAGTCATTATCTATGATATAATTGAATGTAAAGATCATAATATAAGCTCCTAGAGATAAGGAGTTATGTCTAGGGTTGGTGATTGAATATAACCCTAGAAACCCTAATCAGTTGAAAAGAGAAACCCTAATCCTAATCAGAAGAAGGAATGTAACTTGAAATGGCATGAATGGCTACAATAATGAAATCTTAACCATGAATGCCTTATGAATATAGTCAAATGAGGGCTATAGTGGTTATAATCTATTATAGCTTGGTTATTCCTTATTAGGCCTATGGAATAATTGTTTCATAGAAAGAATGTGCATAGGTTTGATGACCTGGCAAAAACATAATTACCTAGAAGGTGAAGTGGTACTCAATGGTGATTTTAAGGGACTGATATCCCATGATGAAAATTATAGGGTAACACAGAGGTGTTCTAACTCTTAATGAATCTTAGACAATATGGTATACCTTTCATTTTATTATATTTGTGATTTGATTAAGGGTTTATTCTTTTACAGTAAGGTGTTGATATTTAAATTGATATCTCTTTTTCATGAGACCCTAACCATGAAAGTGTTTTGAAATAAAAAACATATCCAACTATGAGCTATGGTGATGTGACATTATATCAATTGAATGGGCCTTGTAAGCCATGTGAAATAGTTGAAGAACATGTATGATGTTTGTATGGGTCTTATAATCTAGAGTTGGTTGTTGCCTAATGAGAGGTGACATTGTTCAATAATGAACTAAGGATATTGAAACCTCGTGGTATGTGTTAATCAAGTATATGGGTCTGATAATCTAGACTTGGATGTTGCCTAATGAGAGGTGACATTGTTCAATAATGAACTAAGGATATTGAAACCCCATTGTATGTGATAATCAAGTATATGGGTATGATGACCTAGAGATGATTGTTGCCTGGTAAGAGGTGACACTGTTCAAAGATGAACTGAGGGTTTGATACCCAAAACATGTGATCATGATGATGAAAATATTTAAGGGATGAGATTCCCACTAATATGTTCAAGGGATTGAGATCCCATGAAGGTTATATCAAGATATATTACAATTGATACCAAATTTTTTGAAACATGTATTATGCTTTCCTTAGTAGTAATTAATGACAGTTTGTGTTTGTAACTTGATTGATGCTAAAAGATGTAGTAATGCACTTAACCTATCAAGTGAACTAAAAATGTAGTTTCCCTGGCCATAGATCCATTCAGTGTCAGAACTTGTTGAATGGTGAAACAAGTTTAACTCGGAACACGTATTATTGAATATGTGGGGTACATGTTGTATCCTGAAATTATAGGATGGGCTACAGACCATACCCTGAATATTAGGATTGACTTTGGGTCATACCCTAACTAGAGTGTGGTTGTATTGTGACGCAATAAATAATCAAGATTGGTTACGGACCACACCCTGTTATAATCAGGATTGACTACGGGTCACACCCTGATAACAGAACATGCTACGTGTTGTATCTCCAGAGAAGAGCCTCTATACGCCAGGCTAGCTAGTTGTAGTTTGACTCATAATGTCTCTGCCATTTTTTTACTGACTGAGAAAGATGAGGTCATGGATTTTGGCTCTTCCATAAGCCTTTATGGAATTGATGCTTTACTTTGCAGTGATCAGTTGGAGATGAAAGGTATATTCCCATCTTTGCAGGGCATACGGTTGATTGTTGAAAGATGTAATCAGTTGTATAGTGTATTTGTTTGAGTATCAAATATGGAAGCATCGGTTGAAGCCTTGTCTTGATTTCATATTTTTTAGTTTATAACAGTTATACATGTTCTTCATATTCCTTTTATAATTGTTTAAATGATCTATTGCTTAGTTATAGATATTTGAACTAATGAGATGATGAGACCACTCTACCCTGTATAAAGTCAGCAGTTATACATGTTTAATTCAATAAAGGTTTTCTTCTGCTCATATTCATAAAAGTTTAAATGTGATAATAATAATGTTGGTGGAGAGTTGTATCTCTCGCTGGGACTTGTTGTCTCACCATGTGGGTTCCACAACTTTTTAGGTGGACGTGCACAAGAAGGTAGTGAGCATATAGACAAGAACTGGAAGTAGCAGTAACAACTCAGGTTGAGCTTGCTGTTATGTGTCTAATAGAAATAGAGTCATATGCATCATCCTTGTACTCTCAGGTCCTTGGGAGATAGTTTTCATATCTAGTTTCACGATCGATCTGAGACTTTAGCTAGTACACCTTGATGTGTAATGTTGCTTTTGTATATGTTTTGGTAAAGCAATTGATATCTCATATCCTTGTAATATGAAGCAAACAATGATGTATGTATATATGGTCGTGAGCCTTCTGGTAAAAAGTTTTTGACAAGGGATCTTATGGAAATATGGTTTTAATTTTAGTTATTTTTGGTAATTCATTGTTGATGATTATTTCAGTGTGGTTTTGTGTGATAATGTTGTCAATGTGATAGAGGTCGTCACAATTTTTGGTATCAGAGACATAGGTTCGTTGAGTCTACATGGACATAGGATTAAGGTTGTTGAGTCTATTTAAAGTGTCCTCCAATATGTCTAATAGTGGCTTCTGCTAATGCATAAGAAAGGATAAAGTCTGAGAATGTCTGAAGAACACGTGGAACATTTGCTGAAGTAGTGTCGCTGCACCAGGAGGAGGTGCAAGGGATTAGGAAAGAGGAGAGTGAGTGTCTGAGAATCACCAGCTGGATCAGTCTATGTTAGAAAATCATGCTTTTCATGTTCTTTTTGGGTATGTTATGACAATAGTTTTGCATATAGTGGACCGGACACTAGCAATACCACCAAGAGCACCAGTCCCTAATACAAAATTTTTGAGTACTGGTAAGCCCTTTAAACAGCCACGTCATGTTAAAACAATGAAAACGTGGGAAAAACTAAAGTATGGCAAGAAAATAGAGTCTGCCACAAGTGTGGACAGATAGGACATCTGAGGAGTTAATGCCCAAGAGGGGACAATAAATTGAGCATCAAGGGAAAGTTTGCACAGTCTCAAGAACAATTGTCTAAAAACTCTAAAAATCTCAAGTTTTCTGTGCCACCAATACAACAAACCCCTTATGCACCAGGGTAATGGTCATCAAGTAAGGGAAAAGGTCCAAACTTATCACATGTAAGGGCTTCTGACTTAGCCTCTGCATCTGTAACAAGACCAGCCGAATGATGGTATGATATCAAGTGATGTTTTAAATGTGGACATATTGGGCATATTAAACCCTTTTATCCAAGGAGAGATGGTGAGATGGCCCAACAATCTAGGCCAACTCAGCAGGACTTACAGAGGT
Source organism: Alisma plantago-aquatica (assembly GCA_963693085.1). Classification (NCBI taxonomy): domain Eukaryota; kingdom Viridiplantae; phylum Streptophyta; class Magnoliopsida; order Alismatales; family Alismataceae; genus Alisma; species Alisma plantago-aquatica. The sequence goes on along the minus strand of OY856413.1, from coordinate 832,663,504 downwards.
CACAATCCAATAGTGCCAAAAGGCAAAGATGATGAAGGGAAGTGATTAGACTTCGTGTTGTGAGTCAACTAGAGATGGTAGATGACCCACAAGGGGTAATAGTTCAGATAGAACTTTTTCATTTTGAATTGTTTCTTCTTATTATACTTATTAACTATGAGAAGAGTAGTTGTTGTTTGAGTTTCTTTCGGTAAGTCCTATGGGGACATGAGAAGAGATGAAGAGGAATAGAATTTATATTCTGTCCAGTATTCTCTAATTTGTTTATAATTTATCCTACTCAAATTAAGAGGAAGAGGTATGAAAGAGATACCTGGATAGAACCAGAGATATTAAGTTTTGAAACATAAAAGAGATGTTTAAGGTAAGAAACATGATGTAAAATAAAGTGCATGCTACCTAATCTCAGTGCTTGATTCCCTGTCTAGGTATTCAATTACTGAAGACAAGGTAAGTATGGAACTCTTAGATTGCTATCTTTCTGATTACCCGGATCAAGCAGTCATTTTGATATGTTCTAAAGAGCAATATGATATCAGAAATGTGGTATAGAGACTCCTATCACATTATAAATTATGATAAAGTGGAACCTGAGTTAATCTCAGACCAACCTATGAATATAAGAAAGTATAAGGAGTAATTGTTATGATATGTAAATAGGAAATACAAGAAAATAAACCCTACTCAATAAAGAATATGAAGAGAGTAATGATCCTTGTGGTAAAACAAGGAAATGTTTATGAACATGAATAGAAAAAATCAAAGAAGGAGTAATGACAGGAAACCATCTTTACAGTTCCTATGTCAATGGCATGGAACCCAAGATGAAAGCAAATTGAATGACACATGAGCACTGATGACTCGTATAAATAACCAAAGAAAGTTGGTAGTCTCCTTCTCCCTTGTAGCAATCTATGGACAGTGCTATGGTGATAAGGAAAAGCATGTTTCCTTTATATTTACTTTCTAGGGATATGAGGTTTGAGTAAGTTTCATATCACTTGATATGAATGTTTTTGAAGTAACCTTGAGAGGGATACTTGAAAAGTATCAGATAGGGCTTGAACTTTAGTTCCAAGATGATGACATCTGAGAATGATAATGTTTTATTAACTATAAAAAATGTTGGAAAGGTTCTTGTGATATGTTTGGGTCTGACAGTAATAGCAGAAAATGGATGAGATAAATATATGATGTGTTTTTTGCACATGTGATAGATACCAAGGTGAGGAATCCTAGTATCCAAGAAATTCCAGTTGTGTGTGAACCCAAGATATGTCTCTTGATAAGATGATTAAGGGTTTGACTACCTAATAAGGATTGATTTTGAGATCAATCTGGCTACAAGTACTCCATCTATAGTATGGGTATCACTTGTTAGGGGTTTATGTACCGCATAAGATAACGACGGCAAGGATGCATAAGTTAAAGAGATAGTTGCAAGATCAGCTTGGGTAAAAATTCATTAGGTTGAGTGAAAACCCTTAACGTACACCTACCTGTATTGCAAGTAAGGAGGATTTTGAAGGGATGTGCACTGATAAGTAGGATTTCCAATCTTTATCTAGATCAACTAAAAAGAAAAGTACAACTGGAAGTGTAACATCCCTAACATGGGTTATGCTTTAATCCTAGATGTTTTGATTAATAAAGATAATCATATGCTTGCTCTTATCTTTTGAAAAGTAATTAAGGCTTAAGAGGAACTTATGTTTCAATTTTAGTCCTTTTTGAATAATGTTGAAAAATTGTTTTGCTTGTTTTGGACTAAAGTGCAAATTACCCAAGTTGAGGGGTTAACTTGCAAATATTACATGATTAAATGTTCCTCAAGTGTTGAAGTATCATAAGAATGAAAATTATGCAGATGTATGGCATGTGGTAGCCTGGGCACCAAGAAAGAGCTTATTAAGTAATGTTGTGCACTAAAACCTAGTTTTGGTGTAATGTGCAATTTACCCAAAACCTAGGGTTCATTATGCAAAATACCACCTCTAGAGAGTCCCTCGTGTTTCTTTACATCATGTAGAGGAAAGAAAATGAGAGGGGTGTCTCATTTGAATCACTTTGGAGGAGAGAGAATCTTGGTATTAAAATAATCAAGATTTAAGCATAATTGAAACCCTAATTCAATTTAATGCAAAAATAAATATATTAATTGAAGTGACCTTCAACCAAAAATTATATGGTTGAATTTGTATAAGTGTGGAAGTCCTTATGCCTTGCAAAGTCCACGAAATATCTAAAGTGAGTGGAGAGCCCACTCACATTAGTTAACTAAAAAGTAATATCCACTCAATTTTGAATATTATTATTATAATGGTTAAGGTGCTTAATTTGATATCTTTTAATTCATGGATAATGAAGAAGAATTACAAGGTGGGGAAGATGTCTTCGTGTTCAAGGGATGGAGGAGAGTAGGTGGCACCAATTTTGGGAGTTGAAGGAATTATTTATCACTTTCTCTCTCATAAAATTTCCTTATATACATCCCATTTTCAACCCACATGAAAGGCTTGTTTTTACCCTTCTTTCTTTCCTTTCTTTGGATGTGCACAAGAGAGATTAGGAGAAATAGGAGGATGTGCCCCAACCTGTAGGTAAGCTCCATAGTCATCTTCAATCCTGATTTCATGGTGGAAATCGAAATTCAATGCTTAATTTCTTCTTTTCTCCATTCAATCTTCAACCTTGGTCATTCTTTTCACTCAAAGACTTGAGGACAAGCCTTGGGAGGTTGAGAAAGCTTCATTAACCATTGAATGCGTGAATCTTGAAGCTTGGATTCAATTTTTAAGGCGGGTTATATAACTTGAACCCTTAAACATTGTTATTGATTTCATTCCTTTATCATATATTGATTCTTTCTTCATTCTCAAAATTCCATTTGATTAATTGTTGAAATCACCACAAGAATCACAACTGATTTCGAGGGTTTGAATCTTGAAGATGATGATGTTATCTTAAGAACACACCTCAACATAGACCATAGGCAAACGGTTTTGCTTTTTGGTGATCAAACGGTCTCAAGACCATTTGAGGGCAAACGGTCTCAAGACCGTTTGAGGTCATGAAGGGGCTCAAGACCGTTTGTGGTCAAGTGGTGCTATGATTGGATGAAGATCCAATGGTTATAAATGATTAAGATAAAAAGGATTCAACAATCGATGGTCCCTAAATTTTAAACCCTAATCCAATTGGGTTCAAAACTCTAATTGATGTTGAAACGGTTTCAAACTGAATGAATAGGTTGACTGAATGAATAGGTTGACCAAATGAATAGGTTGACTGAATGAATAGGATGACCAAATGAAAGTGTTGACCGAATGAAAGTGTTGACTGAATGGAAGTGTTGACCGAATGAAGGTGTTGACCGTTTGGGATCAAACAATCTCAAACCATTTGAGGTTCAATCGATCTCAATGTTGGATTGTCCATTTGGTTTCAAAGCAATTGATGAGCATGCTGTTTCAAGACCGAATGAATGAAATCAATCTCAAGATCAAATGGTTGATTCGGTTTCAAGACCGAATGAATGAAATCAGTCTCAAGACCGAATGGAGGTTGAGCACCTCAAGACCGAATGGAGGTCAAGCACCTCAAGACCGAATAGAGGTCAAGCACCTCAAGACCGAATGGAGGTTAAGTACCCCAAGATCGTTTGAAGGATCAATTAATCTCAAACCTAAATAAGTGATCATAAAGTATCTCAAGGTTGATTACAATAAAAGTATCACTAAGGTACTTAGTGAGTAAGTATGCTTAGAATAATTGACATTTGATGCTTATGGAAGCAATGACCTAATACACTATGTCAACTCTTCATTCAAGTTGATTCAAATCTAATTGAGATTAAAGTAATTAACCTCCTAGAAAGGATGTGAGATAGGAACTTATACATGAATGATTATCATGTAGTGATTTAACCTCGACACTCTCAACATAAATACAATATGTAATTAGGGTATGATCTAGGTTGATGAGATCATAAAACCCTAATCAAGAAGGTTAATGAACCATAACCCTAATTTAGGGCAATACTAAGTGAAACCCTATTTAAGGGTGATGTCATGTGAAACCCTAATTAAGTGTGAAGTCATGTGAAACCCTAATCAATGGTAAGGTCAAGTGAAACCCTAATATAGAGATATGATGTGAACTCTAACCTAGGGTGATGTTATATAACATTATATGAAACCCTAACATGAAATCCTAACCCTGATATAGGGTAAAGGTATGTGAAGCCCTAATTTTGGGTTCTAGTGCATGAAACCCTAATCTTGGGCAATATGATGATAAACCATAATCCCTAATTTTGTCCTATGAGTTGAGAAACCCTAATTTTGGGTAAAGCTATATGAAACCCTAATTTGGGGGAAAAGTTATAAGAAACCTTAATTCAAGATAATGAAAACCCTAACCTAGGGTGATGTTATGTGAAACCCTAACCTAGGGTGATGTTATGTGAAACCCTAACCTAGGGTGATGTTATGTGAAACCCTATCCTAGAGTGAAGGTATGTGGAACCCTGATATAGGGTGATGACATGTGAAACTGTAATCAAGGGTAAGGTCAAGTGAAACCCTAATACCAAGATATGATGTGAACTCTAATCCTAGGGTGATGTTATGTAAACCCTAATGGATAAAGATGGGAAATCCTATCCCTAATAATGGAATAGTGATTAATATATTGATAAGTGAAACACCTAAGGTGGTTGTTAATGGATGACTTTATATTAATAATGCCTTAACTCGAGATGAGTCCATATCATTGATAGTGGTTGCATATTTTAAATAAGTGACTTGTAATCAATACATTACATGATAAATGTGATGAACTAGTGGATGGAGTATTAGGATGGGAGATACCCTAATACAAGATAAGATTATGAACTTAAGATAAAGGTGATGAGGGATGTGATATATCAAGACATGATAGATATCACATCCAACACCTCAAGATTGATACACCTTTATGTATTCTAAATCCAATATACTTGGATGAGTAACACATGAAGAGTGTCATGTCAATTGTTACATAGAGATGTAATGCACTCTATTCAGTGTAGGCTAACATACCTTATGAAAAGGTTAAGCCAAATCAATAAAGTATGATGTAATCATATTATGGTAAAGTTGAGAGAGGAACTTATATCTTGTGTTGATAATTCATTTAATGATAAGTGATGAGAACAAATAAGTATGATTGAATACTTATGCTATCAATGTTGGCTCCTAGTTGTGTGGAGCAATGAATTAGGTTTTGATCATTGATAATATGATCTTGAGAACCTAAATGGTTAGTAATGGAAAACCCTAACCCTAATGAAGGGTGATGATATGTAAGAAAAATCCTAACCCTAAATAAGGGAATAGTGATGCTACCCTTACATTGCATAGTGCTGATATATAATTGATATAACGGTTATCATGTAATGATCATGCAGGTAATCATGAGATGATGAGAATAGCTAGATATGAGCTATGATGTGTTAATTATTTAAATGCATTAAGGGCCTTGTGAGCCATTAAATGCTTTGTTGCCTAGTAAGAGGTAACAAGAGACTTAATGGGCTATGAGAGCCATGTGAGATGCTTGTGTAGCAAGTATCATGTTTACCTTTGTCATATGACCTGAAGGTATTAGTTACCTAATAGGTGGTAACATGTGTTCTTTGATGAACTGAGGGTTTGAATACCCATATTACATAATCATGATGATGAGATGTTAAGGGATGAGAATGCCCATGATGTGACAAGGGATTAAGATCCCAATGTTTTATAAGTTTTGAGAAATACTTGATAGATGAATTATACTTTTCTTTGTAAGCATTTGTCATAATAATGTTTGAGAACTTGACTGATGCTAAAAGAATATAGTAATGCACATAATTAATCAAGTGGAATCTTATCATGTAGTGCCCTGGCCATATAACCATCAGTGTCAGAACTTGTTGGATGGTGAAACGGGTTGCTCCGCGGCATAACTCGGAATGCATATTTTTTAATATGCGGGGGTAATGGGCGAAAATATCCTTACGCCCTAATGGAGGAATTGATGCGAAATAAATAGTAAATCTCTCAATCCTTCATTACATATGTCGGGGTGGATGTATCACTAATCCCCCAAAGCTGAGATAGATGTATCACGAATCTCCCGATAATATTAATGTCAGATTGATGTGATATAAAGATGAAATCTCTCGATTGCAAAGAGAGTACAGCACGCCACTGTAACTCTATAGCGAAGTTGCCAGTATACCCTAGAAAGCTATTAGTAGAGACACAAGATGTCCTGCATTGAATCTCATACTGACCGAGATAAGAGAGGTCATGGCAGTCGGCTCTTCCATTGACCTTGTATGGCACTGATTTTGACTTCACATTGGTCGGTAGGAGTATGAGTGGTATACCTCATCTCCTTAGGGCATAAGTGTGATTGTAAAATGTAATCAGTCGTATAGCATGTTTGCTTAAGGATTGAATACGAAAATCATTGGCTGATGTTACATTTCTTTATGCATCTTTAGTTGATAGATGATATATTTATGATTCCTTACATTTCTTGCAAAGCAGATAGATGATTTATGATCTACCATGGGTAGATGCAATGTTCTTCTTAAGAAAGAAAATTATTTTATTATGTTCATACAATGATTAATAATGTTGTTAATATAAAAGATCTCCTACTCAACTTTATTCTTTCAATCTGCAAGAATAATGTTTTTGGCGGAGAGTTATATCTCCCGCTGGGACAATTTTCAATTGTCTCACCCCCCGTGGGATCCAAATTTTTAGGTAAACACAGGAGAAGAGGCAGAAACCCTATTGTAGGGAAAGGACAGCAGCAGCATCTGGGACAGTTGTGATATCTCAAGTGGAGGCACTGGCTGTCATGTTTTGTATAGAAAGTCCTATGTGTCATCTATGTACTCTCAGGTCCTCGGAGTTAGTAGTTAGTACTTTTAAAGCAACGATCTGAGATTTTGGCTTGAATGCCTCGAGTTTTTTGTTGCTTATGTGTAGTTGTCAAAGCAACTGTTGTATGTAATCATCAAGAAGAGATGGTACATGGTATGTACTTGTGAACCAGAATGTATATGTAATACTTTGGTTCTTGTTATAAGAGTTTCCTAGAATTGGATCTCTTTATAAATGGTTTTAATTTTTAGTGATTTTCAGTAATCCGCTGTTAACGAACGCTTCCGCTTAAGTAATCATGTTTTTGTGATTTGTATGCCATAGGAAGTGTACGTAATAGCAGGCTAGTTGGTACGAATCATACATGAGATTTGTGTTGAATCAGTAGATCAGAGTAGCGCAGCATAAGCGTGATAGGTCTTGTAATCTTAAGTAAGTGACATATGCATCTCTAGTTTTTCTTTGGAAGAGAACATGCTGAGGTTTGAAAAGGGTATGGTGAACCTTCAAGTTTGAGAATCTTATCATACGATACAGTAAGTTGAGAACATGATACATAAGAAGGAGTTGACCCCTGAGATAAATAAGGATAAGTATGCATAGTGCATTTATGACTAAGAAAGTATCACTTGGCATATGATTGATTTTGCAGCCAGTAATGGAGAAGATAAGTTGAGTATGTACCTTGTACAGTAGATCATGTGTTGTCCTTGGGTGGAGGAAAAATATGTCGTTAAAGTCTTATGACATTTACCCTGACATCAAGGAACCATGTGAAAGTTTGAAGGTGCAATTTATAAGTAATATCTATCTCCTTTCACTTGGGATTTTGAAGGCAAAATCCTTGTTAGGGGTTTATAACTTGTAAGGACCCTAACCTGGGTTTTGAGGTAACCCTAGATGTTTTTCCTAAGTGATATGATAAGAACCTTGTCTTAATATTTTGAAAAGTAATTAAGACTTGAGGAGAGCTCAAGTTTCAAGTTTGGTCCTGTTTAAATGTTGTTCGAGCAATGTTTGCTTGTTTTGGACCAAAGTGCAATTTACCCAAGATAAGGGGTTATCTTGCAATATGTCACATGGTGGGTGTTCCCTTAGTACTTTAGCATCATATAGAGAGCATGATTCTAAGGGGGTGCCTTGTGGAAAGCCTAAATTCCAAGTTGAGCTTGTATGGTTGATGCTTGTGCTTAATGTGCTAGTTTTGGTGCAACTTGCAATTTACCCAATATATGGGTTTGAAGTGCAATTTACCATCTCTAGAGTGTCCTTAGTCTCTATTAGTATCATATAGATGATATAGAGAGGATGGGGTGCCTTATTTGAGTCTGAAATGAGTGATAACACTCTTGGTGACATAAGTACCATAGAATGTTGAATATCTTGAACTCTAGGTGAGGTTGAGTCGAGTTGTGAAGGGTATATGGGGTGTCTATCGATTTAGAAAACATGGAGGAAGTCCTATATCTGTTTATAAACTTTTTGGACGCATTCATATTGGGATAAGCAACTCATATAGGTGAATCCTATCAGTTTAAGACTTCCTTGCAAAAGTTGTATAGGTTTATACACAAAATGATGTCGAGTTGTGATATCTTGTCAGGCAAGATACCCAATGGCTGATAACTCACCCTTGGATTATCCACAAGAGACTTGCATGTCGAGATACACATTTTTGCAAAGTTTCACCATGCATGGACATGTGTCACCCATGTACATATGGTAATGACACCTTACACATACTCTCTTTCATGAGCCTCAACTATATATACCTCTCTTTTCACTTCCTAGTAAACCTTTCTACTCCTTTACCATCTATTTCTTGGTGGACGACCCTAGGAGCTCAAGGAGCAAAGGGAAGGCTGAGAAACTCGCCCAAGTTAAATCCATGATCGTCTTCTACCTTAGAAAGACTATGCCTCTTGGATCATGATTCTTTCCTTTCCTTCCTTCTTCACCAAGTTCCTTATTATGGTATCACCTTTCATATAGAGGTGTTATGATCAAGTATTGGACTTTTTATAAGTCATATTTAACCTTGGGAAAGTGGATCTTTGAATCTTGAAGCTTTAGTGGTGATCTTGAGGTGGGTTATATAACTTGAACTCAATTTTATTATTATTCACCCTCTATCATACAATACTTGGTAATCCTTTCTCTACTTTGACTTTTCTTGTTTGAATGATGGTTTTATGAGCTCTAATGGAGATACATAGTTGTTGTCCATGAAATAGAGTGGTTATGGAGAAAACGTTGTAGCTTGGAGATGATGGAATTGATATGCACAAACTGATATCAGTTTGTGGGAAACCCTAGCCCGATACAAAAGTAAATAAATGGAAACGGATACACATGAACTCCTACCCCTATCAATTTGTTAAATATGATGGACTACTATCCTTTCAATTGTTTAACCTATCACCTAAGGCTAACGATAGGTCAGGCCGATATCTAGAAGTTATCCAAGTCAATACACATACTTGCACCATTACATGGATGGCCGACATGACTTGTGATGCACTAGAACGATATGTTGTTAATCCATTATGACCAGGAGGAAGCAAGGTCGATATGTTGGACACCATAATATGATATGATTTTATAATACTATTTAGTCATGACTAAGAGATGTCTAGTGGAGATAGAGTATTGAATCATGTTACCTTAGTTGAGTGTAGAGGCCAATATGGCCAACCTAACCCTAAAATCGATACACTCATAATCCGACACCCCTCTAGACCAACACGTCATGTGAAGGTGGGGGTAATATACTCATTGAAGCCTTGACCAATACACCAAGTAGTGGTGAGGCCAATAGGTGAGAAACCTAAGGTGTTGAATAAGGGTTCACCCAATACAAATTAAACCCTAGAGGCTGATATCCCATAGTAAGTCATGAGGCCGATACGCAAAGGGATAGCTAGGTCAATACCATAGTTGATGGTGTGGTCAACACTCTATATCCTAGTTAATGGTGAGGCCTATACACAATGGATTGATGTGGCTGATATACAAAGATATATGGTGGTTGATACCCTAAAAGTACGCTATAGCTGATATACCTTCTCAAGCATATCTAAACTGATACCTCTTGATAAGCCTTGGCCGACATAAATGTATGTATCTAGGTCGACACAAAGTTTAGTGTGAAGACCAATACACCTTTATGAGTGTAGGCCGATGCACCTTGAATATAATCAATGGATATGCTATGAAGTAATGAGATGGATACACTTTAATAAGTGTAGACCGGTATACCCTAAAGAGGGTCAAGTCAATACAACAAGTTAAAGTTGAATCTAGTATCCTAATAAGGTTGAGAAAGAAACTTATATCACTCATGTTAATAATCAATTAATGATAATTGATTAGAGTAATCAAGTATGATAGAATACTTATGGCAATGAAATCAGCTCCTAGATGTGAGGAGTTATGAATTAGGGTTCAGTTGTTGAATAAAACCCTAAAGACCCTAATCGGTTACAATAGAAGTCCTAACTGTAATTATGAGAGGGTTGTAACTTGATTGAGTCATTATCTATGATACAATTGAATGTAAAGATGATAATATAATCTCCTAGAGATAAGCAGTTATGGTCTAGGGTTAGTGATTGAATATAAACTTGGAAACCCTAATCAGTTGAAAAGAGAAACCCTCATCCTAATCACAAGAGGGAATGTAACTTGAAATGGCATGATGGTAATAATCAATGGTTAAAATAATTAAATATTAACCACTAATGCCTTATGAATATAGCCAAATGAGGGTTATAGTGGTTATAATCTATTATAGCTTGATTATGCCTTATGAGCCCTATGGAATAATTGTTTCAGAAGGTGATGTGGTACTCAATGGTGAGTTTAAGGGACTGATATCCCATGATGAAAATGATAGGATAACACAGAGGTGTTCTAACTATTAAAGAATCTTAGAAAATATGATATACCTTTCATTTTATTATATTTGTAATTTGATTAAGGGAGTATTCTTTTACAACATGGTGTTGATATTTAAATTGATATCTCTTTTATCATGAGACCCTAACCATGCAAGTGTTTTGAAATAATAAACATATCCAACTATGGGCTATGGTGATGTGACATGATATAGATTGAATGTGCCTTGTGAGATGTGAAATACTTGAACAACATGTATGATGTTTATATGGGTCTTATAATCTAGAGTTGGTTTTTGCCTAATGAGAGGTGACATTGTTCAATAATGAACTAAGGAGATTGAAACCCCGTGGTATGTGATAATCAAGTATATGGGTATGATAATCTAGAGTTGGTTGTTGCCTAATGAGAGGTGACATTGTTCAATAATGAACTAAGAAGATTGAAACCCCGTGGTATGTGATAATCAAGTATATGGGTCTGATGACCTAGAGATGATTGTTGCCTGGTAAGAGGTGACACTATTCAAAGATGAACTGAGGGTTTGATACCTAAAACATGTGACCATGATGATGAAAATATTTAAGGGATGAGATTCCCAAAAATATGTTCAAGGGATTGAGATCCCAGGAAGGGTATAGCAAGATATATTTCAATTGATACCAAATTTCTTAAAACATGTATTATGCTGTCCTTGGTAGTAATTATTGATAGTTCTTGCTTGTAACTTGATTGATGCTAAAAGATGTAGTAATGCACTTAACCTATCAGGTGAACTAAAAATGTAGTTGCCCTAGCCATAGAAACATTCGGTGTCAGAACTTGCTGAATGGTGTAATGAGTTTCACTCAGAATGCATATTGTTGAATATGTGGGGTACAAGTTGTATCCTGAAATTATAGGACTGGCTATGGGTCATACTCTGAATATTAGGATTGACTTCGGTTCATACCCTATTCTGAGTGTGGTTATACCGTGACTCAATAAACAATCAAGATTGGTTACGGATCACACCTCGATATAATCAAGATTGACTATGGGTCACACCCTGGTAAGAGAATGTGCTACATATTGTATCTCTATATGGAAGAGCCTCTATACGCCAGGCTAGCTAATTGTAGTTTGACTCATAATGTCTCTGCCATTCTCGTACTGACTGAGAAAGATGAGGTCATCGATTCCGACTCTTCCATAGACCTTTATGGCACGGATACTTTACTTTGTAGTGGTCAGTTGGAGATGAAAGGCATATTCCCATCTTCCCAGGGCATAAGATTGATTGTTGAAAGATGTAATCATCCGTATAGCATATTTTTTTAAGGATCAAATATGGAAACATTGGTTGAATCCTTGCCTTGCCTTCATATTGTTTAGTTTATAATAGTTATACATGTTCTTCATAATCCTTTTAAAATTGTTTAAATGATATATTTCTTAGTTATAGATATCTGAACTAATGAGATGATGAGACCGCTCTACCCTGTATATAATCAGTAGTTATACATGTTTAATTCAATATAGTTTTCTTCTGCTCGTATTCATAAAAGTTTAACTGTGATAATAATAATGTTGGCAGAGAGTTATATCTCTTATTGGGACTTGTTGTCTCACCCTGTGGGTTCCACAACTTTTTAGGTGGGCATACACAAGAAGGTAGTGACCGTATATCCAAGAATGGGGAGCAGCAGCAAGGACAGTAGTAACAACTCGGGTTGAGTTTGTTGTTATGTGTCTAGTAGAAACATAGTCCTATGTGTCGTCCTTGTACTCTCAGGTCCTTGGGAGATAGTTTTCATTTCTGGTTTCATGATCGATCTGAGATTTTGGCTAGTACGCCTCAATGTGTAATGTTGCTTTTATATATGTATTGGTAAAACAGCTGATATCTCATGTCCTGGTAATATGAAGCAAACAATGATGTATGTATATATGGCCTTGGGCCTTCTGGTAAAAAGTTTCTGACAAGATATCTTATGGAAAGATGATTTTAATGTTTAGTGATTTTTGGTAGTTCATTGTTAATGATTATTTTTGTGTGGTTTTGTGTGATAATGTTGTCAGTGTGATAGCAGTCATCATGATAGCCTCTATACGCCTCAGGGTCATGTAATTTATGTTGATGTCCTCTTCTGACTGTCTCCATTAGTTCAACCACTCATGATCTCGTGCATCTTGTGCTATCATGATTTTGCTTCTAAAGTAATACAAAACTTGTATTTTCAACCAATATGATAAGGTTGATAAAATCAAAATAAGACAAATATTATTGAGGTTTTGCTCATCCTAATTGAAAATTGAGAAGTGCTCCCTGCTCTACTTCTTACTAGCCATGGGAGATCCACTCAGTGTATATATGTGGTAGGGTCCATGTCCAACGCATCAAAATTCATAATTTCCTAAACTATATCCACAGTCACAAAGATGTGCCCTTTCTCTATGAACTATAAAAGAAAGAATATAAGTTATTTTATTATAAGCACATTTCATTAGATATCATATAAGTTAGATAATAACTACTTAGTTTAATTGAGTTCCCAATAAATTTAGTAGTTATTTGTCTGGTCCTTCTAGGGTCCCCAATAAGCATGTCGAGAAAAAGGTCAAATACATATACTACAAACTATTAGCACAGTATTTAGACATAATGAGATAAAAGGAAAACACTACCCAGAAAACAACATATGAAGAAACAAGTACCTAGAAAATTGATGTGCATCGAGCCTTATCATTTGAGACTTCCCACAGAAAAGTGATACATTTGTACTTTCTTATGAATAATGGTTGGAGATAGAACAACTCTTCAAGCGGAATGATCACCAACAAATAGACCATAGTACATATAGAGTGCATGGAAAAATGTGTCTAGAAGCTTTTGTGAGAATACACAAGTTTTTTGCATCACTGATCCTTGACCCTCATGACCTGAACATATAATCTAAGATCAAGCCTTTTGCCAAAAAGAACAAGGAGATAATAAAGGAGTCTACAATTCTATAAATGTGTTGCACTAATGAATCTTCACTTTCTAATCCTAATTTCATAAGACAATGTTGTTGAATACTAAGCTAACTAATAAGTAAACAATATAAATACAAAGTTGACCTATGAATGATTAGTGCTATCTAAGACATGCTCCACTCTTGGTTAACACAATCATTGTATGTTGATTGGGTTGGTTAAATTACATCCTACTAAGAGACATTGGTTATGTGGGATATACCAACTATTTGTTTCTTCATCAAGTCAGTCATCTTTCATTGTTTGGGGTGCTACACCTTTTTGTATATTCTTAGTATTCTTTTATTGTAAGTTCCATCATCTCTAAAAATACATTATACAAATAGGAAAATATCATACCTCCAACCTCACAAGGTTGAGGGGTTGACCTCCTCACTTCTTGATCATCTACATCGGATTCTAACCTAAAGAGAGCAACAAAATTAATGTACCTAAAGGGAAAATTGATTGGTTAAAATCTCATTTTTTGTCTATATGAACAAAGATACTTCACAAAAAAAACTAGATTTGAAGCCAACAAGTTTAATGAAGACAACCAATTTAAGAAAGATAGTCCAAAAGTGTTATATAAATATAGATTATCAAAATACCTCCAGCCTCGACACCAGCCATGACTAAAATCTCATCATATAGTGCCCTAACAAAACTCATGCAACATCATTTCAAAAGTTATGCCCCTTTCAAAAATAAGTGGTAAGATACAACTTCTTCATAAGGAGTGCATTGCCTCCAAGACTTCAGACTGAAAGTCCAATGCCATAAAATAGCTAAGCTACTCCAACAAAACATGAACAAGGGTTGATAGGATAACATGAAGAAACATAAAGTTCCACACAAATGGAAGCAAATGACCCTTTCACAAGTATGGAAACCATGCCTTCATAAAGAAACTTTTCAAGTAAAATATAGGACCCCAAACCAAGAGCCACTTAAGTAAGATGCCATGAAGATAAGGGTGGTTGACCTCTGAAGCAAAATCTGCTTCACTGAAGGACACCCCATGCATATCCACACCAATATTTGTCCTTTGAAATACTAACAACTATCAGCAAGTTCCTAAAAAATTATGAGCTTGACTATTATTTGACATCAACTACAAATTATTTTGAATATACTAAACCTTAACATTAGGAGATTAAACTAATTATCAATGCATTTCTGGTATCACCAAAACTTATACAACTGCTAATAAATGTAAAAATTAAATTGCAAAATAGAAACAACCTAAACATGTCACATTCAAAAAGAAATATTAGAATATATATATATGTGTGTGTGTGGGGGGGGTTGGATATACCTATAAAACAAGTAACATATGTGATGCTAAATAAGAGCAAAGCAGTATTAACAATACACGAGGAGAAGAAGAAGAAGAAAATAGTAGCTAATATAAGACGAGTAGGAGAAAAAGATGAAGATGAAGATGAAGAAGGAAATATTAGATGAAAACATCAACATGAGTAGGGGAGAAGGCATTAGAAAATAGGAGAACAAGGATGAGGTGGTGAAGGAGGAGGAGCTAGTGAATCTATAAATGACAATAGAAATAGAAGGAAGGAAAATAAAAGACGAAGGTATGAAAGAAGCAAGCAGTGAGTAATAAGAAAAAAGAGGAGGAAGAACAAAGGAGTAAATGGCAATAGTAATAAAAATGGTAGTAAATGGAAACCCATGTTTGATTCATCAATAAGGATTCAAACACAATTGTATACGAGTCTAGGAGAATTTTAATAAATTGTGAATGTGGCTATCACTATGCAGTAAAAAGGCATATATGAGTCTAGGAGAACTTTAATAAACTGTGAATGTGGCAATCATTATGATGTAAAAAGGTTGACATGAAGGATACTTCAGTATCTAATAAAATCTTATGACTTCAAATATGATGCACAAATATCATTAAACTGGGTCAATTAATTTTGTTGCTTTTATAGTTTTTCTTCTTGGTTGATTCTCTTTTGGGAATATTTCTATCAAACTTTGTTTGAGCTACTTTTATACTGAATGTATGAGATGACCTCTGATGGTGCCACTTTTATATGATGAAGTGGCTTCATATTTGGAGATGCAGGGTTCTCTGAACCTTTTCTAAGATTGTGTTTATAGCTTTGTTCTTCTTCCTATTGTTGTTAAATAACTGTCTTGGGTAATGGTTCTTTTTAGCCCTCCTGAGATGATTTGTGCCTTATGCTTATGCCTCACTTATTGATGACTTGGTTGAAGATGTTGATCTCTACTTCCCATCATACACCTAAAAACTAACCGCAAAACCATGTCAAGGAAACGAAGCTCAAAATTCCTTCACTTGGGAAATTGCGAATTTTATGTAACTCTATGAATTAAAACTTCCAATCAAGGAACATAAGGTCTCATATAATAAGCTAATATTCACCGAGCATCAACGAGAGATAGGGAGTACATCAAGAGGTTCACATACCTTAATGACCCTTTTTATTTAAGAAAATGATTATTTGCAGTCAATATGAAGTTTAAATTAGAAAAAATACCATTTCCATATAGGACAAGGAGCTAATAATAAAAGGGGGTAGTAGTTGATTCCAAAAATGTAGTTCTATATGAGTTTTGTGACACTTCTGGAATATTTTGAACTTTGTATAGGAATAGGTAATTTTATGTACCTTTGAGACACGATGAAGAATTTTGTCAACCCTTCGAATCAGGTAGGTAGATGGCCCAAATTTTTGTGTGAGTTTGACTCAATACGTTCCCTGCTATACACCTTGTAATACTTCTATGAAGGTCATAATTGCATAAACTGTCCATGCAGTGCATAATACAATAATACTAATTACTTAAGTCTTAATATGTCAATAGAGCTTATAGCCTATTTCATTGCATGCAATTTTTAAAAAAAATCTAGAAGTGTATATGTATCAAAATAATGAAGGAAAGTAGAACACATATCTTAAGAAAAATGGAAGTGACAAATGCCTAAACAATTTAAAAGGATAATGGTATCATGTGATTTGTAAACATGTGTAATTCATGCTATATATACAATTTTGATGAATATAAAGTTTTATGAAATTAAAACTAGCATGTAGTATATTTTATAAAGGGATCAATACATAGTAAATGAATCAGTAAATTATAAGTTCCTAAAAAGACTTATGAGAAACCACATGAGTAATTTGTCAGTTCAAGAATTTCATTAGTAAAAGGCGAACACCTCTAAGGAAAGACAAATAAAGAGAACATATGATGCTACCCAACTGATATCCAGAAAATTGAAACCAGACTCTAGCTTATCAGCATATACAAACAGAAGAATGTTATCATTTAGCAATAATTACAACATAATAAAAAGATTGAACTAGTGAGGTTAGAACAACTAGGTAGCCCTTCTAAATCAGGAATTTTGCTCACAGCAATCATGGTTAGAAGAATGCTCATTCAGATAGGAATTAAACTATGGAAAGATTGACTAAGTTGCACAGATCCCAACTCTCAACAACAACATTTAAAACTAAATAAAAGAAATATAAGTATCAACCCTCAACAATATTGAACCAATGATACTAACCAATTGCTTCTGATGAGAATACTAGAAGAATTTTTCAACCAAGGCCACAAGATCTAGCAGATGAATGACATGTTGCTCTTGACAAATTATAACATCTACCCACTAGTGATATAAATAATAGACTCCAAAGATCCAGTTTATCAACAAACTTGAAAGAGCATGCTCCCTAATAAATAGGAACAAAGCCTCGACCATCATCTTAGATTGTCAGCAGTGCCCTATGCTTCCATCTAAACTTTAGAGTTTAGGGGAAGAAATCAGTCCACAAAATTCTCTATTGGTAAGTTTCCATAGGATTTTATATGACATGATTTTATTTTGTGTTATTGTTCCACCATCACATAACATGGTTCCACCAATAATTGCTAATACAAAATGATATCAATGGATGCAGAGTAACAAAATTCTGGAAATGATATGTAAATTACTTCATAGTCAGCAAAATATAAGCATATACTCAAATTATCCTCATCAAAATTTCTTATATATTAGGAAAGTCATCATGTTATTTGGCAGTTCACAGTGAGAAATGAGTCGAGTGATCATCTAGGGAGAAAATGTAGGAAGCATTCCTAATATGGATCATTTCACAATTGTTAATCTTGAGACCATGCTATTGCGCATAGTTGATCTCACAAATAAATATTACTAATTAATATTTGAGGAATCCAAAATATTAGCTACTATTTAATATTAATGGTTTCTAAAAGATCATCTACAACTATATCTGACAGTGGGAACTAAAAGATCCAATTAAGCAGACAACAAATGCTTAGTCAACTTCTCTATATTGGTATTAAAATTCTATAGTTTTATACAACTAAAGCCCTATGTTTGGAGGCCGGCTAACTTCATGCATAAGATGATTTCTAGTTTATCTTCTACAATCATTACTCTTAGTGATGATAATCACAACCTTAGAGCTTCCTTGTAGAAATTCCTCAAAGGGAAAAAGTCCCTCAATGAAGTACTAGATCACTCTACCAAACATAGTGGTAAAAGTGGTTTGGGATATGAGGGGGATCCAAAGAGAAAAAGCAAGAGTAAGGGTAAGAAAAAGAGCAAGGGACCTCCTATCTTCCTGGAGAGTCATCCAGATCTAAGAATTCTATGGTTTGTGTGCATTGCAAGAGTGATGGCCATTACTATACTTGTTGTCCTTATAGAAAGAAGGGGACCAAACCAGAGATGAAATGAGTACCCAAGATAACATCGGATTCCAAGGTTTGAATTGGCCACCGACATCTTCCTTTCTTGTAGGTGAAAGGAAAATGGATTGTTGATAGTGGTTGATCAAAGCATATGACATGTGAAATCAGCCACTTCAGAAGAAAGGAGGATCAGTGACATTTGATGACAACAATAAAGGTAAAGTAATAGGTGAGGGTGATGTAGGTGATTCACTTTGCATTAATAATGTTCTTCTTGTGGATGGCCTACATAACAATTTAATTAGTGTAGTCAATTATGTGATAATGGATATCTTGTTCTTTTTACCTCACTTGAATGCTTGCTTCTAGAATCCCTCACATACAGTGTTATATATAAGGGAACTATAAATGGTAATATATATGTTATTGCTCTTGACTCTATTAAGCCTATTTTTGGTAGATGCCTTCTTGTCAATTTGAATGATATTTCTTTGTGGCACCGCAGGCTTGGTCATGTAAATATGCATCGATTGAAGAAGTTGAGCAAAAAGGAATTAGTTAAGGGACTTCCTAAATTGGATTTTGAGAAGGATGATGAATTCCAACCTTGTACCCAAGGAAAGCAAACTAAATCCTCCTTTAAATCCAAAGGAGTCCCTAGCACCAAAAGATATCTTGAACTTCTTCATATTGATCTATTTGGACCAATGAGAACTCAATTGCTTTATGGTAGCAAGTATTGCCTCGTGATTGTCGATGACTTTTGCCAATTTGCTTGGACCTTCTTTATTGTTTTAAAAAGTGACACTCTTGATGTCTTATTGGCTTTTTGTGACTGAGTTGAAAACAAAGCTTTTTGTTAGATCATCTCTATTTGTAGTGACCATCGGGGAGAATTTGAAAATGACTTGTTTGAATGGTTATCTGAGGAATCTGGGTATGCACATAACTTTTCTTCACCCGAACACCTCGACAAAATGGGGTTGTAGAGAGAAATAATAGGCCACTATAGGAAATGGCTAGGACTGTGATTCTAGAGTATGATAGTCCAAAGAAGTTTTGGGCCGAAGACATTAGCACTTAATGTTTTGTGCAAAACTAGGTTGATGTGAGATCTACATTGATGATGATTGGGCAGACCTTCTTGTCTAGGAAAACATACTTGAGCAATGTCACTCTGGCCCAACAGGGGCTACATGAGCTCTAAGAAGACTACTTTCAAAGTCCTTCAGTGCGAATTCTTCTGGCCTTCTATCTTAAAAGATTCTCACAGCTTTGTTAAATCATGTGATCAATGTCAAAGGTCTAGCAATATTTCTAAGAGGGATGAAATGCCCCTAAATGTGTGGAAGGAAGTGAAGATATTCAACGTATGGGGTGTGGACTATATGGGTCCATCCCCCTCTTCTTATGGGTTCTCCTACATACTCGTTGCAGTCGACTATGTTTCTAAGTGGAGTGAGGCCATCCCCACCATTTCTTGTGTTTCCAAGCCAGTCATAAAGTTTTTTAAAGACATCATCTTCCCTCACTTTGGAGTGCCACACACTGATATTTCTGACAGAGGATTGCACTTCCTCGTGCACAATTTCGAAACTCTCCTTTGTAGATATGGTGTTAACCACCGAGTCACCACTCCCTATCATCCTTAGATGAGTAGACAGGTGGAGGTTTCTAACTGACAAATAAAATCCATTCTCGAGAAGATGATTGGCAAGACAAGACAAGATTCGGCACACAAGTTGAATGATGCTCTATGGGCATATAGAACTGCCTACAAGACTCCCCTTGGCAGGACACTTTTCTGCCTCATCTATGGGAAGTCATGTCATCTACTAGTAGAGCTTGAACACAAATCTTAATGGGCCATCAAGCAGCTCAACTTTGACTTTTGTGCTTGCAGCAAAGGAGAATTGGTTACTTCAACTTCAAGATCTTGAAGAGTTATGTCTGATTGCATATGAAAATGCACGCATATATAAAGAACACACGAAGATGTGGCATGATGGCCACTTGAAGAGGAAGGACCTGCAAGTTGGAGATCAAGTATTACTGCACAACTCACATCTCAACCTCTTCCCAGGAAAGCTAAAGACTCGATGGTCGGGTCCATTCATCATCAAGCACATCTTCCCTCATGGATATGTGTTAATCTAGAGTGAGAAAATGGGAGACTTCAAAGTTAATGGCCACCGTCTCAAATGTTATTTCACAATGGATGACATGCAGGCCAACCAACATCTCCCCCTCCTCCCTCCAACATATCATGTCTGAGTAATAGGTGTTGAGTCGTCGACATAAAACAAAGGCACTTTTTTGGAGGCAACCCAAGCATTTATTTCATTTTCCAATTGTTTTTACATCTTAGTTCACATTGCATTTAGTTAAGATAATTTATATCATAATAAGATCATTAGTTCTAACAATTTTGATTTTAGGTGAATGACTCTTTTTGATGGGAGATCAACCACATCATTTGGACCAACCAGCAAAGTATTTCCCCTCCATCTTGGATATGTTTGCTCAAGGACAAGCAAATATTTAAGTTCATGGTGGAGGGTGGGTGGTACATATTATACTTTCTACCCACACCTATTTGCTTACAACTTATGATCTTGTCATTGCATTCATCATGCATCACTTTTAGCTCAATTTTTTCATAATTTCTTTTCTAAAGTAAACAAAGCCATTACCTAGTCGGCTTAAAATTATGCATTTTTCATAAATATCTCCCCTAATTCAAAGCAATGCCTCAAACGAACCAATTTTTGAAACTAAGCAATGGCTAGAAATTATCCTTTGTGGCCTATGAATCCAAAAATCATGTTTCCTTAGAAAAGGTGGTAAGCTTTGAAGGAGCTGAGAGGGGTCAAACACACCTTGCTTCCTACTAACTAATGAAACAATTGCATGGAATTGCCATTTTTACCCTGTTTGAGTCATTATTTGAGCAGAGTGGGATAAGGAGAACAACCTGATGCAGTAAATTGTAAATTGAGTTGGATGATGATCTGAACTCTCTTTTACACTTCTCCCCCCACTCTCTTACCTTTGAGTCCACCCAAAAGAAAATACAAAGCCTAAAAAATGTGCCAAAATCTAAGTTCAAGGTGGCACACCCACTTCCTCCCTCTTTTCGCTTCTTCCATACCCCTCAGAAATTTAAAAGGGGCATACCGCCAAGAAAAGATGCCAAAAGAGCTCACAGAAAAATGCAGTAAATGAAACTACAAACAAAGAAATAAAAAGATCTCGAGTCAAATAGAGGAGAGATCACTTCCCTCCATACCTCCATTCACTTCCTTTTTCTATCTATGGGAAAAATGAATGTCTCAAATTTTATCCTTCTCTTGACTACACTGGTGTCGGATCAAATGCATACTTGTTGTTCTGCGGGTCTCTCTGAACTCTCATGAAACTCCTTGACATGCTTAATGTTGGGACATTAGTGAGGAAGTGTTGTTGGGAAGTGAAATCAGGATCGAAGATATTTAAAGGTGTGTTATGTGATCCCAGAAAGTTGGGGCAACTTGACCATATTAGGTGGTAAGGAAAACAATATTATGGGAGGATGAGGCAATCACATGGGTTGAAAGTATAAATTTGGTGAACGTTCAAATTTTGTGTAACTCGAGGATGATCAACATTTAAGTTTGGGGTATTTTGATGAATGCATATTCATCCTAGTTTTAGCTACATTATTAATCTAGTTTAGCATTCATATAGCTTAATTTTCATTATAAATAGCTTTGTTTTGGTTTACTTAGGTTTATATGTTAATTTGTATAAATTTGATACTTCTTTTGACTCCCTTTGTAGGTTTTGAATTCTATCACTATGCAGCAAGTTTTCTAGGGGTCACATTGCTCTTTAGCAGGTGGGAGTCAAGAGGAGGACGCCTCTTGGGAAAAATTGGATTTTGAGCACTTTCAGAAGGTTGATCGATACACAAAAATTGTGTTCAAGACCAAACTCAACATGTCGATCGGCATGACAATTGACCTTCAAAATCATCAAGTTATCAATCCATCAACCCAATGCTCGACCCCCTCGTCGACCTTCTAAGTCAATGACCCATCGACACATTAGTCGACACTTAGAAGGTCGACACTCAAGAACTCGACATTAACAATCGGCCAGCAGCCAACAAGAGATCCTCCCATCGGTCGACAATCATGTTGACATGCTTATCAACATACACAACTACTCGACAACACTATCGACCCTCAAGGTCTATAGTCCCGTTGACCTCCAAGACTGACGATAGGAAGTTCAAAATCCATCGACCAACACACCCATCAACCGATGGACCCCTAGATCGACACTGATGGAAAGTGGTCGAGACCGATAGGAAACACAAGAGGTCGATAGCTACGACCCTATAAATAGGACCCTGGCATAGCCGTACAACTCATCTTAGATTTTATGGAGACAGAAATGTTGAAACGCTACCGTTGAGATCATAGCAAGGATGATGCATGTTGACCAAGCTAGTTCTATCGACCTAGCTTGGTGACTTCTATCGACCTCAAGCATTGATCAATAGATTTCTTTCATCTACAACTCTAGGTCATTGATCTCCCTTTTCTAAGGTGATCGATCTCTTCCCCGAGTTGTCATTCACCCCCCTACTTATGCTGCAAGTCAGGGTTTATACTTGAAGTAGAAAGAAGGAAAGAAGTCTGACGTCGCATACCACACCGAGTTGATTCTACCATGCTCGTGTCCTCTTCCTCATCTTGTGATATTTGTCATGTCGATGGAGTAGTCTTTCCATTGGGGTATGGGGACTAGCCCTGCTATTCGGTTTCTTGCAATTTCATTCATGTTCCAATTCTTGTATGAACTCATATAATTCATAGTCAATCTTTATCGCATGTCTTGTGGATTGATCACCCGTTTTACGTGATTTATTATAATATTTTACTGGAGAACTTCAATGTTTAAGATTTGAATACCGATTTTCTTTGGTTGATACCCTGATGAGAACTTCTAATGGAAAGTCTCTAGAGTAGTGGATAGAGGATCCGTAAGTAACAAGACATCGAGCTTATAAGGATATCTACTCATGCAAGTTTCTGATGTCGAAAGGGGACACTTGCACAACACCAATTATATTTTCATGTAGGTTTGGATTTAAATGATTGTGTAGATTCGAGTAGTGGCGGTGACACCCAGTTCCACATTGTTTTCATCCATTGATAATTAGAACCTAAATCTATCTCATTTTATTCTTGCAATCTTAGATTAATCAAACCAAGCTCAACTTTTGTGATAAATACTAAATCTTACTAGATTACTCTGATTAGATAGTTTTTAAGAAAGTTGTCCCTTGGGATTCAATCCTCACCTATATTGCAATGAGATATATTTGTTTGTGGGTGGCATTATTGCACTTTGGTTTTGGTAAACTCTAGGAATTATATTCCTAGTGAATTTGTTGTGTGATAATATTCCACGTCACTTACCCTTCTCGGTATCCATAAGTTCTTGAAGAATCCTGATGTCCCATACTAGAAGAAATCCACCTTACCATCCTATTCCCTTGATATCAAGCCAAGTCTGATTGCTTTAGTAGTCAATCACAATATACATCCCAAGAGGAATCAAATGGAGATTGTAGAGAATACTGCAACAATCATATATTGTCTATTGAATAATATCAGATCAAGTGGGCTTATTATATTCTTCATCATATGACCTACTTCGACTCATGGAAGAACACCACTGATACCCATCTCCCTTATCCAAACCTGATATGTGGTGTGTTTGCTTACCATGCTAAAAAATCTCTATTCCATGATGTTGGCTACAAACCAAGTCATAAATGAGTTTGCATTAGTGAGACAACCATCAAGAAAACCTTTATTCCTACCTTCTCCACCACACCAGGTGACTCTACCTCCATCCATGCTCCTCCACAACCACCACCACCCCGATCTAACCGCACCTCATTTATAGTATCCAATGAAGTCCTCATGGGATATATTATACATCAATAGAAGTAAAACCTTCAGGTTTAGGACCAATCCACCATGAGCTCATTCAAATCATGTCATACATGAACCCATCTTGCAACTAGACATGTAAATAGATCGAATACAGAGAGGATATTGTTGTATCCGATATTTGAATCCAAAAAAAGTTCAATCTAGTGTCCGATCTGATATCTAACAGATATCATGTAATAATATATGTATCCTATCCGATAAATAATATCTAAATTCAGACAAATATTTGATTCAAATTAGAAATCATAAATGTATTGTTATAAATATATTACATATAGAAAATATTGAAATTTATATGCATATATTTTTGGATCCTAGATGGGTGATAAGATGCTCTAGAGGGGGGGTGAATAGAGCTAAAAAGCACTTAAACAAAATTCATTAGACCTTCAAGATATATTACAAGATAAGGTTGCTAAATAAGACGTTTGAGTGCAACTAAAACATGCATAGCAAGGGAGAGAGAGATTGAACATACACCAATTGACAAGTTGTTTAGAGTGGTTCCATACTTCAAACTAGAAGTGAGTCAGTCCACTACCTAGAGAGGTCAACCTCTAGGATTTCTTAACCATTTGCACTCTTATATTCATTCATAAGATTTACAATACATGACCACCAAAGGACTTACCTATCCAATGCAAAGAGTCTTCAACCTTACCAAGGACTTACCCACTTTGCAATGAGTCTTCGGCCTTCACCAAGGACTTACCCACTCTTACACAAGTCTTCAGCCTTGTAGGGATTACCCACTCTTTTTGGATATTCAGCCTTTGACTTCACCTTCACTCAGAGAAGCTTCCACCAAGGACTTACCCACTTGAGCAAGGAGTTTTCTGCCTTCACCAAGGGCTTACCCACTCTTTCTCTAAGTCTTCAGCCTTGATCTTCACCAAGAGATGCCTTCCCTTGCTTTTCTTCACCTCTCTTAGCCAAGAGAGAGAACCTTCATCTACATGGTTGAAAAGAGAGATAGGGAGGTGGTGGAAGTGAGAGCCTTACAAGATATACATGTAGGACTAGCTCTCTTATAGATTTCCTACTCACTCTAACGAATGTAGCAAGTGATTAAGCTTAGAGAGAGAAAGGAGGCTATAGGAAGTACTCAACTATAGAATAGGAAACCTCACATAGAGTTTTGCATTGAATGCTCAACCTTGGAATGAAGCCCAAGGGGTCCTATTTATAGCTAGGGATGCCTCTTAGCCTTTGGGAACACTTAAGAACAAAAACTAGCCGTTTTGTGGCTTGCAACGGATATATTTTCACTTATTGCAACTCCACAGTGGCTAGAAACACTTTTCTACACTTTTCCATATAGTGCAATCGGTCGAGTTTCTATAAAGGTAACTTGACCGATCCCACTAAAATACAAGACCAATTTAGGCCATCAGTCGAGTTTGTCCTGGGGTAAGTTGACCGATTCACTTAAATCAGTTTTGGTCACTAGAGGGATCGGTCGAGTTCTATGAAGTGTAAACTCGATCGATCAAAAGTCATTTTCAAGATTCAATCAGGATCGGTCGAGTTTGCAACTCGACCGATGAATAGCCTGATGTGAATTTTGGAAAATAGCTTTTGAGTGCTTAAATATTTGATCTAAGTGCTCCTAATTTTTCCTAAGCTTAATTACAAGTCATACAATCACTACAAGTGATTTACAACATGATACTAACAGATTTACATCATATTACAAAAATGTGCACTTGTATTGACTTTGACTTGTCTTTTCTCCAAGTTGAGATGTGCAAGTTAGGTCATTTGGAAAGTGTCTATACCTAATCTAAAATCACTCAAGTAGAAGCATTAGACACAAATAATTGGAATGATTTAGTCCTTGTCCAAACAAGGGTTTAGTCAATTTAGACCTTGAGTCAACATTCTCTCCCTTTTTGAAGATGACAAACCATTCCATAAATGTATTGAAAGCATTTAAGTAAAGTCATACCTTTGGAGAAACCTAGGGGTTTCAATAGAATTGAGTACATATGCTCCCCCTCAATTGATGCTAGTGGGGTTCACATACTCCCCCTCAATTGATGTTATTTCTCCTGCATGGTTAGCTTTCATAACATTTATAGAATACTATGTCTTCTACTCATATATGTTCTACACATATATTTCTTCTCCCCTTTACCTTCTCCCCTTTACATGGACATGATTCTCCTCTTCATGTAGGACATGCCTTCTCCCTATTTTGTCAAAAGAAGACATAACTTTCTCCCCCTTTGTCATTTCAAAAAGTGGGGGTATGAAGAAATAAGAAACACCACTTATTAAGAGAAAGTTTTATAAGGAGATCAGAAGCGCACAGATAGGGGCTTTTCCAAGTATAGAAAGAAAAGCAAGTTAAAGCATGCACTTGAACAACCCAAAATGCAAGATAAAGTGTTGCAGAAAAACAATAAATCACATTTTTGACCCTCAAGATGACGGAATTTGCCCAAAAAGTGTCAGGGCTCATAGCATAGCAATGAGTCTTTCTCAGAAGGCCATTTCTGCATAAGAAACACTAGTCTTGCACCAAAAACTGAAACTGGAGCAAAATCTGCATGAAATCCAAAAATGCTACAATTTCTACATACAATGTAGATTTATGTATCTTGCATCACAAAGTTATGCAAGCAACTCAAGATAGTATATATGCAATTCAAGGAACAAGCTTGAACATGTATGAGATAATATACAAGCATATCATATAGTAAAATACCACTAGATGTGCAAAGATACCAATTATAAACAAGGTTAGAACTACATGTATATGAACTACTAGTAGATGTTATCACAGGTTAGGACTACTAGTAGGATCTAGATCATAGCAAGAGATACCAAAAGATACACAAGATAAAGCAATATATGAGTATATGTAGAGAAATATCCAAACCAAGAGATATGCAAATTTAGAAGCATGAAAGGATATAACTCATTAGCAAATATGCATCATTACCAAAAGATGATCACCACTGTAAGGACCCTGACCCATGTTTTAGGCTAACCCTTTTTTCTTTGCTTAAGAAAGGTCCTTAGAACCTTAATCTAATCCCTCAAGATGTTTTGATATCATGTGACAAGCTTATGTTTACAGTTTGGTCTCATTTAGATGTTGTTTGAGCAATGTTTGCTTATTTTGGACCAAAGTGCAATTTACCCAAAGTAAGGGGTTATATTGCAATATGTCACATGTAGATCATACCTTTCGTTCTCTTGCATCATTATAAAGATAATGATGTTGTGGGGTGCCTTGTGGAGGGCCTATGTTCCAAGTTTGAGCTTGGTGGGATGATGCTTGTGATTTATGTGCTAGTTTTGGTGTAAATTGCAAATTACCAAAAGTAGAGGGCCAATATGCAATTTACCTGCTCTAGAGTTTTCTTGCTTCCATTTAGAATCACCTAGTACATGGATGAAGGCTTGGGCAGCTTGTTTGGATGATAGTTTATGAGTGACATCTCCATATGGTTTTTATGCCTTATATGTCACATGTGTTATCTTGTCCTTTAGTGTATCGGGTAGAGCTTGGAGTGTGTATCGGCCAAGAAGGTTTATCGTCCATGAGACATGACCAGCTGCAAGATACACAGCCTAGAGTGTATCACCAGGCCGTGCATGTAGAGTTTAGAGTGGTTACAAGTGGCATTAAGAGCATGAGCAAGTGGCATCTAAGTTTATGTGGTTATGACACCTTTCCTTTGCTACCTCTCTCTTCCTTGGTGTATATAAACCCTTTCCTCTCCACCCAAGTAACCCCTTTCATCCACCTTCTTTCCCCTTCATGTATTGGATGATCTTGGGAGCATGGGAGCCTAAGGAAACTCCCATGGAGCTTGGGAGACCGAGCTCCTTGCCCATGGGGATTTCTTGCTCAAGATCCGACCTTGGTGAGTCATGCTTCTTTGCTAGCTTTTCCTTGTGCTTTCTTCTTAATCTCCTTCTTCCCTTCTCGGCCATGGATGGACCCTTGATGAGAGTAGGCAAGGCCGTGGTTATCTCCCCCTCTTTTCTTCTTCCTAAGCTATACATAACCATGGTATCTTCTCCTTCTTCTTCTTTTGTTTCTTGAGGTGATGATGGTGGTGTCGAAAGCATGCTTAGAGCTTTGGATGGATGATCTTCATGGTGGGGAACGTGGGTTGATATTTGGATCAGGAAGCTTGATTTCATTCAGGGAAATCTTCTTAAGGTGGGTTACATAACTCTTAACCATCTCTATTATGTTCACTCTCCATATGTGCATACATTGATTCTTATCTTTAAATTGATACCCCTCTCTATGATAGTTGTGTATGTGGAACTTCAGATCTATTCTAATGAAAATGGTCACGTTTTATTATTTTCCTTATCTCTTTTTCCTTGTGCAAGATGGTAACGGGTGTCTTGAGGTTGAAGATGACTAACCCGATATGGTGCCTTACCCGATATGGGGATTTGCCCGATACAGAACCTTACCCGATATAGTAACTTGCCCGATAGGCTATGCTTTGGCTGATGGATCATGAGAAATACCCCTTTCTCTCCTTGGACTTGAGAGGTGATCCTATGCCCTAGTATCTTGGGCAAAACTCCTCTCTCTCCTTGGTTGCTGAAAGGTGAGCCTAGGGCCTAGATGTTTGGGTGATATGTTGAGTGGGTTGGTCGATAGGGTGTTGCTCTACCCTTGTTTCCCGATATGCTAGAAGTTGTGCAAAACCCCTCTCACTTGGTTGTTGAGAGGTGAGCCAACACTCTTGGTATCCTTGGGCGATATGGTGTGGTGACCGATATCCTTTTTCCTACCCTAGGGTTAGGGTTTGGACGTTATGGTTGGTTGACACCTAGTTGGTCCCTTGGCCGATAGAAGTGTTGACCTTAGTGTTGAGATGATGATCTGCCCTAGTTGCATGACATGTTCTTGGTGTTGAACCCTTGGTCAGTACCTTGACTATATGGGGTATTTATGCCTTTAGGGATGGGTATCCTTGGTTAGGTATAAGGAACCTGATAGGCTGATCCTTTGTTTGGGCGATATGTTCAGTTGGTTGGTCAATGGGGTGTTGTTCTACCCTTGTTGCCCGATATGTGTTTTGGAGGAGTTGAGCTCTTGGTAGATATCTCCCTTTTGTGTTGACCCCTTGGGCATCATGGCCTTGCCTTACACGACACCCATGATGGGTAGTGTTGCCCGATATCCCTTAAAGGCATTGGCTGATATGGTGCTTTGATGGGTGTCTTGACCACCGTCTACCTTGGATGTTAGAACTGAACCTTGGATGGGTTTTTGCCCAATATCCCTCTCCTTCCCTTGAGCTAGGGTTGGGCAATATAGTAGGTGGTTGCATTGTTGTCCCCTCTTGGATGATATGGGGTTGTGTTGGGCGTTAGGGTTGTTGGTGCCTTGCACGACATCCTCCCAGATGGTGCTACCCGACACTATGTTGTGACGTGCTTCCTAGCATGGTTGTTTCTTTGCATGATACCCCCTTGGGTAGTGTTGCTCGTTACCCCATGTAGGTGTGATTCCCGCCATGGTGTTGCCTGATAGAGCATTGCCCATCACAGCAATATCCAGCATGAGACGTCGCATGTTGTGACGTGTTGCCTACTATGAGGTGTTGCACGACACTGCATTGCATGTTATGATATGATGCTAACCCGATATGAGCATGTTGTGTACGTGATTGCTTGGGCGACACAAGGGTTGAGTGTTTGTTCGATAACCTATATGAAGTTATGATGCCTTTGCCCGGTACATGTTTGGTTACCCGACACATAGGGAGGTATAGGTTGTTATATTTCTGAGCTTTGGCGATATAGTCTTTAGGGTGACACACGTTGAGAGCTTTGGGGTGATAAGGTTATGTGGCTCTTGGCTGACATGGTTACCAGGTTGCCTAATCCATTACGAAATGAGACACGAGTTGCCCGATATCCCAGAAGATGGTCCCTTGACTAGGATGGGCTGAGGTGTGTTTGGACGATATGGCCTTGGTGGCCCCTTTGCATGACATGCCTTGCCCCCACATCAGGCATAAGTGGAGTTTGTGGGTCTTACCCGATATCAGCTTGCTTAGTGCTCTCCTCGATATAGGTGTTGACTGATATGGTAGGTTGTGTTTGTTGCTGGGTTGAATACCGACACCAATAGTGTTCGCTGGCTTTTAGTGAGGGTTCGTTTGGTCGATGCCTAGTTTTGGTGAGGGTAGGCGATACCTTTAGTGAGGGTTGTGTCCTAACCCAAAAACCCTAAGTGTTACCTTGAGCCCTAGATGTTAGTATGATATCTTGTTACCCCAGACCCATACCTTTAACCATGATGATAAGGTATGATGAATGGGTTGTGGACAATAGTATGGTGGATTACCTATGATTGATGGTAGGTGAACCTTTGATAAGGCATGATGGTCGATCATGGTTGTATGTGTTGGTATGTATGCCCTGAGAGCCAATCATGGGATGATTGGTGGGATACATTAAGATTGATTTGATAAACATCAAAGGTAAGCTTCCAATTCATTCTGGTTCAGTCATATGAGATAGTGATAGAACAGATTGAATGTCTAGAGAATGACAGTACTCAATGACGTATGCCTTTAGGTTCATGACCTGAACGATGAGATCATACGGATGCTAAGAGTTTGTACATTCTTGTTATGTCCCTAGTCGGATGTCATTGTGGAAGGTAGATAGACAGCAATGACACACAAGACTAGATTGTGGTGTTGGTTGATGACAGAATCTCATTAGTCATGATATAGAGATATCAAACCAAACACATAGGTACTTGTTAGAGAACAAGGTACCGGACAGACCCACCGTGAGTTTGACACATGGAACCATGAGATGGTAGTCACAGTCAGTACTCACAGTGATGGTGGTGAGTGTGATTCTTTGACCTGAAATCACTACACTCAACACATGTCGTTGGGCACACTTTGACATCATCAAACGCAGTCCTGAAACATGGGTTGTTATAAAGGTGATGATTGGGTGGCTTTGACACATGGGGCTTTTGAGGGGTGAGTGATAGATATGGGATTTGTCCCTCCTGAGGGAGTTTGATATCCAAGGCCACTTGATGAGTAGGATTGAGATAGGCATGCGCACGCATGTGTGAATCATTATGTGATATTGATGTCATACATATCTCCTTCAATCTGCTCTGAGATCAAGAAAGTGAATGAACGTTGACAGGATGACTGTTCCATGCCTTGAGTTCATTCGGGATATCAGTGACAAAGGAATTATACATTCACTGTAACACCATTCACGAATTGTAGGATGAAAGTTGTTCTCCAACTTTCTACTTTCACTTGGGTAGCACTGATGTGTGACTAGGCACCGCTCTTTGCTTGTGAAGTCATAAGTGTTATGGACTTTCACTGCCAACGTGAAATGGACTTGCAGGGTCACACACATAGGATTTAACCTGGAAGAGGAGTTTTGTCCACAACGCAAATGTTTAGATTGATTACTAAAGGAGTTTAGTGGTTCAATTAAACACTCAATCAGTCGATAGCTCAATATCATATGGTTCAAGGTGTTGGACGCATTGATTGGAGTATCGGATTGATTGAAATCGCAATTGACTGATTTTGCCCAACCTGTGCTCCCAACCGATCGGCTCATGTGATGAATCGGTCGGCTGAGGTGCTGAACCGGTCGGCTGGAGTGTCCAGGCCGATCGGCTCATGCCTAGGTTGAAACGACTGGTTCAAGAGTTGAACCGATCGGTTCAACTGGTGCAACCGAGCAAGTTGGGAAAGTCAGGTCGGTGAGAATTTTCCTTGCGTTTCAAATTGCCCAATTCGATTGGGAATAACATTGGTATACGATACCAATTGAGAACGAAACAAGGAAAGTCTTTTTGGGCCGGATTAGGACCATGAACCGATCGGTTCAGGGCACCAACCGATTGGTTGGAGTGCCCCAAACGATCGGCTCAGGTCCAACCGATCGGCTCAATGGCCGAACCGATCGGTTCAGTTGTGAACCGATCATTTCAAGTTGCGAACCGGTTGCTTTTTGTGGAAAATCTCGAACCCTTCTACTCCTGCTTTAGTCCCGTATTGCCGGGCACAGAGAACCCTGTCCCATGACCCGCCTATATATAGGGGTATTGGGGGCTTCTCAAAGTACAACTCAATGCAAGCCGGTTGCTTTGCGAAGTTGTCGTTCTCTCTGGTTTTGGTAACCGTGAGAGATCCCGAGCAAGTGCTTCCCGCAAAAGGGAGGTGCAGCAAGGGAAGGACAACTGCAGTTGCAACTGGTAGCAGGAGAGTATGTTGGCGACTAGTACGTCAACAGGAGGGTGCGAATCCTTCCACTTCCTTGTGGGACAAGGAGAGTGGAGTTCCAGGTGGTCTGTGTGGACTACTTCAGAGGCGGGAGGTCACTGCCGCTCAGGAGGACAACTGTCATCCGACAGTCCGGTAGGAGGAGGAGTCGTCAGTCCTGGTGCGACCAGGAGCTGCACAGACATCGTCCAAGACCGGAGTTGAAGATCGCGCATTGCGCGAGGTATTGTCGTCGAGCAAGCCTCGGGACAAGGTATGATTCCACAAAACCATCCTTTCATATTATATAGACGTTGACGCGTTTCCTCGGTATGGGTTGGGGAGAAAATTTTTTGTTTCCGCTGCCTTCTCTGTCTCCCCTAAAACCCAACAGTGGTATCAGAGCCACGTCAACTACTCTATATTTTAGGAATATCGATATGATCGATTTTGGTTTGTCGCCTTTATTTATTACATGTGATGCGAATAATATCAGCTTTATGCATGTCCAATCCTAAATCCACAAATCCCTAATTACATATATGATATGTATTATTAATGCACTCGATATGCGTCGCCCTTAAATGAGTTTTGTGGTGGATGTGTGTAGCGTGATTATGGCCTATAAACCCCTATCTGGGTGTGGTTGTCTGTGGTTGCTTGCATCTCGGTCTGCGCACCAATCTTCCCTCTCTTTTTCCTGATGTAACTCGAAATAATTCGAGATTCTTTCCTACCTTTGCTCCCCCGAAATGTAACTCGGGGTTTTCTTCTTTTAAGCAATGTAATAATAGGATAGATTTTATTTCTTGTTATTTCAAAGACCGGCGGACATCAAGACGACAGCTGAAACGATCGGTTCAAGGTGTGAACCGATCGGTTGACGTTCCAGACGGTCGGTTCAAGGAGTGAACCGATCGGTTGATGACCGGTTCGAGGAGCGAGACGAGCGGGTGGCAGACATGACGAGATGCACGACGACCAGGCGAACCGATCGGTTGGAGGAGCCAACCGATCGGCTGGTGGCACCCAGACGACTGGCTGGAGAGTACAGATCATTCATGTGATGAGTTGATCAACTCGGATGGCAAGGCACAGATGTTCATATTGTACAGGTTGCATGTGATGTAGACCTAGATGACCGTGATTCCTCTTGGCTCGAGGAATCACATTAGGATGGCCATAATCATCGCTTTTTTATCGTTTGTGCATGTTTTCAAGTGGGATATAGCATGTATATGATACGTACTATGTATTGTGGTGATTGGATATGTATATGTATATAAAACCAAATCCCTCATTAAAATATTAAGTTTTAGATGCCTTCCAAATGCGACACACGTGAAAAGCTTGTTCGACCAAGTGTGGGCACGCCCTAGCGTGGTGCACCGTCTACCTCGTGGAAGCGTGAAGGATGAATGTGTGGGTCTGCCCTAGCAGGGTGCATATTCATCGTGTTTGCTTTGGGTCGGACTTAACAAGGTGACCTAGATAGGATCTAGCGCCTTGAGGCATGGAGATGATCATTGCAAGGAGTTGTATATGAAATCTTATCAATAGTTGCATATGATGCAATTGGCAAAAGTTGCCTACCTGAGAGATCTATGTTGTGGGTGACAGCCCTAGTTGGTCCATGGCTTAGAGGATTTCAGGATCTTGCCCACTAGAAGGTTGTACGCTGCAATCTTCCGAATTGATGGTGAGGGCTATCAATTTGAAGTAAAATAGTGGGAGTGATAATTAATTAAAGGCCTAATTTTATCGTCAACTTTTCAAATCAATCAAACAAGTCAAAAGGAGTTTTGGACTAAAATTGCATTTATTTCCCTTTTGTTAATATAAATGGTTAATCAACAAATCACTTTATTTGCGATCGGTCTTTGAGACCAACAAATTAAATGGGAATAATTCCACGACTGGTTAGGATGATGATGAGAAGTGTTCTCAATCAAAGAGCAAAAGCTCTAAGTCCTAGTTATACCAGAACCAGATGAACTCGATCCCACCACATCAATGGCTGAAAGTATGCTTATGGAAGCATACTGAGGATGACATTGATGAGGAGTGATTGATGTTGTGTTCTCTGAACTGTGAGTTGCAGAGACAACATGAGACATATGATGTCTCTAAGACACTGTCCTAGTATGTCATGACAGAAGGAGATCCAGTAAGGGATTCACACACTCAATGTGATTGGGTATGTGGAAAACCTGACTGAGAAGGATTCCCTCTGAGCCAAGGGTTGGCTATTGGTATGATACTGCAAATGTTGCGAGAATCATACAATTCATGATAAGCTACAACATGAACAACTTTGACAAGCGTTGACAAAGTTGTTGGACATGTTGAGGATAGTAGAGGCAAAGATGAAGAAAGACAAACCATAGTCTTTGATATGATCAAAGAAAGGTAAGTCTTAAGGGCAAGGATAAGGGCAAAGCAAAAGAAGTGTTCTATTGCTAGCCGACAATCCAAGCCGTCTTCAGCCTCAAGGCACATGGGGAAAGGGTGTATGAGGGAATTGACCTCTATATCTGGAAGAACAAAAGAAGATGAAGGAGGGGATGGAGATCTCCACCTAAGGTATCATGAAATGAACCGCTTATTTATCCGAGGTATATGATACCAAGATATGGATATGTCATATATGATATGCAATATCCACAAAGAAGTGATGGCCTTTGTGAAAGGACCAAGAAAGAAATACCCATCATTGGAGCAAGTGTTGCTGGCATAGATAGGAGTATCTTTCAGTTTATTTCAGCCTAAAGGGCACGAAATAGAGTTGAGAACTGCTATTTCATATATTGCCAATAGATAGAAACACTTTATTATTGCATATTGTATGACAATGATGGCAATTAATAAAGTTGACGTTTCGATCTTAAAGATATGATCTTTGTGGCAATGCCTTGTTTATCTTGTGATACATGGTATGCATAAGATAAAATGATACCTAAAGTTATTGATAACTCAAACAATTAAATTAGCATATATCATAAGAAATTCATTTCTAGTTTCCATATGATGGATAAATCTAGACTCTTTTGGTTAGAGAACCAGTAAGAGACATGAATATCTTGGATGTGATTAATCAATCTTCACTAATGGTAGTGGGAGAATGATTATCCTATTAGGTATAATACATGTGATGTATTTACATACCTATTGGAACAAATGCTAATACTTCAAATGGTGTTTAGAGAAATACCAATATGAATATCTTGAAGTGTTCAAAATTTTCATAGATGAAGTGCAAATTTGGTAAAGTGTTAATTCTTGATGAGATCAATGAATGAAACACTTGAACCAAATGTTTGAGATCCTTATGAGTGATTATGATAGTGTATCATAGTGAACTCATGATTAAGGCATGGTGATGTCTAAATCAAGAAGGAATCATACTCTAAGGAGTTAGAGAATGATTATCAAATAACTGAATTCTTCTTAATAAAAGAATACCCCACACTAATAAAGGAAATTAAGAATCACAAGGGTTGTGAGTTCTTAAATCCTTAACAGATACACCTCAATTATCTATGTGATGAGTTGTTCATGTGATGAGTCAACTATCTAGATGAATATGAGGAATCAGATTTTGAGTTATGGTATAGAACCATTACATCCTAAATGACTTCCATGTGAGCCATAAGGTATGACCTTGATGGTAGCACTCATTGGATCGTATCCATAAGTGCAAATAAGTCTTAAGTGTTAAGACACATGGATAACATTTTTACAAGGATGATGCTTGTTGATTGCAACTTAATGACTAAGACATTTGGCATATGGTTACTAAAACCGCATTCCTATGAGAGATAAAACCAGGATGTGTACGTGACACAGCCTATAAGGTTTATGAATCCACTAATACAAATGAAGTCTATAAGTTACAATGGACTAATCAATGTGATTGATTGAGTACAAGCAACTCAAAATTGGATCTTTACTTTGATGATATAGTCAAAGGGTTTGACTGATATGTCAAAGATAAAGAAGGGATCTGTGATTTAGTGGGAGCGTGTTCACATTCCACATGTTGATGTGAAATGGAAATGTTCTAGAATGGAAATCCAAAAGTGGAAATTATTTTTAAGGAAGATAGGGATGTTTCCTATATGATAGGAATAGAGATCTATAGAGATAGTTCTCGACAAATCTCTTGACCTGGAAAAGAGAGAACATACATTGGCAATCTGTACTGAAGGGTTCAGTATGCACAGATTCAGTGGGAGAAAACTTGTCCATGTTATATGGATATTAGTATCCCAAGGCCAAGTGTCCAATTCTTATGAAGAATGGGAACACTAAGAATAGATATGGATCTATCATGTATGTAATCATCCCATTGTCTTGCATGTATGACATGGCAAGAATAAAATGCATTCATCATCTTGTATGTAGGACATGGCAATATGATGTGCTCATCCTAATAACTCGTATGTAGGACATGACGAGTGGATGTTTGTCTACTTCCAATAAGGGTTATTGGAATACCATAAGAACTTGATAAGTACTTGGGAAGTACTAGTTCTATGGAGATAAGGAAGAGTTCGATGTAAAGAGTTACATTGATGCGAACTTCCGAAAGGACAGAAAATTAATCGCAAAATATACATAGGATGTATAAAAGTGGAAGTTTGTTGATAATTGGAAGTGTTCCTATAAAACCATTTAAAAGGAAATGCCGAGTATCTGTGTGTTAGAGAACATCAGTGGATATTGTATGGATCTAGAAGTTCATGAGATGAACTTATAGATATTCCGGTCATTGATGACAAGTCTGGAATCCTTGATCATGCAATGTGGCTAAAGGTTAGCAAAGGAATGCTAGATCGCATATTACGGCAACTCCATCTCATACGTGCGACGTACAGCGAAGAGATGAGAGACATGCGATTTATACTGACTTTGGCAAGGTGTTGCCATTACTCACTATGTTCGCACTAGAGCATAATAACATGTGGAACATGTTTGAAGATCACTATGAATATGATTCAAGGGTGATTGGCTCGCAGTGCAAGTGGGAGTCTGTTGGTATGTATGCCCT
This sequence comes from Alisma plantago-aquatica, assembly GCA_963693085.1. Taxonomy (NCBI): domain Eukaryota; kingdom Viridiplantae; phylum Streptophyta; class Magnoliopsida; order Alismatales; family Alismataceae; genus Alisma; species Alisma plantago-aquatica. The sequence continues at coordinate 832,625,661 of OY856413.1, read as the reverse complement.
GAGAGCCAATCATGGGATGATTGGTGGGATACATTAAGATTGATTTGATAAACATCAAAGGCAAGCTTCCAATTCATTCTGGTTCAGTCATATGAGATAGTGATAGAACAGATTGAATGTCTAGAGAATGACAGTACTCAATGACGTATGCCTTCAGGTTCATGACCTGAACGATGAGATCATACGGATGCTAAGAGTTTGTACATTCTTGTTATGTCCCTAGTCGGATGTCATTGTGGAAGGTAGATAGACAGCAATGACACACAAGACTAGATTGTGGTGTTGGTTGATGACAGAATCTCATTAGTCATGATATAGAGATATCAAACCAAACACATAGGTACTTGTTAGAGAACAAGGTACCGGACAGACCCACCGTGAGTTTGACACATGGAACCATGAGATGGTAGTCACAGTCAGTACTCACAGTGATGGTGGTGAGTGTGATTCTTTGACCTGAAATCACTACACTCAACACATGTCGTTGGGCACACTTTGACATCATCAAACGCAGTCCTGAAACATGGGTTGTTATAAAGGTGATGATTGGGTGGCTTTGACACATGGGGCTTTTGAGGGGTGAGTGATAGATATGGGATTTGTCCCTCCTGAGGGAGTTTGATATCCAAGGCCACTTGATGAGTAGGATTGAGATAGGCGTGCGCATGCATGTGTGAATCAGTATGTGATATTGATGTCATACATATCTCCTTCAATCTGCTCTGAGATCAAGAAAGTGAATGAACGTTGACAGGATGACTGTTCCATGCCTTGAGTTCATTCGGGATATCAGTGACAAAGGAATTATACATTCACTGTAACACCATTCACGGATTGTAGGATGAAAGTTGTTCTCCAACTTTCTACTTTCACTTGGGTAGCACTGATGTGTGACTAGGCACCGCTCTTTGCTTGTGAAGTCATAAGTGTTATGGACTTTCACTGCCAACGTGAAATGGACCTGCAGGGTCACACACATAGGATTTAACCTGGAAGAGGAGTTTTGTCCACAACGCAAATGTTTAGATTGATTACTAAAGGAGTTTAGTAGTTCAATTAAACACTCAATCAGTCGATAGCTCAATATCATATGGTTCAAGGTGTTGGACGCATTGATTGGAGTATCGGATTGATTGAAATCGCAATTGACTGATTTTGCCCAACCTGTGCTCCCAACCGATCGGCTCATGTGATGAACCGGTCGGCTGAGGTGTTGAACCGGTCGGCTGGAGTATCCAGGCCGATCGGCTCATGCCTAGGTTGAAACGACCGGTTCAAGAGTTGAACCGATCGGTTCAACTGGTGCAACCGAGCAAGTTGGGAAAGTCAGGTCGGTGAGAATTTTCCTTGCGTTTCAAATTGCCCAATTCGATTGGGAATAACATTGGTATACGATACCAATTGAGAACGAAACAAGGAAAGTCTTTTTGGGCCGGATTAGGACCATGAACCGATCGGTTCAGGGCACCAACCGATCGGTTGGAGTGCCCCAAACGATCGGCTCAGGTCCAACCGATCGGCTCAATGGCCGAACCGATCGGTTCAGTTGTGAACCGATCATTTCAAGTTGCGAACCGGTTGCTTTTTGTGGAAAATCTCGAACCCTTCTACTCCTGCTTTAGTCTCGTATTGCCGGGCACAGAGAACCCTGTCCCATGACCCGCCTATATATATAGGGGTATTGGGGGCTTCTCAAAGTACAACTCAATGCAAGCCAGTTGCTTTGCGAAGTTGTCGTTCTCTCTGGTTTTGGTAACCGTGAGAGATCCTGAGCAAGTGCTTCCCGTAAAAGGGAGGTGCAGTAAGGGAAGGACAACTGCAGTTGGAACTGGTAGCAGGAGAGTATGTTGGCGACTAGTACGTCAACAGGAGGGTGGGAATCCTTCCACTTCCTTGTGGGACAAGGAGAGTGGAGTTCCAGGTGGTCCGTGTGGACTACTTCATAGGCGGGAGGTCACTGCCGCTCAGGAGGACAATTGTCATCCGACAGTCCCGTAGGAGGAGGAGTCGTCAGTCCCGGTGCGACCAGGAGCTGCAGAGACACCGTCCAAGACCGGAGTTGAAGACCGCGCATTGCGCGAGGTATTGTCTCCGAGCAAGCCTCGCGACAAGGTATGATTCCACAAAACCATCCTTTCCTATTATATAGACGTTGACGCGTTTCCTCGGTATGGGTTGGGGAGAAAATTTTTTGTTTCCGCTGCCTTCTCTGTCTCCCCTAAAACCCAACAGTATGATCCTTAAAGATGAATCCTTAGGGATGGTGTGCCTAGTGGTATGAGGTGTAGGGTATGATGGGGATACCCATAGTATGGTAATAGAAATGTGTATTGTTTAATGCACCATCTATGACATTATGTTTCATGTGTTCATAATAATGGATGATTGTTCCAAACCTATAAACCTTAATCTTAATGACATGATATGTTCTTTAAGGATTTGTATGTGGTGACAGTTATCTCTTTTGCTACGCTCTCTAACCATGCAAGTATTATCAATTGAATTCATAGCCAGGTAAGAGCTATGGTGATTATATGATTGTGTGCTTTGTGTAGCACTTGGTATATGCACAATATCTGAGTAATGATGATGTGCCTTGTTGATGAGATAACATGTATCACCATATGATGAGAAAGGTCTAGTGATCCGATAAAGGCTGAGTGCCTGATTGAGGTGTTATCCTCTAGTTGTGATATGAGGGATTGATATCCCATGATGATGAAGCCTCGAGAGGCAGTGGCATTATGTGATGAGGGATTGAGATCCCATGGCAATATGATAATGGCAGTTATAGTGTGACACAATTTTGTTTATATTTTATAACCTAGTTGCCTCAACAATTCACCTAAAATATATTAATTAATTACAGTGGAACATTTCATGTAGTTTTGCCCTAGCCATAGATCCATCATCGTCAGTAATTGGTGATGGTAAAATAGGATTATCCTATGGGATTACCTGGAGCACATATCATTGAATATGTGGGGTTTCTCCTAGCCAAAAATAGGAGGATTAGAGTGCAACTGCGATTGTGTATAGAGCATGGAGAATAGACCCATGGCTTAGTGTTATAGATCATGGTGAATAGGTCCATGGCTCAGTATTGTAGAAGGGTAGCCTGTGGAGCTGACCCTGTGGCTGAGGCCACTTAAGCAAGAGATTGTGGTCCTGCTTTAGATATCATGCACTAACCACGAGGAGGTGAGGTCATGGAGTCCGGCTCTCCCATTGACCTTGTATGACACCAGTTTTGGGCTTCGTAGCTGAAGGTTGGATTTGAACGGGACAGCTCACTTCCTCAGGGCATAATAAAATTATAATCTAGTCGTATAGTATGTATTGCTTAAGGAAAAATATGAAACATTAGTTGATGCCTTGGATGATGTAAGCTTTCTGATATGATTTTAAAAGGGGTCTTTGTATAAGCTTTCATATACATGTTCTTCATATTCCTTCTTGCATAACTGGTTAGTTATTACCTATTGTTTAAATTGATCTATCTGCTCAGTTATCTATGACAATAATAAAGTTGGTAGAGGGTTATGTTTCTCGCTAGGACTGTGTGTCTCACCCTGCTGGTTAATAACCTTTTTAGGTGGACGTGCCTGGAGAGATAAAGATCATGTGGCTGAGATGATATACAGAGGTATCGTACCTGGTGGAATAGATAGTGTCTAGTAGTAGAGTCCTATGTGTCGTACCTGTACACTCAGGTCTTCAGGAGAGTTTTTAATGTTTCTCATATGATGATTGATGTATGGTTTTCGGCTTATGTACCTTGATGTAACAAATCAGCATGTGGAACAATTGTTTCATGTAATGAGATGATGGGAAATTATGTTGTAGCACCTTGAAAATATGTTATGAAAAGAAAGTGTTGGCTCAGATGTAACATGTCTCATCTTATGGTGCTTGTTGTAAATTGGTTTTAATTTCCCGTGATTTTTGGTAATCTGTTGGTTAGTATGTAATCGTGTTTTGTTCGAGTTGGGATGTCTCAAGTGGTTGTTATCAGAGCTCTAGGTTCGCTGAGTCTACAGGGACACTAGGGCTAGGATTAGGATGGTGTCTAAGGTTGGACCGTGACATAAAATATGGTGCATACTACCTAATCTCAGTACTTGATGCCCTAGCCAGGCATTTAAATATTGAAGACATAGGTAAGTGTAGAGCCTTAGATTGTTTCCTCCTTGATTACTCTGATCAAGTAGTCATTCTGGAACAATCTAAAGAGCATAACAAATCAGGAAATACAATGTTAATACCTTCATCATGTTATAAAAGAAGTAAATAAATGCACCATAACCCCTTAATACATGGATGCTTGGTAATAAAAGAAGAAGTAACGGTTATATGAAACCCAAATCCATGTAGGAATATGATGAGATAAGTTCTTGAAACTGTAATCTCAAGAGATACATCAAGTAAAAGATAGATTAACATGTGGTAAGAAGGTGAGTTAAAGTATAAAACTTACACAAGGTGAAGAAAATTCCTGAAAGTAAAGATAAGGTTGGAAGAAAGAGAAGAACGAGTGATGAGTAAATAAGATAGAACCTGAGATAATCTCAAACCAACCAATGAACGCAAGCAAAAATAAGAAAGTATAAAGTGCAAATTCATGATAAGTAAAAAGGGAACAAGTGAGATGATCCATGTCCAATAAAGAATATGTGAAGAGTAACAATCTTTTTCATAAAGAGAAAACAAAAATGTGATATAATCAGGAAAGTATCATGAAAATGATAGAACAACAATAAGGGAAAAAGTGTAATGACATGTAATGGTCTTGATGACTCCTGTGCTGATTGCAAGGAAACCAAGATGAAGCAAGATAAAACCAAATGGAACAAAGTTTAATGATGCATAAACAGTTGCAAACTCATGTAAGGATCAAAGAAAGTGATGGTAGTTAAGTGTGATATGAAACCATAGATGTGGATGGGGTGATAGGAGGAGTTTCTTCCCTTGTGTTCCTTCCTTCTGAGGGAATGGTAGTCAAGTGGACCTTGTGTCACTTGATATGTATGCCTTAGGAGCAATCTCTGGTTTGATACTTTGAAAAGTATCAGTTGATCTTGGACTTTATTTCCAAGATGGAGATGCCTGTGATAGATGACGACGGTAGGATCCTCCTGACACGTTTTGATCTAGTGACAATGGTAGATTATGGATGTGATACTGAAAGTGATATGTTTTGGCTCAAGAGATGGATACCAAAGTAAGGAATTCAAGAATACGAGCAGGTGAGAACATTTCTTCTGGTAAGGGGGAATTAAGAGTCAAGATACCTGGATCGTGAAGGTATGGTGGTGAACCATCTTGACAGATCATCCTTGACCTGGAACCCATAAGCTTGAAGCTTGTTTTAGAGTCTAGACCTATGTGGTGACCCTTGAGGCAGCAGTTCACCATCCTAGAGGAATGTTGACGAGGAAAAGCAAGTGAGGATCGAATGGTTTGATCAGAAAGCAGAAGGCAACAGTGAGACCTCATGACATGAGTTGGCCAGAACAGTGTATGTTGGCAGGTTGGATGGAGTCACTCCATTCTACTTTGTTTTCTCCTTACCTCTTATCTGCTCCAGTTGATCTAGTTCATGATGTACCCTCCTTTGAGCTCTTGTAGTATGTTTGGCAGATGTTTCCTTCCTGTTAGTCAGGAGAGAGATAGACTATTATCGAGCACCTTTTTGGATGACCTGGTTGTACAGGATGAGGTATATCCTTCTCGTATCCTTACTTTTCCTGGACTTGACAGTCAAGCGAATCTCTTTCCACTTGACATATCGAGGATCGAGATAATCCCGTGAATGGATATCCTTGGAAAGGTGTGAAGTGGTCTCAGATGGAGAAGTTGGCTTTGGTTCGACCTGGCTAAGTGCTTATAGTATGGCTATCACCTGTTAGGGGTTTATGCTCAACATAAACATGGCATCGGAAGGTATGCACCCAAAGAAAGGAACTGTTATAAGATCGTCGTGGGAAAATTTCATCAAGTTCAGCATGATTCCTTGGAATACTCCTAGCTAAGTCTCGAGTGAAGGGAGGTCCAGGTCGTATGTGCATCGGTTAGAGACATATGAACAAGGTTTGTAATCCCTATCCAGACCAGTTGACAATAATGCATACATGTTACAATCGTGTTGACACGTGTTGTGTCCTTGGGAACCAATACGAAGTTGTGGCAGCCTTACATCTAAGATGATGTGGTGTATCTTACCCTGATGTTGCTGATCGAGATGTTTAGTTCCTCGGTTACTCGATGGCTCCTTTATGTCACATATTAAGCAAGACATAGTGAAGTAATTTATGAGTTTTGTTATGTGTAAGCACGTGTTTATCTTATGACAATCCCTTCTGAGATAGATCTCCCTTGGATTAGAGACAACCTTTGTGGAAGGAGAAGGAACAGTTGGAATGTATATAGAAGAAGGATAGTGATACAGTTTATGCAAAGCTTAAGTGTCAAGCCTGTGAGATTAGAGTAGCGCAGTGGAAACATAACAAGGAAGGCAATATATTAGTAAAGGAATTGATACCTAAGTGATACAAGTTGCATGCGATGTTCCAGTATATAAAGAGCATTATCATACAAAGGATGTTGGGACAGAGGGATGAGCCTATGACCAGTATAGGAAACCTTGTGTTGGCTCTAGAAGAAGAGCAAGTATTATGGTCATAGATATGTGACACCCAGGAGCTTTTGTGGAGTTGTATGATGCGATGTGTGAGTAACACATGTCTTCTTTTGCTCGGGATTTCGGGGACAAAATCCTTGTTAGGGGTTTATGACTTGTAAGGACCCTGACCCATGTTTTGGGATAACCCTTTTTGCTTTGCTTAAGAAATGTTCTTAGAACATTAATCTAATCCCTCAAGATGTTTTGATATCATGTGACAAGCTTATGTTTACAGTTAGGTCCCATTTGGATGTTGTTTGAGCAATGTTTGCTTATTTTGGACCAAAGTGTAATTTACCCAAAGTAAGGGATTATATTGCAATATGTCATATGTAGAGCATACCTTTAGTTCTCTTGCATTATTAGAAATATATTGATGTTGTGGGTCACCTTGTGGAGGGCCTATGTTCCAAGTTTTAGCTTGGTGGGATGATGCTTGTGCTTTATGTGCTAGTTTTGGTGTAAATTGCAAATTACCCAAAGTAGAGGGCAAATATGCAATTTACCTACTCTAGAGTTTTCTTGCTTCAGTTTGGCATCATCTAGTACATGGATTAAGGCTTGGGCAGCTTGTTTGGATGATAGTTGAGGAGTGACATCTCCATATGGTTTTTATGCCTTATATGTCACATGTGTTATCTTGTCCTTTAGTGTATCGGGTAGAGCTTGGAGTGTGTATCGGCCAAGAAGGTGTATCGTCCATGGGACATGACTAGTTGCACGACACATATCCAAGAGTGTATCACCAGGCTGTGCATGTGGAGTTTGGAGTGATTACAAGTGGCATTAAGAGCATGAGCAAGTGGCATCTAAGTTTATGTGGTTATGACACCTTTCCTTTGCTACCTCTCTCTTCATGGGTGTATATAACCCCTTTCCTCTCCACCCAAGTAACCCCTTTCATCCACCTTCTTTCCCCTTCCTTTATGGGATGAGCTTGGGAGCATGGGAGCCTAAGGAAACTCCCATGGAGCTTGGGAGGCCAAGCTCCTTGCCCATGGGGATTTCTTGCTCAAGACCCGACCTTGGTGAGTCATGCTTCTTTGCTAGCTTTTCCTTGTGATTTCTTCTTCATGTCCTTCTTCCCCTCTCGGACATGGATGGACCCTTGATGAGAGTAGTCAAGGCCATGGTTATCTCCCCCTCTTTTCTTCTTCCTGAGCTATACATAACCATGGTATCTTCTCCTTCTTCTTCTTTTGTTTCTTGAGGTGATGATGGTGGTTCTGAAGGCATGCTTAGAGCTTTGGGTGGATGATCTTCATGGTGGGGAACTTGGGTTTCTGTTTGGATCAGGAATCTTGATGTCATTCATGAATATCCTCTTAAGGCGGGTTACATAACTCTTAATCATCTCTATTATGTTCACTCTCCATATGTGCATACATTGATTCTTGTCTTTAAATCGATACCCCTCTCTATGATAGTTGTGTATGTGGAACTTCAGATCTATTCTAATGGATATGGTCACGTTTTATTACTGTCCTTATCTTGTTTTCCTTGTGCAATATGGTAACGGGTGTCTTGAGGTTGAAGATGACTAACCCGATATGGTGCCTTACCCGATATGGGGCTTTGCCCGATACAAAACCTCACTCGATATAGTACCTTGCCCGATAGGCTATGCTTTAGCTGATGGACCATGAGAAATACCCATGTCTCTCCTTGGACTTGAGAGTTCAGCCTATTCCCTAGTAGCTTGGGAAAAACTCCTCTCTCTCCTTGGTTGCTGAAAGGTGAGTCTGCCTAGATGTTTGGGCGATATGTTGAGTGGGTTGGCTGATAGGGTGTTTCTCTACCCTTGTTGCTCGATATACTAGAAGTTGTGCAAAACCCCTCTCAACTGGTTGTTGAGAGGTGAGCCAACACTCTTGGTATTCTTGGGTGATATGGTGTTGTAACCGATATCCTTTTTCGTACCCTAGGGTTAGGGTTTGGACGTTATGGTTGGTTGACACCAAGTTGGTCCCTTGGCTGATAGAAGTGTTGACCTTAGTGTTGAGATGATGATCTGCCCTAGTTGCATGACATGTTCTTGGGGTTGAGCCCTTTCTTAGTACCTTGATGTTATGGGGTAGTTATGCCTTTGGGAATGGGTATCCTTGGTTAGGTATAAGGAACCCGACATGCTGATCCTTTGTTTGGGCGATATGTTGAGTTGGTTGGCCGATAGGGTGTTGTTCTACCCTTGTTGCCCGATATGTATTTTGGAGGAGTTGAGCTCTTAGGGGATATCTCCCTTTTGTGTTGACCCCTTGGGCGTCATGGCCTTGCCTTGCACGACACCCATGATGGGTAGTGCTGCCCGATATCCCTTGAAGGTGTTGGCTGATATGGTGCTTTGATGGGTGTCTTGACCACTGTCTACCTTGGACGTTAGAACTGAACCTTGGATGGGTTGTTGCCCGATATCCCTCTCCTTCCCTTGAGCTAGGGTTGGGTGATATAGTAGGTGGTTGCCATGTTGTCCCCCCTGGACGATATGGGGTTGTGTTGGGTGTTAGGGTTGTTGGTGCCTTGCATGACATCCTCCCAGATGGTGATACCCGACACTCTGTTGTGATGCGCTGCCTAGCGTTGATGTTGCTTTGCACGATACCCCCTTGGGTAGTGCTTATCGTTACCCCATGTAGGTGTGATGCCCGCCATGGTGTTGCCCGATAGAGCATTGCCCGTCACTGCATTGTCCGGCATGAGACGTCGCCTGCTGTGACACATTGCCTACTGTGAGGCGTCGCCCGACACAGCGTTGCACGTTATGATATGATGCTGACCCGGTATGAGCATGTTGTGTACATGATTGCTTGGGGGACACAAGGGTTGAGTGTTTGTCTGATATCCTATATGAAGTTATGATGCCTTTGCCCAGTACATGTTTGGTTACCCAACACGTAGGGAGGTATAGGTTGTTATATTTCTGAGCTTGGGCAGTATAGTGTTTAGGGCGTTACACGTTGAGAGCTTTGGGGCGATAAGGTTATGTGGCTCTTGGACGACATGGTTACCAGGTTGCCTAACCCATTATGAAATGAGACATGAGTTGCCCGATATCCCAAAAGATGGTCCCTTGACCAGGATGGGCTGAGGTGTGTTTGGATGATATGGCCTTGGTGGCCTCTTTGCACGACATGCTTTGCCCAACATCAGGCATAAGTGGAGTTTGTGGGTCTTACTTGATATCAGCTTTCTTAGTGCTCTCCCCGATATAGGTGTTGATCGATATGGCAGGTTGTGTTTGTTGCTGGGTTGAATACCGACACCAATAGTGTTCGCTGGCTTTTAGTGAGGGTTCGTTTGGTCGATGCCCAGTTTTGGTGAGGGTAGGTGACACCTTTAGTGAGGGTTGTGTCCTAACCCGATAACCCTAAGTGTTACCTTGAGCCGTAGATGTTAGTATGATATCTTGTTACCTTGGACCCATACCTTTGACCATGATGATAAGGTATGACGAATGGGTTGTGAATAATAGTATGGTGGATTACCTAAGGTTGATGGTAGGTGAACCTTTGATAAGGCATGATGGTAGATCATCGTTGTCCTTAAAGATGAATCCTTAGGGATGGTGTGCCTAGTGGTATGAGGTGTAGGGTATGATGGGGATACCCATAGTATGGTAGCAGAAATGTGTATTGTTTAGTGCACCATCTATGACATTATGCTTCATGTGTTCATAATAATGGATGATTGTTCCAAACCTATAAATCTTAATCTTAATGACATGATATGTTCTTTAAGGATTTGTATGTGGTGATCCAGTTATCTCTTTCACTATGCTCTCTAACCATGCAGGTATTATCAATTGAATTCATAGCCAGGTAAGAACTATGGTGATTATATGATTGTGTGCTTTGTGTAGCACTTGGTATATGTGCAATATCTGAGTAATGATGATGTGCCTTGTTGATGAGATAACATGTATCACCATATGATGAAGCCTCGAGAGGCAGTGGCATTATGTGATGAGGGATTGAGATCCCATGGAAATATGATAATGGCAGTTATAGTGTGACACAATATGTTTTATAACCTGGTTGCCTCAACAATTCACCTAAAATATATTAATTAATTATAGTGGAACATTTCATGTAGTTTTTCCCTGGCCATAGATCCATCATCGTCAGTAACTGGTGATGGTGAAATAGGTTTATCCTGCGGGATTACCTGGAGTATATATTGTTGAATATGTGGGGTTTCTCCTAGCTGAAAATAGGAGGATTAGAGTGCAACTGTGGTTGTGTATAGAGAATGGTGAACAGGCCCATGGCTCAGTGTTATAGAGCATGGTGAACAAGCCCATGGCTCAGTATTATAGAAGGGTAGCCTGCAGAGCTGACCCTGTGGCTGAGGCCACTTGAGCAAGAGACTGCGGTCCTGCTTTGGATATTGTGCACTGACCACGAGGAGGTGAGTTCATGGAGTCCGGCTCTCCCATTGACCTTGTATGGCATCGGTTTTGGGCTTCACAGCCGAAGGTTGGATTTGAGCGGGATGGCTCACTTCCTCAGGGCATAATAAAATTGTAATCTAGCCATATAGTATGTATTGCTTAAGGAAAAATATGAAACATTGGTTGAGGCCTTGGATGATGTAAGCTTTCTGATATGCTTTTAAAAGGGGTCTTTGTATAATCTTTCAAATACATGTTCTTCATATTCCTTCTTGCATAACTGGTTAGTTATTACCTGTTGTTTAAATTGATCTATCTACTCAGTTATCTGTGACAATAATAAAGTTGGTAGAGGGTTATGTTTCTCGCTGGGACTGTGTGTCTCACCTTGCTGGTTAATAACCTTTTTAGGTGGATGTGCCTGGTGAGATAAAGATCATGTGGCTGAGATGATATACAGAGGTATCGTACCTAGTGGAATAGATAGTGTCTAGTAGTAGAGTCCTATGTGTCGTCCCTATACACTCAGGTCTTCAGGAGAGTTTTTGATGTTTTTCATATGATGATCGATGTACGGTTTTCGGCTTATGTACCTTGATGTAACAAATCAGCATGTGGAACAGTTATTTCATGTAATGAGATGATGGGAAATCATGTTGTAGCACCTTGAAAATATGTTATGAAAAGAAAGTGTTGGCTCAGATGTAACATGTCTCATCTTATGGTGCTTGTTGTAAATCGGTTTTAATTTCCCGTGATTTTTGGTAATCCGCTGGTTAGTATGTAATCACATTTTGTTCGAGTTGGGATGTCTCAACCACTAAGAACCTCAAGGTTGTATCACAACAAGATATATAGATGTGTCAAGTTTGAGCACAACGGAAGCAACTTAAGACACAGCCAAGAGATCCAAAGAGATCATCATCAAAACCTACAAAACAACTCAGAGCAAGTAATTGCAAGATATAGATATATCAATTTAGAGCAATTAGAAAGATAGATTTGTAAGCAAGATAGGAAATTTAAAGCATGTAAATATGCATATATAAAGGTACCAAAAGGGAGTGCCAAATAATAAAGCAATTGGTTGAGAAAATCTAGTTGAGAGGGAAATTCTCATTCAATAAGCCAACTGTGTATTCTGTGCACAGTGTTGTTGATCGAGTTCTATGTATTGACAACTCGACCGATGACATCTATTGGCAACACCCATTGGTGCCTATCGATCAAGTTTCAAATAGGACAAACTCGATCGACAACGTTGCTGTCAAAAGGCACATATATTTCATAAAAACATATTTAGAGGCATGCTAAAGATATAAGCCATATCCAAACATGTGTAAGCAAGTTAGTAATGCACTATAAAAGCATTTGAAACAGTTTTTGAGCAAGAATGTGAAGAGAAACACAAACTACCACTTTTGACTCAAAAACCATATGTATAGTGAACACTAACTTGACAAAAATAAGTTTGGATTGGTTATAAGCAAGAAAACCTTTACCTTTGTTCTTACCATTTCTTTTTCCACTTGTTGTCACCTTCTACACATATCACCTTTCTTCTTTCATGTGGATTGAGAAGTCAATTTGTAATTCAATAGCTCAAGTCAATCCATTTGCATGTACCTACAAGAAGAATGACGAAATGGTCCCCAATCATATTTTTGGGTCCGGAGGGGTTAGTTTAGCAACCCAAGTCCTATTGCTCTTGGGTTCTTTCTAAAGGGACAACAAGTAGAATAATGACCAATTTCATTGCAATAGTTGCATGTGCCCATAGTCTTGGAACTAGAGGATTTTCCATGGAATATTGGAGGTCCATTACCTTTGTTGTTCCTTGGACTACCATCATACCCTAAACCATGTCTACCAATTTGTTTAGTAGTATGGTGTAGGATATCATTAAGATTCTTTTTACCAACTAAGAATCCTTGCAAAGAAGATCTCAAATTATGATTATCATGCATAAGAGAAGAAATAGTAGAAGACAAATGATTGATATTATCTCTAGCATGCAAAAGATCATTTTCTAAGCAAAGAGCTTTAGTTAAATAAGAATCACTATCAATATGAAGAGCAGCTACAATATTCTCTCTATTAGTAGAACTAGAACATGATTCAAGTACATCGATTTTAGCAAGCAAGGAGGCATTTTCTATTTCAAGAAAGGCAATCTTAGAAAGATAAACACCATTTTCATATTCTAATCCTTGCAAAGCAAAATCTTTGTCCTTGTTTTCAGATTTAAGAACATCAATATCATGCATGAGAGAATCAAAAATTATGGTATGCTCTTCACTAGAACTAGGCATAAGAGGTTGAGCTTCTAGAAATCTAATCTTATCAAGCAAACTAGCATTTTCAAGTTTAAGAGAGTCTACTTGCCTAAGACAAGCATTTTTATCATCAAGCAATCAAGTGTTAGCATGTTCAAGATCATCTAATTCTGCATGCATATTATCAACAATTCTAGCAAGCTTTTTCCTTTTCTTTTTAGAAGACTTAAGAGAGGCACGAGTAGCATTAATGATAGCAATTAAAGGTTCTTTATCTAAAGAGTTTAGATTTACCTCATTTGAGTCTTTTCTTGTAGAAGCCATAAGAGAAAAATGACATTCTCCTTCTTCACTAGAGCTTGAGCTAGATCCTCCACTTGAGTCTTCACTTGAGCTTGAGTTGGAGGAGTCACTTGAGTTTGAGTGCCAATTCTCCTTCATCTTGTACTTCTCTTCTTTTTCTTGTGATGATGGGTCTTCTTGCCTTATAGACAATATATCTTGAAGTGACCCTTCTTTCCACACTTGAGGCACCGGATGGAGGAGGAATTCTTTCCTTTGTATAATCTACCCTTGGAGTACATGGCATCTTCTTCAACATGAGAGGATGGAGAGGCTTGTCCCATAATAGCTTCAATTTGAGCCTTCATTTCAGCCTTCTTCATTCTCTTTATCTCTTTCTCCTCTTGTCTTTCAACTTCTTCTCTTTTGTCAAATGTGACTTCATGGGCTTGTAGATTTCCAATGAACTCTTCAATAGGAATATCCTTAAGAGACCTTGCTTCTTCAATTGAATTCACCTTGGGTTCCCACCTCTTGGGAAGAGTTCTAAGGATCTTTGAGTTGATCTCTCCTCTTGACATAGGATGGCCTAGAACCGCAAGACCATTCACAATGGTGTTGAGCCTATGGTACATATGAGCTATCTTCTCCTCCTTTCCCATCTTGAAGTTCTCAAATAGCCCGTTGAGCATGTAGACTTTGCTTTCCTTCACTTGAGATGTCCCCTCATAAGTGATGCATAGCTTTCTCCATACCTCATAGGCTGTTTCACATGAAGAAATCCGGTTGAACTCGGTGGGGGTCATTGAGGCATAGAGGATGTACATGGTTCTAGCTTTCAAGGTTGCTTTCTTCAAGGTAGCTTCATCCCATTCTTCAATCTTTGTCTTTGGTAGCTTGTATGGGTTGTTCACCATTTGCCACATCTCAAGACTTGATCCTTAGATGTAGAATTCAAGTCTTCTTTTCCAATAGAGGAAATTGCTCCCATCAAAGATTGGAAGGTTGATCAAGTATCTCCCTCCTTGGTAGTCACCCATCTTCTCCTACTTGTTGAAGTATGCTTGGAGAAGACCCGCTCTAAATTGACTAAACCCTTGTTTTGATGATGACTAAACCATTCCAATTATTTGTGTCTAATTCTTCTACTTGAGTGATTTCAGATTAGGTATAGACACACTCCAAATGCCCTAACTTGCGCATCTCAACTTGGAGAAAAGACAAGTCAAAGTCAATACAAGTGCACATTTTTGTAATATGATGTAAATCCATTAGAATCATGTTGTAACTCACTTTTAATGATGGTATGACTTGTAATTAAGCTTAGAAAAAATTAGGAACACTTAGATCGAATATTTAAGCACTCAAAATCCATTTTCCAAAATTCACATCAGATTGTTCATCGGTCGAGTTGCAAACTCGATCGATCCTGATTGGATCTTGAAAATGACCTTTGATCGGTCGAGTTTATATAAAGGTAACTCGACCGATCCCACTAAAAGACAAGACCAATTTAGGCCATCGGTCGAGTTTGTCCTGGGGTAACTCGACTGATTCACTTAAATTAGTTTTGGTCAGTAGAGCGATCAGTCGAGTTCTGTGAAGTGTAAACTCGACCGATCAAAAGTCATTTTCAAGATCCAATCAGGATCGGTCGAGTTTGCAACTCGACCGATGAACAACCTGATGTGAATTTTGGAAAATGGATTTTGAGTGCTTAAATATTCGATCTAAGTGCTCTTGATTTTTTCCTAAGCTTAATTACAAGTCATACAATCATTACAAGTGATTTACAACATGATTCTAATGGATTTACATCATATTACAAAAATGTGCACTTGTATTGACTTTGACTTGTCTTTTCTCCAAGTTGAGATGTGCAAGTTAAGGCATTCATAGTGTGTCTATACCTAATCTGAAATCACTCAAGTAGAAGCATTAGACACAAATAATTGGAATGGTTTAGTTATCATCAAAACAAGGGTTTAGTCAATTTAAACCTTGAGTCAACATATATATGATTAAATATCTATGTTTTTTATATTTTCATATATAGATAATATATATTTAATAATATATGTATATATTTTTCAGATTCGGATTTTTTTAGAGCAGATACATCCATATCCAATATCCTATCTGAAAATTTTGGATATGAAATTCGACATCCTAAATCCAATTTGGATTATGCGGATGTCATATTGTTTTCAAACTTTTGGACTCAAAATTGGATCGAATGTGTGGATTCTGGATATCCATTTATAGGTCTACCTACAACTATTCCTACCCAACCTACTAGGCATACCCAGGTGTTGACTATGCTTCTTATGCATATATTCAGTTCTACCCTAAACCTCCACCTACAGATTCTAGTGGTGGACCTACTCTAACCTTCGTTGATCTTCTGCTTTTGGCTCTTCCTATTGGCCATGTTGTCACTCTGCTTGCTGGTAATGATGGAGTTGCTACTCCCACCTTTTTGCAAGAAAATGCATTACATGTACATGGCCTATCATGGGTTGAGCATGTAGAATGCTATATGGCCTAGTACTCATGCTTTTAGATCTCCTCTTGATGAGTATATACTTGACCAGGATGCTGAGGAAGAAGCTAGAGATGGTGATAATGGATCTTTTTATGGTGATGATGATGAGGCCACAGTTGCTGCCACTACTACACCCTCAAATGATGATGAGGAGTACCAGCTTGATCCCAAGGATGATGATGTTGATGATGACCCAGTTAATATAGATAGCCTAGATGTTTAGTTCTTAGTCTTTAGCATGCTTGTCTAGATATATATTTTTGTAGAATTTATCCATTAAACATTTGGGCACTATAACTGAGGTTTACTAGTTTCTTCTATCATCATTTATTTCTAGCTTGTAGTTTTCAAATCGAGAGAACATATCTAGTGTCATAATCTTAATCTTATGCACCTTAACTCTTTGTTTGGTTACATCTTATGATTTGATGGTATGTGTTCTCATATTTTGATTATGAGTCTAGATTACATATTTTTCTCTATTTTATCTTTGTTTGGTGTTTGCTTTAGTAGTTGCTTTGTGTAGTTTGTGCCTATGGCGAAGACCTATATCTTATAGCTCTTCTACCCCCTGCCTTTTTGAAATGACAAAGGAGGGGGAGAATATGAGAGCTCATGCACTGCAGGTACAAAAGGGGAGAAATGAGCTCATTCATATTGAAATTATAGCTTATGTGATCCTTTTCTAGTCAATGATCTAAAATGTCATGGGACTTTCTAGAGTACCATGTAGTATATATATGTGATGGTTGTTTATGGAAAGACTAACCATGTAGGTAAAAGTAAGCATGAATTGAGGGGGAGCAATTAACATTGCTCATTCATGTATCCCCTTGCAATTCACAATGTAGAGGTTGAAATTTGTATATTCAATATGTTAAGGAATGGTTTGTCATTGTCAAAAAGGTGGTAACAGATATGCACTATCTTAGCCGATCTGGATAGGATTCACAAACCTTGTTCATCCATCTCTAACTGTTGCACATCCTGCATGGATCTTTCGTTACTCGAAACTTAGCTAGGAGTATTCCAAGGAATCAGGCTCATCTAGATGAACTTTTCCAAGATGACCTTACATCACTTCCTTTCCTTGGATGCATACCTTCTGATGTCATGTTTATGCAGAGCATAAACCCCTAACAGATGATAGCCATACTATAGGCACTTAGCCAGATCAAACCACAGCCAACCTCTCCATCTGAGATACCTTCACACCTTTCTAAGGTCATCCATTCCCAGGGTTATCTCGATCCTCGACACGTCAAGTCTAGGATAAGGAAGGATACGAGGAGGGTACACTTCATCCTACACAACCAGGTCATCCAACAAGGTGCTCGACAACAGGCTATATCTCTCCTGATTAACAAGAAGGAAGCATCTGCCAAACATGCCTTAAGCGTTCAGAAGAGGGTACATCTAAACTGGGTCAACAGGAGCAGATAAGAGGAAAGAGGAAGACAAAGCAGAAGGGATTAGCTTCATCCATCCTGCCAGCACACCCTGGTCATCGCCACAAGATCTAACTATTGTCAGTTGCCATCTGCTTCCCGATCAAACCATCTGGTCCTCACTTGCTTATCCTTATCAACATTCCTATGTGATGTTGAACTACTACCTCGAGGGTCACCACATAGATCCAGACTCCATAACAAGCTTCAGGCTTGTGGGTTCAAGGTCAAGGATGATCTATCAGAATAGTTCACCACTATACTTCCACAATCTAAGCATCTTGTTCCTTAACCTTTTGTCAGAAGGCAAGCCAAGAGGATCCTACCGTTATCATCTATCATAGACATCTCCATCTTGAAACTAATAATCCAAGATCAGTTGATACTTCTCGGAGTACCCAACCAGAGATCACCCAAAAGCATACACATAAAGTGACACAAGGTCCACTTGATATCCACTCCCTCATTAGGAAGGAACACAAAGGAACAAACTCCTCCCATCAACCCAACAACACCTATGGTTTCATATCAAAGGGGAGGATATTATCACTTGTCTTTGATCCTTATATGAGTTTTTTAACCGTTCAGGCATCGTTAAACCTTGTTCCATCTGGTATTATCCTGTTTCTTCTTGGTTTTCTTGTATTCAGCACAGGAAACATCAAGACCATTACGCATTATTATTCTCATTCTCTTATTATTGTTTCATCGTAATCCTGATTATTTCCTGATTATATCAGATTATTGTTTTCCCTTTGTGAAAAAGGTCATTACTCTTCACATATTCTTTATTGAATAGGGATCACTTCCCTAGTTCTCTTTTTCTTATCACGAATTTGCACTTTATACTTTCACATTTTTGCTTACATTCATTTGTTGGTCTGAGATTATCTCAGGGTCCATCTTTTTTATTCATCAGTTGTTCTTCTCTTTCTTCTAACTTTATCTTTGTTTCCAGATATTTTCTTCATCTTGTGTAAGTTTTACGCTTTAACTTGCCCTGTTATTACAAGTTAATCTATCTTTTGTCACGTATATCTCTCGAGATTATGGTTTCATGAACTTATCTCATCATATTCTTATACGGATTTAGGTTTTATAGAACCATTACTTCCTCTTTTCGTTATCAAGCATCCATGTATTAAGGGGTTATGGTGCATTCTCTTACCTCTTTTATATCATAATTAAGGTATTAACGTCATATTTCCTAACTTGTTATGCTCTTTAGATTGCTCCAGAATGACTACTTGATCAAAGTAATCAAAAAAGAAACAATCTAAGGCTCCACACTTACCTATGACTTCGGTATTTGAATACATGGCCAGGGCATCCAAGTACTGAGATTAGGTAGTATGCGCCATATTTTATGTCACGTACGGTCCAACCTTAGACATCATCCAAATCCTAGTCCTAGTGTCCCTGTAGACTCAGTGAACCTAGCGCTCTGATACCAACACTTGAGGAAACCCAACCACAACAAAACACGATTACATACTAACCTGTGGATTACTAAAAATCACGGGAAATTAAAATCGATTTACAACAAGCACCACAAGATGAAACATATTACATCTGAGCCAACACTTTTCTTTTCATAACATATCTTCAAGGTACTGCAACATAATTTCCCATCATCTCATTATATGAAATAATCGTTTCACATGTTACTTTACATCAAGATACATAAACTGAAAACCATACATCGATCATTCTATAAGAAACATCGAAAACCTTCCCGAAGACCTGAGTGTACAGGGACGACACATAGGACTCCACTGCTAGACACTATCTATTCCACCGGGTATGATACATTTGCATAGACATCCATAGCCACATGATATGCATCTCGCCAGGCGCGTCCACCTAAAAAGGTTATTAACCACCAAGGTGAGACACACAGTCCCAGCGAGAAACATAACCCTCTACCAACTTTATTATGCTCACAGATAACTGATATAAGCATATTATAAGAGCAGCATACTGAGCAGGGCTAATCTTACCACCAATCTTACCAAGATATTTATGAGGCCTATAACCAGATGTTCTTTATGGAACATGATTGACAAGATAAGATTTATAAGAACTCATCACATGATATAAGGTTCATATAATAAACTGCAGATTATAACTAGAGCACTTTACAAATAAGGCCTCATCCAATGTTCCGTATTTGCCCTAAGCAAGATACTATACGGCTTGATTATGAATTATTATGCCCTGAGGAAGTGAGTCGTACTGCTCAATTCCAACCTTCGGTTGCGAAGCCCAAATCCGGTGCCATACAAGGTCAATGGATGATCTGAACTCCACGACCTCTCCTTCTCATGGTCAGTGCACGATAACCAACAAAGTGGCCTCAGCCACAGGGTCAGGCCCGCAGGCTTCCCTTTCTCTAGCCCACCTTGGTACATGTCTCAGCACTAGTATATCTGAGCCACGGTCCAAATCACCGTGTTCCCGATCCATGAACGCATTCATGCTCTATCACACTGAGCCATGGGCCTATCCACCATGCTCTATCTCATTGAGCCATGGGCCTATTCACCATACTCTATCTCATTGAGCCATGGGCCTATTCACCATGCTCTTATACACATCTTGAGTCTACAAACGCAATTGCATTCCAATCCTCCTATTTTCGGCTAGGAGAAATCCCGCATATTCAACAATATGCGCTCTGGGTTAACCTGCAGGAGAACTCGTTTCACCATCACCTAATTACTGATGATGATGGATCTATGGACAGGGCAAACTACATGAGAGATTCATTTGTAATTAGTTAATGCATTTTAAGTAGATTGTTGGGGCAATCAAGTTGTATTAAGCAACCACATATAAAACATGAACAACATTTTATTCATTACATTGGTGTTATACTACTACTGCTATTCTCTTTTCCCTCAACAATCATCATATTGCCATGGGATAGTAATCCCTCATTCATCATATAGTGCCACTGCCTCTCAAGGCTTCACCATCATACATCATCTTGGGATCTAAATCCCTCAAGGTATCATTGTCTCTCAAGGCTTACATCATCACCATGGGATAGCAATCTCTTATCTCAACATCAAAGGATAACACCTCAACTAGGAATTCAGCCTGTATCAGATCATCATACCTTTCTCATCATATTGGTGATATACATTATCTCATTAATAGGATTATCATTATTCAGTGTTATACAAAACATATACATCTCATAGATCTTACCCGGCTATGAATCATTCAATACACCTACATGGTTAGTTATGCATAAGAGAGAGATAACTGGATTCACCAAACATAGAACATAGATCTCAGGGAACATATTGTGATTATCCTGCTATCAAGAATTTAGATGTACAGGATTGGAACAACATCCATGTTTGAATTTACATGAAGTATAAAGCTATATCTATGAACAAATTATATTATTGATATCAAACAGTGAGCATCCACCATGCCCTATATCTCATGATCATATCATGATTATCATGATATTAAGATTAAGGTTTAAAGTATTGGAATATCCTTCCATCATTATGAACATATGCAGCTTAATGTCATAACATGTGTATTAATAAATACACACTACTTCTATCACACCATGGGTATCCCATTATACCCTATATCTCAAGTCATATGTGCATCATCCCTAAGGATTATCTTTAAGGATCATACACCATGATCCACCATCCAACTTTATCAGAGGTCTATCTATCATCAGCCATAGGTAACCACTATATAAGGGTTCACAACTTATCTCATCATAGCTCATCATAATCAAAGGTGAGAGCTCAAGATAACATACATAGGGTTATCGGGTTAGGGTACAACCCTCACTAAAGCATCGCATATCCTCACCAAAAAGGCATATCGGGTGGGGTACCGCCATCACCAAAAGGGGTATCGTTCAAACCCTATCGGCTGTGAAGCAAACCCTAGGGTGCCAAGCCCCTTGTTGGACATCCACCACATCGGACAACCCTACATCAGATGGTATCGGGAAGCACACTCTATCAGCCAAGACTTCATGTTGGTCAAGCTAGGGTTAGGGTTTCCATGTCGTTCAAGCCTTATGCCGCCCAAGCTCAGAACATGTATCGACCAAACCTTCAACCCTAGAACCACCCAAGCTATCAACCCTATGCTCATGCCAAGTAACCAACCAAGAAGGAAGCATGTATCAGGAAAAGCCTATCGGCCAAGACATCACATCCCTAAATAGGGTATTGGCTAGGCGCTTGATCCATTGTGTCACCCAACTACACGCTCATCTCGGGTTATGATTTGTGATATCGGCCAAGGCCTCCATGGGTATGTGTCGGGAAAGCTAGGGTGTCGGGCTATATCCTTCACCCAGGGCATATCAGGCAGGGATGCTAGTATCACTCAAAATCTTAACCAAGAGTGGGGCTCTTATCTAAAGTATCGTGCAAAGCCAATAAGGCCATATTGCCCAACACATCATAATGACCAACTCATCATATCGTGCAACACTCAACTAACTCATCTATCAAACACCTTATCGGGAGAGGGGTCTATAAGGTATCATCCAACTATAACACCCAAGAACACCCCCTATCAGACATCTAGGGTTAGAACAACCTTATCATCCAAGGCTCCATGTTGATCAACTAGAGTTAGGACCATCTTATCGGCCTAGTAAGCTTATCACCCAAAACTAGGGTTAGGGCACCCATATCGACCAAGATACTACTTGTAGGGCTATCACCCACACCAAGGAACAACCTATCAGTTTCCTTCACTATCAAAGGTACCTATCAACAAAGGCATTACCACCATATCGCCCATGATACTATCCAAGGGCTCAACCCCAAGAGCTTGTAGTGCAACTAGAGTAGAGCATCCATGTCGCCCAACCACCATATCGCCCACCATCATCATATTGGATAGAGGTGCATATCAGTCACAAGGTCGAAAAAGGGTTCACTTAGCATATTACCCAAGGTTCAACTCTAGAAGAGGGTATCGGGCAACAACCTCAAGGAGCCACCAAGTAGAGCACATATATCGGCCAAGGAACCAACCATGTCGTCCAAACCTAACCCAATGGTAGGAAAGAGATATCGGTCACTACATCATATTGCCCAAAACATCTAGGCCAAATGCTCACCTTTCAAGTCCAAAGGAGAGAAAGGGGTATTGCCACAAACCATCAACTGAAGCATAACATATTAAACAAGGTATTGTATCGGGTAGAGCATAGTTGTACCGGGCAAAGCCCCCATATTGGGTAAAGCCCCATATTGGGCTAGTCGTCTTCAACCTCTAGCCACCCATTACCATCTAAAACAAGGAGAACAAGTTAAGGACAGTAATAAAACGTGACCATTTCCATTAAAACATAACTCTAGTTCCACATGCATGGCTATCATGGAGAAGGGTACTGATTCAAAGACAAGAATCAATATATGTAAATATGGAGAGTGAACATAATAGAGATAGTTAAGAGTTATGTAACCCGCCTTAAGAGGATCTCCATGAAAGGCATCAAGATTCTTGGTCCAATCAGAAAACCCACGTTCCTCACCATGCACATCATCCGTCCAAAGCCCCAAACATGCCTTCGGCACCATCACCATCACCTCAAGAAACAAAGGAAGAAGAAGAAGATACCATGGTTATGTATAGCTCAAGAAGAAGAAAAGAGGGGGAGATAACCACAGCCTTGCCTTCTCTCATCAAGGGCCCATCCATGGCCAAGAGGGTAAGAAGAAGATGGAGAAGAAAGCACAAGGAAAAACTAGCAAAGAAGCATGACTCACCAAGGACGGATCTTGAGCAAGGAGTCTCCATGGCCAAGGAGCTCGCCCTCCAAAGCTCCGTGGGAGTCTTCCTTAAGCTCGTAAGCTTCCATGCTCATCCCATATAGATAAGGGAAGGAATGTCTCTGAAAGGGAGCACTTGGTCAAGGAGGAAGGGAGTTATATACACCAAGGAAGAGAGAGGTAGCAAAGCAGAGGTGTCATAACCACATAAACCAAGGTGCCACTTGCTCTTGCACTTAATGCCACATGTTGCCACCCTAGCAGCTCATTCACAGCCTGATGATACACTCTAGAATGTGTGTCGTGCATCTAGGCAACTGCCATGGCCGATACACCCCTCTTGGGTGACACACCTTCAAGCCCTAGTTGATACACTAAAGGACAAGGTGGCATATGTGACACATATATGGTATAAAGACCATATAGAGATGTCACTCCTCAACTAACAACCAAACAAGGCACCCCAACCTCCATCCACGTCCTAGATGATTCCAAACAGAAGCAAGAAGACTCTAGAGCTGATATATTTCATATTGACCCTCCACTTTGGGTAATTTGCAATTTACACCAAAACTAGCACATAAAGCATAAACATCAACCAACCAAGCTCAAACTTGGAACATAGGTCCTCCACAAGGCGCCCCACAACATCATTCTCTTTCTAATGATGCTAGAGAACTAAAGGCATGCTTTACATGTGACATATTGCAATATAATCCCTTTCTTTGGGTAAATTGCACTTTGGTCCAAAACAAGCAAACATTGCTCAAACAACATCCAAACGGGACCAAACTGGAAACATAAGCTTGTCACATGATACCAAAACATCAAGAGAGATTAGATTAAGGTTCTAAGCACCTTTCATAAGCAAATCAAAGAGGGTTAACCCAAAACTTGGGTCAGGTTCCTTACAAGTCATAAACCCCTAACAAGGATTTCGTCCCCGAAATCCCGAGCGGAAAGAAGACGGGTGTTATTTGCGCATCACATCATACAACTCTGCAATGATCCTAGGTGTCACAGATCTGTGTCCAACATACTTGCTCTTCTCCCAGAGCCAACTCAGGGTTTCCTTGTACTGGTCATAGACTCAACCCTCAGTCTCATCATCCTTTGTTTGGTAACACTCTTAGATATTGGAACATCACATGCAACTCATATTACTCATGTATCAGTTCCTTCTACTAATATCTCACATTCCTTGTTACGTTTCTGGTATGCTACTCTGATATCACATGCTCGACACTTGAGCTTTGCATAACTTGTATCACTATCCTTCTGCCATACATGTTCCAACTGTTCCTTCTCCTTTCACAAAGGATGTCTCTAAACAAAGGAGATCTATCTCAGAAGAGGTTATCACAAGATTCATACTCTAAAAAATACCTGTATGCACATGACATGGCTCATAAGGCACCTCACTATGCATCGCTTAAGACTGAACACAAAAAGGAGTTATTGGACAACCAAGGAACCAAGATTCTTGGTTAAAAATGACCACATCATCCCGATTCAAGCCTGCCATGTCTTCCTGTCAACTCCCAAAGGTACAACAAGCACCAAAACAGGTGGTAATAGATATGCACTATCTTAGCCGATCTGGATAGGATTCACAAACCTTATTCATCCATCTCTAACCGCTGCACATCCTGCCTAGATCTTTCGTTACTCGAAACTTAGCTAGGAGTATTCCAAGGAATCAGGCTCAAATAGATGAACTTTCCCAAGATGACCTTACAACACTTCTTTTCCTTGGGTGCATACCTTCCGATGTCATGTTTATGCAGAGCATAAACCCCTAACAGATGATAGCCATACTATAGGCACTTAGCCAGATAGAACCAAAGCCAACCTCTGCATCTGAGATACCTTCACACCTTTCCAAGGTCATCCATTCCCATGGTTATCTCGATCCTCGACATGTCAAGTCTAGGATAAGGAAGGATACGAGGAGGGTACACTTCATCCTACACAACCAGGTCATCCAACAAGGTACTTGACAATAGGATATCTCTCTCTTGATTAACAAGAAGGAAGCATCTGCCAAACACACCTTAAGCATTCAGAAGAGGGTACATCCTAAACTAGGTCAACAGGAGCAGATAAGAGGAAAGAGGAAGACAAAGCAGAAGGGATTAGCTTCATCTCTCCTGCTAGCACAACTTGGTCATTGCCACAAGATCTAACTGTTGCCGGTTGCCATCTGCTTCCCGATCAAACCATCCGGTCCTCACTTGCTTATCCTTACCAGCCTTCCTTTGTGATGCTGAACTGCTGCCTCGAGGGTCACCACATAGATCCAGACTCCATAACAAGTTTTAGGCTTGTGCGTTCAAGGTCAAGGATGATCTATCAGAACGGTTCACCACTATACTTCCACGATCTAAGCATCTTATTTCTTAACCTTTTTCCAGAAGGCAAGCTAAGAGGATCCTACTGTCATCATCTATCACAGACATCTCCATCTTGGAACTAATAATCCAAAATTAGCCGATACTTCACAGAGTACCCAACCAGAGATCACCCAAAAGCATACACATCAAGTGACACAGGGTCCACTTGACAGCCACTCCCTCAGAAGGAAGGAACACAAAGGAACAAACTCCTCCCATCAACCCAACAACACCTATGGTTTCATATCAAAGGGGAGGATATTATCACTTGTCTTTGATCCTTATATGAGTTTTTCAACCGTTCAGGCGTCGTTAAACCTTGTTCCATCTGGTATTATCCTGTTTCTTCTTGGTTTTCTTGCACTCAACACAGGAAACATCAAGACCATTACGCGTTATTATTCTCATTCTCTTGCTACCATTTCATCGTAATCATGATTATTTCCTGATTATATCAGATTTTTGTTTTCCCTTTGTGAAAAAGGTAATTACTCTTCACATATTCTTTATTGAACAGGGATCACTTCCCTAGTTCTCTTTTTCTTATCACGAATTTGCACTTTATACTTTCACATTTTTTATCACATTCATTGGTTGGTCTGAGATTATCTCAGGGTCCATCTTGTTTACTCATCACTTGTTCTTCTCTTTCTTCTAACTTTATCTTTGTTTCCAGATATTTTCTTCATCTTGTGTAAGTTTTACGCTTTCACTTACCCTATTATTACAAGTTAATCTATCTTTTGTCACATATATCTCTCGAGATTACAATTTCAAGAACTTATCTCATCATATTCTTATACAGATTTAGGTTTTCTAGAACCACTACTTCCTCTTTTGGTTATCAAGCATCCATGTATTAAGGGGTTATGGTGCATTCTCTTACCTCTTTTATATCATAATTAAGGTATTAACGTCGTATTTCCTGACTTGTTATGCTCTTTAGATTGCTCCACAATGACTACTTGATCAAAGTAATCAAGGAGGAAACAATCTAAGGCTCCACACTTACCTATGAATTCGGAATTTGAATACCTGTCCAGGGCATCCAAGTACTGAGATTAGGTAGTATGCACCATATTTTATGTCACGGTCCAACCTTAGACACCATCCTAATCCTAGTCCTAGTATCCTTGTAGACTCGGTGAACCTAGCGCTCTGATACCAACACTTGAGGCAACCCAACCACAACAAAACACGATTACATACTAACCAGCAGATTACTAAAAATCACGAGAAATTAAAACATATTTACAACAAGCACCACAAGATGAAACATATTACATATGAGCCAACACTTTTCTTTTCATAACATATCTTCAAGGTGCTACAACATAATTTCCCATCATCTCATTATATGAAATAATCGTTTCACATGTTGCTTTACATCAAGATACATAAACTGAAAACCATACATCGATCATTCTACAAGAAACATCAAAAACCTCCCCGAAGACCTGAGTGTATAGGGATGACACATAGGACTCCACTGCTAGACACTATCTATTCCACCGGGTATGATACCTTTGCAGAAGCATCCATAGCCACATGATCTGCATCTCACCAGGCGCATCCACCTAAAAAGGTTATTAACCATCAGGGTGAGACACACAGTCCCAGTGAGAAACATAACCCTCTACCAACTTTATTATGATCACAAATAACTGATATAAGCAGATTATAAGAGCAGCATACTGAGTAGGGCTAATCTTACCACCAATCTTACAAAGATATTTATGAGGCCTATAACCAGATGTTCTTTATGAAACATTATTAACAAGATAAGCTTTATAAGAACTCATAGCATGATATAAGGTTCATATAATAAACTACATATTATAACTAGAGCACTTTACAAATAAGGACTCATCCAATGCTCTGTATTTGCCCTAAGCAAGATACTATACGGCTTGATTACAAATTATTATGCCCTGAGAAAGTGATTCGTACTGCTCAATTCCAACCTTCGATTGTGAATCCCAAAGTCGGTGCCATACAAGGTCAATAGATGATCCGGACTCCATGACCTCTCCTTCTCATTGTCAATGCACGATAACCAACAAAGTGGCCTCAGCTAAAGGGTCAGTCCCGCAGGCTGCCCTTTCTCTAGCCCGCCTTGGTACAGGTCTCGGTACTAGTATATCTAAGTCGTGGGCCAAATCACCGTGCTCCCAAGCCATGAACGCATTCATGCTCTATCACACTGAGCCATGGGCTTGTCCACCATGCTCTATCTCTTTGTGCCATGGGCCTATTCACCATGCTCTATCTCACTGAGCCATGGGCATGTTCACCATACTCTTATACACATCTTGAGTCTACAACTGCAGTTGCATTCCAATCCTCCTATTTTCAGCTAGGAGAAACTTGGCATATTCAACAATATGCGCTCCAGGTTAACCCGCAGGAGAACCCGTTTCACCATCACCTAATTATTGACGATGATGGATTTATGGCCAGGGAACACTACATGAGAGATTCATCTATAATTAGTTAATGCATTTTAAGTAGATTGTTGGGGCAATCAAGTTGTATTAAGCAACCACATATAAAACATGAACATCATTTTATTCATTACATTGGTGTTATACTACTACTGCTATTCTCTTTGCCCTCAACAATCATCATATTGCCATGGGATAGTAATCCCTCATTCATCATACAGTGCCACTGCCTCTCAAGGCTTCACCATCATACATCATCATGGGATCTAAATCCCTCAAGGTATCATTGTCTCTCAAGGCTTACATCATCACCATGGGATAGCAACCCCTTATCTCAACATCAAAGGATAACACATCAACTATGCACTCAGCCTATATTAGATCATCAGACCTTTCTCATTATACTGGTGATATATGTTATTTCATTAATAGGATTATCATTATTTAGTGTTATACAAAACACATACATCTCATAGCTCTTACCCAGATATGAAATCATTCAATACACCTACATGGTTAGTTATGCATAAGAGAGAGATAACTGGATTCACCAAACATAGAACATAGATCTCAGGGAACATATTGTGATTATCCTGCTATCAAGAATTTAGATGTACATGATTAGAACAACATCCATGTTTGTATTTACATGAAGTACAAATCTATATCTGTGAATAAATTATATTATTGATATCAAACTGTGAGCATACACCATGCCCTATATCTCATGATCATATCATGCTTATCATGATATTAAGATTAAGGTTTAAAGTATTGGAATATCCTTCCATCATTATGAACATATGCAACTTAATGTCATAACTGGTGTATTAATCAATACACACTAATGCTATCACACCATGGGTATCCCATTATACCCTATATCTCAAGTCATATGCGCATCGTCCCTAAGGATTATCTTTAAGGATCATACACCATGATCCACCATCCAACTTTATCAGAGGTCTATCTATCATCACCCATAGGTAACTACTATACAAGGGTTCACAACTTATCTCGTCATAGGTCATCATAATCAAAGGTGAGAGCTCAAGATAATATACATAGGGTTATCGGGTTAGGGCACAATCCTCACTAAAGCGTCGCATATCCTCACCAAAAAGGCATATCGGGTGGGGTACCACCCTCACTAAAAGGGGTATCGTTCAAACCCTATCGGCCGCCAAGCAAAACCTAGGGCTCCAAGCCCCTTGTTGGGCATCCACCACATCGGGCAACCCTACATGAGATGGTATCGAGCAGCACACTCTATCGGACAAGACCTCATGTTGGTCAAGCTAGGGTTAGGGTTTCCATGTCATTCAAGCCTTATGTCGCCCAAGCTCAGAACATGTATCGACCAAACCTTCAACCCTAGAACCACCCAAGCTATCAACCCTATTCTCATGCCAAGTAACCAGCCAAGAAGGAAGCATGTGTCAGGCAAAGCCTATCGTCCAAGACATCACATCCCTAAATAGGGTATCGGCCAGGCGCTTGATACATTGTGTCACCCAACTACATGTTCATCCCGGGTTATGGTTTGTGATATCAGCCAAGGCCTCCATGGGTGTGTGTCGGGCAAGCTAGGGTGTCGGGCTATGTCCTTTACCCAGGGCATATCGAGCAGGGATGCTAGTATCACTCAAAATCTTAACCAAGAGTGGGGCTCTTATCCAAAGTATCGTGCAAAGCCAATAAGGCCATATCACCCAACACATCATAATGACCAACTCATCATATCGTGCAACACTCCGCTAACTCATCTATCAAACACCTTATCGGTCGAGGGGTCTATAAGGTATCATCCAACTATAATGCCCAAGAACACCCCCTATCGGACATCTAGGGTTAGAACAACCTTATCATCTAAGGCTCCATGTCGGGCAACTAGAGTTAAGATCATCTTATCAGACTAGTAAGCTTATCACCCCAAACTAGGGTTAGGGCACCCATATCGCCCAAGATACTACTTTTAGGGCTATCTCCCACACCAAAGAACAACCTATCAGTTTCCCTTCACTATCAAAGGTACCTATCACCAAAGGCATTACCACCATATCACCCATGATACTATCTAAGGGCTCAACCCCAAGAGCTTGTAGTGCAACTAGAGTAGAGCATCCATGTTGCTAAACCACCATATCGACCAAAATCATCATATTGGGTAGAGGTACATATCGGTCAAAAGGTCAACAAAGGGTTCACTTAGCATATTACCCAAGGTTCAACTCTAGAAGAGGGTATCAAGCAACAACCTCAAGGAGCCACCAAGTAGAGCACATATCCGCCAAGGAACCAACCATGTCGTCCAAGCCTAAACCAACGGTAGGAAAGAGATAGCGGTCACTACATCGTATTGCCCAAAACATCTAGGCCAAAGGATCACCTTTCAAGTCCAAAGGAGAGAAAGGAGTATTGCCACAAACCATCAACCGAAGCATAATGTATTAAACAAAGTACTGTATCGGGCAGAGCATAGTTGTACCAAGCAAAGCCCCCATATCAGGTAAAGCCCCATATTGGGCTAATCGTCTTCAACCTCTAGCCACCCATTACCATCTAAAACAAGGAGAACAAGTTAAGGACAGTAATAAAACGTGACCGTTTCCATTAAAACATATCTCTAGTTCCACATGCATGGCTATCATGGAGAAGCGTACTGATTCAAAGACAAGAATCAATATATGTACATATGGAGAGTGAACATAATAGAGATAGTTAAGAGTTATGTAACCCGCCTTAAGAGGATCTCCATGAAAGGCATCAAGCTTCTTGGTCCAAGAAGCAAACCCACATTCCTCACCATGCAAATCATCCGTCCAAAGCCCCAAACATGCCTTCAGAACCATCACCGTCACCTCAAGAAACAAAGGAAGAAGAAGATACCATGGTTATGTATAGCTCAAGAAGAAGAAAAGAGGGGGAGATAACCACGTCCTTGACTTCTCTCATCAAGGGCCCATCCATGACTGAGAGGGGAAGAAGAAGATGGAGAAGAAAGCACAAGAAAAAAGTAGCAAAGAAGCATGTCTCACCAAGGATGGATCTTGAGCAAGGAGTCTCCATGGCCAAGGATCTCGCCCTCCAAAGCTCCATGGGAGTCTTCCTTAAGCTCCTAAGCTTACATGCTTGTAACGACCCCGCCTCCCAGTAACCCCCAATTAAGAGAGACCGAAAGGTCAGAGCCATTACCAATAACCCGGATCAAAGGTTCGACAAATAATCAATAACAATTAATAAACTTTACCAACAAAGCTGAAAATCGGTATAAAATAAAACTTTGCTTGCCTTTGAAAAACTGGGATTTCCAAACTTCTATCCATGAAGATACCAATCTAACTAATCCTCCTATGAACGTTAATTCTCATTTAATTCTGCATATGCCACTTTACTGTTTGTTCTTTTCATTTGTACCTAAAATACCAACAAATAAAACGTCGGTCAGCAAGAAGCTGGTATGTGGGGGAAACAATAATCATGCAAATATAATAACAATGTAATCATGTAATTAATAATTTAACAACCAAGATTATTTTTTAATCCATACTACTCAATCCATACCTATCCACACCTCTGTGTTGTCCCTGCAGTGGACTTATATCATACCTCTATAAAGTTAGATCTTTACCCCCATGGTCCTACCTTATAGGTAGCCAATACATAGGGTAATAGAGTCGCATGGCACTACCCAAAGGTAGCCCAATATATAACTCAATATGACTTGATGGTCCTACCCTCTAGGTAGCCATATACTAAGTCATTCAATGACATGATGGACCTACCCTCTAGGTAGCCATATACTAGGTCAACGATTAAGCCACAGAGGGAACCATGATCTGAGCTAGTAGGCACATGTCTTATGTGATACTCATATCCACATTATAGTTTGCATGAATTAAAATCATCCAAAAATTAGTTCATGACATCGATGAAAACTTCGGTAAACCTCGAAAAACTAATTCGAGATATTCATAAGCGTAACCACATACCTTCGATTGCAGATTTCAAGAAAGATCCAAGTATGCAGAGAAACCCAATCAAGCAAGCAACGAGGAATAGAAATCCTGAAATAAAAGTACCAATTTCCTTTTATTAATAATTATCTGATTCCATTACACTATTTAGATTTTCAATTCCAATTTTAGGGTTTCTATGGAAATTAGGGTTTTGCTCCAATCCTTAATCATCAAGGTTCCTAATTTATTCAAATTCACTTAAAACCTTTATTTTAACATTCTCAATAGTTTTAAGATCATATCTTGGCAAATTACTCCCTTAATCCGAAATAACTTAGCTTTTATCTCCTTTTCCCTA
Organism: Alisma plantago-aquatica; assembly: GCA_963693085.1. NCBI lineage: Eukaryota > Viridiplantae > Streptophyta > Magnoliopsida > Alismatales > Alismataceae > Alisma > Alisma plantago-aquatica. The sequence continues at coordinate 832,593,113 of OY856413.1, read as the reverse complement.
AATTAGGGTTTTTATTATAATTACTTTTCTTTTATGAATTATAACTCTAAATTAGGTATCCTTGTATTCAAAACTGATGAAAAACCTCTTTTGTCATTAACAAAGTTAATCTTACCAAATTGACTCATTAATACACTTCTTATATTCAATTAGGGTTTCTCATCAATTTAAATACATTTTACTAGCAATTTAGGGTTCTTTTGCAAAAAGAAGCACAACTAGGTTCCCAAATTATTTTTATCAGATTTCTCATATTTTTATACACAACTTTCATATAAAAAGTTTTGTCATACAAGATTCCTAGTTATTTCTATCATTTTTGCAAGAATAATCCTTTTTCTAATTTATTTGATTAGAGAGGGATTTACCGAAAAATCCTCGGTCACTCGATCTGTGGACCGGTGGTCCACTTCTTGGATCCAACGATCCCGGTCCCACGCACCTAACCAAAGCTGATACTGCCCTGGAGTGTTAGATCTTGATTGAGACCACTGTGGTCCCTGATCAAACGGCGACCCGATCGTCGTCTACCTCCAAACTGAGCAAGGTCCTGCAGTCAACTCACCAGTTGACCCTGAACTCCAGGCCACCTGTGGAACAACTGAGAAGCCACAAAGCTCCTCTGACGATGCCCAAACTTGTTGCCTCGATCAATTGCATGCTCCCGCTTGACCTTCCCCACCAACGTGTCACCGGAGTGTCGCCGCCGACTTGTTGGTCGTAGAGGGGGTGGGTCAGGTTAGATTCTACAATTGGAAACGTCGTTTCACTCTACTTCACGCTCCACAGCGATTGAACTAATAAAAAAGGGATGTTAGTTCCCTCCATAACCCTCCCCTATATATAGGGTCGAAGTTAGGTTCATTGAAATTGGGGATTTCCCAAAACGAAGATGAAACCTACTCAACCCAGGGATGATCCTTTGTGATTTCATCTCCTGAATGCAATGGGACTAGTAGAAAATGCCCACTCTCTCCGGATCTCAAGGAAATCAGAGAGGAAGAATCCTCTATTTCTCGTAGATTCCTTGTCCCAGTAGGACTAAGACAATGACCGATTGTCATTGAATTAAGATCCAACGGTCTGTATTATCCGTGTTTGAATAAAAGGAAACAATTTCCAAATAAATTCAAATTGTATTCCTATTTCAATGATAGTCTTGAAAAATTCATAACTCTTAAACAATAACTCCTCTCCTACTCAAATTTTGAGGGAAACTCAATTATATTTTTATCTTCCATCCTACAAAATTTGAAGTTATTATCTCAAATGTACGATCCCTTTTCTTGGTTTGCAAGTTATCATTCAATTACTCATATTTTCCATGTCCTTTCTATTTCATTTATCATTGTTTTCCAATTTTAAGTTCCTTGAACCCCAAGGAATCCATTAAACTAGAAATCCTATTTTTGGGAATTATCCCTCTTGTTCTTACATTATTTATTTTCTTATGTACTCCTTATCCAATTGAATTTCTTTTTCATTTCTTTTTCTTTTTCCTTCAATTGGGGTGAATGGCCAAGAAGGCCCATTAAGAAAACATACATGGCTATCATACACGAAATTCATTCAAATCAACTCATAGATTTTTATTTATCTTTAAATAGAGATTTACAATCTCATTACATATCTTGGAAAAATGGGGTTATAACATCCTCCCCTCCTTATAGGAATTTTGCCCTCAAAATTCAATCAAGCAAACAAACAATTTAGGATAAGACTTTTCCATGTCCATCATTGGCTCCTATGTGGCTTTACCCTACCCATGGCACTTCCCAAAGAACCTTTATCATCACATATTCTTTTCTATGAGTTCTTTCATCCTGGCGTCTATAAACTGCACAGGTGACTCAGACCATTTCAGCCTCCCTTGGGGCTCACTAGGTTCATTGCTCAGCACATGGTTGGGGTACCTCACATAGTGCACTCAATTGGACACATGGAACTCATCACACATTTCTTTATCTTGAGGGGTAAGATCAAAATTAACCTTCTCCACCAAACCATGTCAAAAAAAAACTCATGCATCGGGGACTCATCTCTCTTAGCTATAACTTAGAGGGGTCGGGTTTTTCATGTCGCATATTCTCCCACAGTGAACTGCATGTCAGTCTACTTTGCATTTTCTCATGACTCTTGTCGTCTCTAGGCTCCTTTCAGCCATTGCAAGATCAAAGCGACTTCATCTAAACGCACTGTGGTCCGTTTCTAACCATCATGTGGTCCTTTCACCAACATCACCTTACTGAAGTGGTGACTGACACAACCTCCCTTACAAAGCTTCTTTAAATCCTGATACTGGCTACGGTGGTCATCATCACATCTTTCCTAGGACAAGAACTGTCTCTAGATATCACCCTGAACAAAGCACACATGCTCTCATCAGGACCTCTAGTCTGGATCATACTAACCATTAGTAAGGGGTGATAAATTGTACCAACATTGAGTTCTGTATGTTTCTACTTCCACCTCAAGGAAGTGAACCGTTAGATCATACTCAAGAACTTTTGAACTCATATCATGGTGTAGTTGAACCATCTCTCTCTCTTATGTAGTTCAACAGAATTTGTCTCTTGAAAAAACTCCCTTCTTTCTCATCTTATCTAGGTGAGGCGATCTACCATAACCCATATTGCATCTTGACCTTCTTGGTCAAAGGGAGACTTACCACAACATCCATATTGATGAACTCCCATTCCCTCTCAGGGACTCTTTTATCCTCTATATCGATACACTGGTTACTGGTGTCCGTCCTTCACATCCTATCATGCATGGCAACATGCCACATGCACTTCACCTTAGACCTCCAAAATACTACTATCACTTATTATCTTGGTAGTACCAAGGTATATCATGATCTCCTGCATTGTTATGATTCCTCAAGCTTGATACCTCAGGAACCCTAAACCATTCTAATCAGGGTTTCATATGAGGTTCTAAACCATCCTTTCATTATGTCAAGGACTAGACTGGCTAACCAAACAATCATTAACTTGTTCAACCTATCTCATTACATCTGAGTGTTAGCCAAAACACATCTTCTTTCCAAACTTAGGGTTAGCCTAACAACCTCTTCTAGCCAAACTAGGCAGCAATATCTCTACCAAAGCATCCATTACCACTTCACATCCTTCGGTATTAGGTAATGTTGAAGACATACTACCTCCATGTATTCCGCTTAAGTCCCATCTCGAACTCTAAGTTTATCCTCATCAAGAAAACTGTAAGATCATCCTCTTGGGTATCAAACTCAACCTTGTATCACATGCAGATTCCACATAACTCATGATACAACATTCTCACAAGGTGATTATCTTAATACTCTTATCATTTTGTACCTGTCCATGTATCATTCACTCCACCAAGGTATGTTATCATCTCTGTCCTCATACTTCATAGCAACGTTCCAACCCACCTCATCTTTTATCCTTGGTGTATGGCAGGCGTATTGTCCCATCTCTCACTCCCATAATAATAAGAAATAAGCATTTGGCGACCATCCAAACATAAAGTTATTCATGTTCCAAGAGTAGAGATGACACATCCCACCTTTCCGATACACCTTCAAATCTAGGTTGAAACGTGCAACTTATGTCTCTACATCACAATCATCTCGATATCAAAGTTACTTCCATGGAAAACTGGTCTCGAACCTATCTGGTCCAAACACAATCCTTAGTCATCACCTCTAGGTCTATAGGGTGTTGGCACTTTTGGGGTCATCCCTCTTCCCTCATGCATCAAAGAGTGCCCTACTCATCTGCCCTTTGGGTCCCATGAGTTCATGAAGGTGATCAATCCCCTAACCCATGGCCCTCAGACAATGATAGTTGTTACCTCCCAACCCTATGGTCATGTGCAACTAGGGAATTAGGCAACTCTTACTTCCATCGGTCTTATCCATACCTGACCCTAGGATAGACTTAGGATTCTCTTATAGTACATGTTCAACTTAGAACCTTACCCAAGCATTCATCATCTCTCTTTCTGCATTCATGGGCTGACTTTCATCCTTTCACAGGGATCATGGCGACCTGCCTACCTTGGTCAGGCCCCATATCGGTTACCTCCATGGTAACACATCCACACGCACTTAGAGATGGTTAACTATGGGTCTATAGGTTCACTAAACTTCTCCAGATCCTATGAAACCTCTTTAGGTTACCTCAAAATTAACAAAATTGGTATACCCTCTACAAGAGGGTCCCTCTCCCAAGATGGGAGGAAACTACCAATCTTAAGGTCACAACTGTCCTTAGGGTTTACCTTCACATGAGCATGCCTAACCCAGAAACTACTAAAGCACAAGCAGACCACCTATTAAACCATGCTAGGTCGTACTTGTTCTCTTTCCTCAACATTGGATCAACTTAGTTGTGAGGGGTTCATCAACATACCCTTAACTCAAGGGGTTTCCTTTACCTCTACACATGAGGAGTATCATGCTCGAAACTATAAAGACTCAAATCTTATCATGAGCATCGGATACCCTGCTTCCCCTCTTAGGCCTAGGAACCCTAGGTTCACCTTCGGGTGTCCAACTGCATGCTGAATCTCTTAACCACAAATCAAGCATGTCCAAGATATGTCATATACTTCCATGATCCTTTTATTTAAGCAGCACCTCAGAGTTATATAAGGCCTCACATCCTGCTACTAAACCTCTCCAAGTCTAAGAAACTCTTCTCCCTATCTCAGGAGGTAAACACATATACCATAGGCACAGAGGTACCAATAGACTCATCCTCTCTCTTGGGTTTGGTTCCTCTCATGGCATCCAAGACATCGTCAGCCTCCAAGGGTCAAGCATACGACAACCGCTATCATCAACCTAGGTCGCATCATCTTCAACTCCCACAGTTCCTCAAATTTTAGGGTTTTAGGCTTCCAACCTTCTTGCCTGGGGTCTGCTCTCTCTCTCTAGAGATAATCCTACAACCAACCTCTCTATAATAGGTCCTTTCTTCATGAAGGATCAACCCCATAAGCATGCCCCTACCTGAGTGAAGCCTATGCTCGAACTTATGTTTACTCAGTATTATCCATAACCCCTTATGCTTATCTCATAAGCCATCCATTATGATTCCTTTTCTAGGGTTTCATCCTACTGTCAGCACTACTGACGTACTCTGGATGCAAGCTATATCCTACTTGCACAAGCCCATAGGGTTCTATAGGTTCTTCTCTAACTTCGTCCATGAAGGAGCTATCCCTCGCTTAAACATGCACGACCCTTCCCAGGGTTGGGTTGCCAAGGTGCTAGGTCATCCACCTCTCATGGCTCATATGGCAATCCAAAGGTATGTCCATCCAAACACGTGATTTACCATGACATCTAACTCATCATGTTGTCTCTATCTCTAACCTTCACTTAGGGTAAGGGTTAACATCACCCTCAGAGGATGTGCCAGGTCTCTACTTGCAATGGAGATTTCTATCTCCAAGACTAACTCTCCTTATTTATCCTCCTGACAAGAAGGCCTAGACTCGGGTCTCTCCTGAGGGCATGACAACTTATGTCATACGACCTAAGCATGTATTTATCCTTTAGTTTGCGCTTAATCTATTAAGCTTATATCCATGACATCTTATTTACATTTTTTCCTTTAATTTGATGGAGGATTCCTTAGACCTTATTAACCTTACCCATACCTCAAGAGGGTGAGGAGAAGAGAGAAAACCCTAATCTTTAAGGTCCTTATCAGAATTGTGATGAGAAGGGATGAATAAGATGAGAAAGTCCTAAAGGTATCTTACTTCGATTCATACCCTAAAACTTTGGTCAGGCAGTCACATGGATTTGGGAGTCCTCGTATTCCGACTAGTGGTGCGGAGGAAAATATTACCAGCCCCCGGTCGTGATCCTTTTCTAGACACCTCTATCTTTTGGGTAATCCTCTAATAACTCCCTTGGGTTCTACAGAATTTGTAAAATTTAATAATTATTAAAGATTAAGTGAGGAACCTTCGCTCTGATACCAATTGTAACGACCCCATCTCTCGGTAACCCCCAATTTAGAGAGACTGAAAGGTCAGAGCCGTTACCAATAACCCAGATCAAAGGTTCGATAAATAATCAATAACAATTAATAAACTTTACCAACTAAGCTGAAAACTAGTATAAAATAAAACTTTGCTTACCTTTTAAAAACTGGGATTTCTAAACTTCTATCCATGAAGATACCAATCTTACTAATCCTCCTGTGCATGTTAATTCTCATTTAATTCCGCATATGCCACTTTACTGTTTGTTCTTTTCATTTGTACCTAAAATTCTGACAAACAAAACGTCGGTTAGCAAGAAGCCGGTATGTGGGGGAAACAATAATCATGCAAATATAATAAAAATGTAATCGTACAATTAATCATTTAACAACCAAGATTACGTTTTAAGCCATACTACTCAATCCATACCTATCCACACCTCTGTGTTGTCCCTACAGTGGACTTATATGATACCTCTATAAAGGTAGATCTTTACCCCCAAGGTCCTACCTTACAGGTAGCCAATACATAGGGTAATAGAGGCACATGGCACTACCCAAAGGTATCCCAATATCTAACTCAATATGACTTGATGGTCCTACCCTCTAGGTAGCCATATACTAAGTCATTCAATGACCTGATGGACCTACCCTCTAGGTAGCCATATACTAGGTCAACTATTAAGCCACAGAGGGGACCATGATCTGAGCTAGTAGGCACATATATTATGTGATAGTCATATCCACATTATAGTTTGCATGAATTAAAATCATCCAAAAATTAATTCATGACATCGATGAAAACTTCGGTAAACCTCGAAAAACTAATTCGAGATATTCATAAGCGTAACCACATACCTTCGATTGCAGATTTCAAGAAAGATCCAAGTATGCACAGAAACCCAATAAAACAAAAAATGAGGAATAGAAATCCTGAAATAAAAGTGCCAATTTCCTTTTATTAATAATTATCCAATTCCATTACACTATTTAGAATTTCAATTCCAATTTTAGGGTTTCTATGGAAATTAGGGTTTTGCTCCAATCCTTAATCATCAAGGTTCCTAATTTCATCAAATTCACTTAAAACCTTTATTTAACATTCCCAATAGTTTTAAGATCATATCTTGGCAAATTACTCCCTTAATCCGAAATAACTTACCTTTTATCTCCTTTTCCCTAAATTAGGGTTTTTATTATAATTACCTTTCTTTTTTGAATTATAACTCTAAATTAGGTATCCTTGTATTCAAAACTGATGAAAAGCCTCTTTTGTCGTTAACAAAGTTAATCTTACCAAATTGAATCATTAATACACTTCTTATATTCAATTAGGGTTTCTCATCGATTTAAATACATTTTAATAGCAATTTAGGGTTCTTTTGCAAAAAGAAGCATAACTAGGTTCCCAAATTATTTTTATCAGATTTCTCGTATTTTTCTACGCAACTTTTGTATAAAAAGTTTTGTCATGCGAGATTCCTAGTTATTTCTATCATTTTTTCAAGAATAATCATTTTTCTGATTTATTTGATTAGAGAGGGATTTACTGGAAAAATCCTCGGTCGCTCGATCTGTGGACCGGTGGTCCGCTTCTTGGATCCAACGATCCCGGTCACGCATGCCTAACCAAAGCTGCTCCTGCCCTGGAGCATTAGATCTTGATTGAGACCACTCTGGTCCCTGATCCAACAGCGACCCGATCGTCGTCTACCTCCAAACTGAGCAAGGTCACGCGGTCAACTCACCAGTTGACCCTGAACTCCAGGCCACCTGCAGAACAACTAAGAAGCCACAAAGCTCCTCCGGCGATGCCTAAACTTGTTGCCTCGATCAATTGCATGCTCCCGCTCAACCTTCCCCACCAACGTGTCATCAGAGTGTCACCGCCGACTTGCTGGTCGTAGAGGGGATGGGTCAGGTTAGATTCTACAATTGGAAACGTCTTTCCACTCTACTTCGCGCTCCGCAGCGATTGAACTAATCAAAAGGGATGTTGGTTCCCTCCATAACCCTCCCCTATATATAGGGTCGAGGTTAGGTTCGTTGTAATTGGGGATTTCCCAAAACGAAGATGAAACCTACTCAACCCAGGGATGATCCTTTGTGATTTCATCTCCTGAATCCAATGGGACTAGTAGAAAACGCCCACTCTCTCTGGATCTCAAGGAAATCAGAGAGGAAGAATCCTCTATTTCCCGCAGATTCCTAGTCCCAGTAGGACTAAGACGATGACCAATCATCATTGGATTAAGATCCAACGGTCCGTATTATCCGCGTTTGAATAAAAGGAAACAATTTCCAAATAAATTTAAATTGTATTCCTATTTCAATGATAATCTTGAAAAATTCATAATTGTCAAACGGTAACTCCTTTCCTACTCAAATTTTGAGGGAAACTCAATTATATTTTTATCTTCCATCCTACAAAATTTGAAGTTATTATCTCAAATGTACGATCCCTTTTCTTGGTTTGCAAGTTATCATTCAATTACTCATATTTTCCATATCCTTTCTATTTCTTTTATCATTATTTTCCAATTCTGAGTTCCTTGAACCCCAAGGAATCCATTAAACTAGAAATCCTATTTTTGGGAATTATCCCTTAGCCTTTTGTTCTTACTTTATTTATTTTCTTATGTACTCCTTATTCAATTGAATTTCTTTTTCATTTCTTTTTCTTTTTCCTTCAATTGGGCTCAATGGCCAATAAGACCCATTAAGAAAACATACAAGGCTATCATACACAAAATTCATTCAAATCAGCTCATAGGTTTTTATTTATCTTTAAATAGAGATTTACAATCTCATTACATATCTTGGAAAAATGGGGTTATAACACCCTCTCCTCCTTATAGGAATTTTGCCCTCAAAATTCAATCAAGCAAACAAACAATTTAGGATAAGACTTTTCCATGTCCATCATTGGCTCCTATGTGGATTTACCCTACCCATGGCACTTCCCAAAGAACCTTTATCATCACATATTCTTTTCTCTGAGTTCTTTCATCCTGGCGTCTATAAACTGCACATGTGACTCAGACCATTTCAGCCTCCCTTGGGGCTCACTAGGTTCATTGCTCAGTACATGGTTGGGGTACCTCACATAGTGCACTCAATTGGACGCATGGAACTCATCACACATTTCTTTATCTTGAGGGGTAAGATCAAACTTAACCTTCTCCACCAAACCATGTCAAAAAAAAAACTCCTGCATCGGAGACTCAGCTCTCTTAGCTATAACTTAGACGGGTCGGGTTTTTCATGTCGCATATTCTCCCATAGTGAACTGCATGTTAGTCTACTTTGCATCTTCTCACAACTCTTGTCATCTCTAGGCTCCTTTCAGCCATTGCACGATGAACACGACTTCATCTACACACACTGTGGTCCTTTTCTAACCATCACATGGTCCTTTCACCAACATCACCTTACTGAAGTGGTGACCGGCACAACCTCCCTTACAAAGCTTCTTTAAATCCCGATACTGGCTGTGGTGGTCATCATCACATCTTTTCTAGGACAAGAACTGTCTCTAGATATCACCCTGAACAAATCACACATGCTCTCATCAGGCCCTCTAGTCTGGATCATACTAACCATTAGTAAGGGGTGATAAACTGTACCAACATTGAGTTCTGTATGTTTCTACTTCCACCTCATGGAAGTGAACCATTAGATCATACTCAAGAACTTTCGAACTCATATCATGGTGTAGTTGAACCATCTCTCTCTCTTATGTAGTTCAATAGAATTTGTCTCTTGACAAAACTCCCTTCTTTCTCATGTTATCTAGGTGAGGCAATCTACCCTAACCCATATTGCATCTTGACCTTCTTGGTCAAAGTGAGACTTACCACAACATCCATAGTGATGAACTCCCATTCCCTCTCAGGGACTCTTTTATCCTCTATATCGATACGCTGGCTACTGGTGTCCGTCCTTCACCTCCTATCATGCATGGCAACATGCCACATGCACTTCACCTTAGACCTCCAAAATACTATTGTCACATACTATCTTGGTAGTACCAAGGTATATCATGATCTCCTGCATTGTTATACCTTGGGAACCCTAAACCATTCTAATTAGGGTTTCATCTGAGGCTCTAAACCATCCTTTCATTATGTCAAGGACTAGACTGGCTAACCAAACAATCATTAACTTGTTCAACCTATCTCATTACATCTGAGTGTTAGCCAAAACACATCTTCTTTCCAAACTTAGGGTTAGCCTAACAACCTCTTCTAGCCAAACTAGGCAGCTATATCTCTACCAGAGCATCCATTACCACTTCACATCCTTCGATATTAGGTAATGTTGAAGACATACTACCTCCATGTATTCCGCTTAAGTCCCATCTCGAATTCTAAGTTTATCCTCATCAAGAAAACTCTAAGATCATCCTCTTGGCTATCAAACTCAACCTTGTATCACATGCAGATTCCACATAGCTCATGATACAACATTCTCACAAGGTGATTATCTTAATACTCTTATCGTTTTGTACATGTCCATGTATCATTCACTCCACCAAGGTATGTTATCATCTCTGTCCTCATACTTCGTAGCAACGTTCCAACCCACCTCATATTTTATCATTGGTGTATGGCATGCGTACTGTCCCATCTCTCACTCCCATAACAAGAAGAAATAAGCATTTGGCGGCCATCCAAACACAACGTTCTTCATGTTCCAAGAGTAGAGATGACACATACCACCTTGCCAGTACACCTTCAAATCTAGGTTGAAACGTGCAACTTATGTCTCTACATCACAATCATCTCGATATCAAAGTTACTTCCATGGAAAACTGGTCTCGAACCTATCTGGTCCAAACACAATCCTTAGTCATCACCTCTAGGTCTATAGGGTGCCGGCACTTTTGGGGTCATCCCTCTTCCCTCATGCATCAGAGAGTGCCCTACCCATCTGCCCTTTGGGTCCCATGAGTTCATGAAGGTGATCAATCCCCTAACCCATGGCCCTCAGACAATGATAGTTGTTACCTCCCAACCCTATGGTCAAGTGCAACTAGGGAATTAGGCAATTCCTACTTCCATCGGTCTTATCCATACATGACCCTAGGATAGACTTAGGATTCTCTTATAGTACATGTTCAACTTAGAACCTTACCCAAGCATTCATCATCTCTCTTTCTGCATTCATGGGCTGACTTTCATCCTTTCACAGGGATCATGGCGACCTGCCTACCTTGTTCAGGCCCCATACCGGTTACCTCCATGGTAACACATCCACACACACTTAGAGATGGTTAACTATGGGTCTATAGGTTCACTTAGCTTCTCCAGATCCTATGAAACCTCTTTAGGTTACCTCAAAATCAACAAAATTGGTATACCCTCTACAAGAGGGTCCCTCTCCCAAGATGGGAGGAAACTACCACTCTTAAGGTCACAACCGTCGTTAGGGTTTATCTTCACATGAGCATGCCTAACCCAGCAACTACTAAAGCACAAGAAGACCACCTATTAAACCATGCTAGGTCATACTTGTTCTCTTTCCTCAACATTGGATCAACTTAGTTGTGAGGGGTTCATAAACATACCCTTAACTCAAGGGGTTTCCTTTACCTCTACACATGAGGAGTATCATGCTTGAAACTATAGAGACTCAAATCTTATCATGAGCATCAGATACCCTGCTTCCCCTCTTAGGCCTAGGAACCCTAGGTTTACCTTTGGGTGACCAACTACATGTTGAATCTCTTAACCCCAAATCAAGCATGTCCAAGATATGTCATGTACTTCCATGATCCTTTTATTTAATCAGCACCTCAGAGTTGTATAAGGTCTCACATCCTGCTACTAAACCTCTCCAAGTCTAAGAAACTCTTCTCCCTATCTCAGGAGGTAAATACCTATACCATAGGCACAGAGGTACCAGCAGACTCATCCTCTCTCTTGTGTTTGGTTCCTCTCATGGCATCCAAGACATCGTCAGCCTCCAAGGGTCAAGCATACGACAACCGCTATCATCCACCTAGGTCGCATCATCCTCAACTCCCACTGTTCCTCAAATTTCGGGGTTTTAGGCTTCCAACCTTCTTGCCTGGGGTCTGGTCTCTCTCTCTCTAGAGCTAATCCTACAACCAACCTCTCTATAAGAGGTCCTTTCTGCATGAAGGATCAACCCCATAAGCATGCCCCTACCTGAGTGAAGCTTATACTCGAACTTATGTTTACTCAAGATTATCCATAACCCCTTATGCTTATCTCATAAGCCATCCATTATGATTCCTTTTCGAGGGTTTCATCCTATTTTCAACACTACTGGCATACTCTGGGTGCAAGCTATACCCTACTTGCACAAGCCCATAGGGTTCTATAGGTTCTTCTCTAACTTCGTCCATGAAGGAGCTATCCCTCACTTAAACATGCACGACCCTTCCTAGGGTTGGGTTGACAAAGGTTCTAGGTCATCCACCTCTCATGGATCGTATGGCAATCCAAAGGTATGTCCATCCAAACACGTGGTTTACCATGACAACTAACTCATCATGTTGTCTCTATCTCTAACCTTCACTTAGGGTAAGGGTTAACATCACCCTCAGAGGATGTGCCAGGTCTCTACTTGCAATGGAGATTTCTATCTCCAAGACTAACTCTCCTTATTTATCCTCGTGACAAGAAGGCCTAGCCTCAGGTCTCTCCTGAGGGCATGACAACTTATGTCATACGACCTAAGCATGTATCTATCCTTTAGTTTGTGCTTAATCTATTAAGCTTATATCCATGACATCTTATTTACATGCTTTCCTTTACTTTGATGGAGGATTCCTTAGACCTTATTAACCTTACCCATACCTCAAGAGGGTGAGGAGAAGAGAGAAAACCCTAATCCTTAAAGTCCTTATCAGAATTGTGATGAGAAGGGATGAATAAGATGAGAAAGTCCTAAAGGTATCTTACTTTGATTCATACCCTAAGACTTTGGCCAGGCAGTCACACGGATCCGGGAGTCCTCGTATTTTGACTTGTGGTGCGGAGGAAAATATTGCGAGCCCCTGGTCATGATCCTTTTCTAGACACCTCTGTCTTTCGGGTAATCCTATAAAACTCCCTTGGGTTCTACAGAATTTGTAAAATTTAATCATTATTAAAGATTAAGTGAGGAACCTTCGCTGTGATACCAATTGTAACGACCACGCCTCCTGGTAACCCCCAATTAAGAGAGGCCAAAAGGTTAGAGCCATTACCAATAACCCGGATCAAAGGTTCGACAAATAATCAATAACAATTAATAAAGTTTACCAACTAAGCTGAAAACTTGTATAAAATAAACTTTGCTTCCCTTTTAAAAACTGGGATTTCTAAACTTCTATCCATGAAGATACCAATCTAACTAATCCTCCTGTGCACGTTAATTCTCATTTAATTCCACATATGCCACTTTACTGTATGTTCTTTTCATTTGTACCTAAAACACCGACAAACAAACGTCGGTCAGCAAGAAGCTGGTATGTGGGGGAAACAATAATCATGCAAATATAATAACAATGTAATAATGCAATTAATCATTTAACAACCAAGATTATGTTTTAAACCATTCTACTCAATCCATACCTATCCACACCTCTGTGTTGTCCATGCAGTGGACTTATATGATACCTCTATAAAGGTAGATCTTTACCCCCATGGTCCTACCTTACAGGTAGCCAATACATAAGGTAATAGAGTCGCATGGCACTACCCAAAGGTAGCCCAATATCTAACTCAATATGACTTGATGGTCCTACCCTCTAGGTAGCCATATACTAAGTCATTCAATGACCTGATGGACCTACCCTCTAGGTAGCCATATACTAGGTCAACTATTAAGCCACAGTGGGGACCAGGATCTGAGCTAGTAGGCACATATCTTATGTGATAGTCATATCCACATTATAGTTTACATGAATTAAAATTATCCAAAAATTAATTCATGACATCGATGAAAACTTCTGTAAACCTCAAAAAACTATTTCAAGATATTCATAAGCGTAACCACATACCTTCGATTGCAGATTTCAAGAAAGATCCAAGTATGTAGAGAAACCCAATCAAGCAAGCAATGAGGAATAGAAATCCTGAAATAAAAGTACCAATTTCCTTTTATTAATAATTATCCAATTCCATTACACTATTTAGAATTTCAATTCCAATTTTAGGGTGTCTATGGAAATTAGGGTTTTGCTCCAATCCTTAATCATCAAGGTTCCTAATTTCATCAAATTCACTTAAAACCTTTATTTTAACATTCCCAATAGTTTTAAGATCATATCTTGGCAAATTACTCCCTTAATCCGAAATAACTTAGCTTTTATCTCCTTTTTCCTAAATTAGGGTATTTATTATAATTACCTTTCTTTTATGAATTATAACTCTAAATTAGGTATCCTTCTATTCAAAATTGATGAAAAACCTCTTTTGTCATTAACAAAGTTAAACTTACCAAATTGACTCATTAATACACTTCTTATACTCAATTAGGGTTTCTCATCAATTTAAATACATTTTACTAGCAATTTAGGGTTCTTTTGCAAAAAGAAGCATAACTAGGTTCCCAAATTATTTTATCAGATTTCTCATATTTTTCTACACAACTTTAATATTAAAAAATTTTGTCATACGAGATTCTTAGTTATTTCTATCATTTTTGCAAGAATAATCCTTTTTCTGATTTATTTGATTAGAGAGGGATTTACCAAAAAATCCTCATTCGCTCAATCTGTGGACCGGTGGTCCACTTCTTGGATCCAACGATCCCGGTTGCGCATGCCTAACCAAAGTTTCTCCTGCCCTGGAGCGTTAGATCTTGATTGAGACCACTGTGGTCCCTGATCCAACGGCGACCCGATCGTCGTCTACCTCCAAACTGAGCAAGGTCACGCAGTCAACTCACCAGTTGACCCTGAACTCCAGGCCACCTGCAGAACAACTGAGAAGCCACAAAGCTCCTCCGGCGATGCCCGAACTTGTTGCCTCGATCAATTGCATGCTCCCGCTCGACCTTCCCCACTAACGTGTCGTCGGAGTGTGGCCGCTGACTTGCTGGTCGTAGAGGGGATGGGTCAGGTTAGATTCAATAATTGGAAACGTCTTTCCACTCTACTTCGCACTCCGCAGCGATTGAACTAATCAAAAGGGATGTTGGTTCCCTCCATAACCCTCCCCTATATATAGGGTCGAGGTCAGGTTCGTTGGAATTGGGGATTTCCCAAAACGAAGATGAAACCTACTCAACCCAGGGATGATCCTTTACGATTTCATCTCCTGAATCCAATGGGACTAGTAGAAAACACCCACTCTCTCTGGATCTCAAGGAAATCAGAGAGGAAGAATCCTTTATTTCCTGTAGATTCCTAGTCCCAGTAGGACTAAGACGATGACCGATCATCATTGGATTAAGATCCAACGGTCCGTATTATCCACGTTTGAATAAAAGGAAACAATTTCCAAATAAATTCAAATTGTATTCTTATTTCAATGATAATCTTGAAAAATTCATATCTGTCAAACGGTAACTCCTTTCCTACTCAAATTTTGAGGGAAACTCAATTATATTTTTATCTTCCATACTACAAAATTTGAAGTTATTATCTCAAATGTACGATCCCTTTTCTTGGTTTGCAAGTTATCATTCAATTACTCATATTTTCCATGTCCTTTCTATTTCTTTTATCATTATTTTCCAATTCTGAGTTCCTTGAACCCCAAGGAATCCATTAAACTCGAAATCCTATTTTTAGGAATTATCCCTTAGCCTTTTTTTCTTACTTTATTTATTTTCTTATGTACTCCTTATTCAATTGAATTTCTTTTTCATTTCTTTTTCTTTTTCCTTCAATTGGGCTCAATGGCCAATAAGGCCCATTAAGAAAACATACAAGGCTATCATACAAGAAATTCATTCAAATCAACTCATAGATTTTTATTTATCTTTAAATAGAGATTTACAATCTCATTACATATCTTGGAAAAATGGGGTTATAACATCCTCCCCTCCTTATAGGAATTTTGCCCTCAAAATTCAATCAAGCAAACAAACAATTTAGGATAAGACTTTTCCATGTCCATCATTGGATCCTATGTGGCTTTACGCTACCCATGGCACTTCCCAAAGAACCTTTATCATCACATATTCTTTTCTCTGAGTTCTTTCATCCTGGCGTCTATAAACTGCACAGGTGACTCAAACCATTTCAGCCTCCCTTGGGGCTCACTAGGTTCATTGCTCAGTACATGGTTGGGGTACCTCACATAGTGCACTCAATTTGACGCGTGGAACTCATCACATATTTCTTTATCTTGAGGGGTAAGATCAAACTTAACCTTCTCCACCAAACCATGTCAAAAAAAACTCCTGCATCGGGGACTCAGCTCTCTTAGCTATAACTTAGACGGGTCGGGGTTTTCATGTCGCATATTCTCCCACAGTGAACTGCATGTCAGTCTACTTTGCATCTGCTCACAACTCTTCTCGTCTCTAGGCTCCTTTCAGCCATTGCACGATGAACGCGACTTCATCTACACGCACTATGGTCCTTTTCTAACCATCACATGGTCCTTTCACCAACATCACCTTACTGAAGTGGTGACCGACACAACCTCCCTTATAGAGCTTCTTTAAATCCCGATACTGGCTGTGGTGGTCATCATCACATCTTTCCTAGGACACGAACTGTCTCTAGATATCACCCTGAATAAAACACACATGCTCTCATCAGGCCCTCTAGTCTGGATCATACTAACCATTAGTAAGGGGTGATAAATTGTACCAACATTGAGTTATGTATGTTTCTACTTCCACCTCTTGGAAGTGAACTGTTAGATCATACTCAAGAACTTTCGAACTCATATCATGGTGTAGTTGAACCAACTCTCTCTCTTATGTAGTTCAATAGAATTTGTCTCTTGACAGAACTCCCTTCTTTCTCATGTTATCCAGGTGAGGCAATCTACCATAACCCATATTGCATCTTGACCTTCTTGGTCAAAGGGAGACTTACCACAACATCCATAGTGATGAACTCCCATTCCCTCTTAGGGACTCTTTTATCCTCTATATCGATACGCTGGCTACTGGTGTCCGTCCTTCACCTCCTATCATGCATGGCAACATGCCACATGCACTTCACCTTAGACCTCCAAAATACTATTGTCACTTACTATCTTGGTAGTACCAAGGTATATCATGATCTCCTGTATTGTTATGATTCCTCAAGCTTGATACCTCGGGAACCCTAAACCATTCTAATCAGGGTTTCATATGAGGCTCTAAACCATCCTTTCATTATGTCAAGGACTAGACTGGATAACCAAACAATCATTAACTTATTCAACTTATCTCATTACATCTGAGTGTTAGCCAAAACACATCTTCTTTCCAAACTTAGGGTTAGCCTAACAACCTCTTCTAGCCAAACTAGGCAGCTATATCTCTACCAGAGCATCCATTTCCACTTCACATCCTTCGGTATTAGGTAATGTTGAAGACATACTACCTCCATGTATTCCGCTTAAGTCCCATCTCGAACTCTAAGTTTATCCTCATCAAGAAAACTCTAAGATCATCCTCTTGGCTATCAAACTCAACCTTGTATCACATGCAGATTCCACATAGCTCATGATACAACATTCTCACAAGGTGATTATCTTAATACTCTTATCGTTTTGTACATGTCCATGTATCATTCACTCCACCAAGGTATGTTATCATCTCTGTCCTCATACTTCGTAGCAACATTCCAACCCACCTCATCTTTTATCATTGGTGTATGGCATGCGTACTGTCCCATCTCTCACTCCCATAACAAGAAGAAATAAGCATTTGGCAGTCGTCCAAACACAAAGTTCTTCATGTTCTAAGAGTAGAGATGACACATACCACCTTGCTAGTACACCTTCAAATCTAGGTTGAAACGTGCAACTTATGTCTCTACATCACAATCATCTCGATATCAAAGTTACTTCCTTGGAAAATTGATCTCGAACCTATCTGGTCCAAACACAATCCTTAGTCATCACCTCTAGGTCTATAGGGTGTCGGCACTTTTGGGGTCATCCCTCTTCCCTCATGCATCAGAGAGTGCCCTACTCATCTGCCCTTTGGGTCCCATGAGTTCATGAAGGTGATCAATCCCCTAACCCATGGCCCTCAGACAATGATAGTTGTTACCTCCCAACCCTATGGTCATGTGCAACTAGGGAATTAGGCAATTCCTACTTCCATCGGTCTTATCCATACCTGACCCTAGGATAGACTTAGGATTCTCTTATAGTACATCTTCAACTTAGAACCTTACCCAAGCATTCATCATCTCTCTTTCTGCATTCATGGGCTGACTTTCATCCTTTCACAGGGATCATGGCGACCTGCCTACCTTGGTCAGGCCCCATATCGGTTACCTCCATGGTAACACATCCACACACACTTAGAGATGGTCAACTATGGGTCTATAGGTTCACTTAGCTTCTCCAGATCCTATGAAACCTCTTTAGGTTACCTCAAAATCAACAAAATTGGTATACCCTCTACAAGAGGGTCCCTCTCCCAAGATGGGAGGAAACTACCACTCTTAAGGTCACAACCGTCCTTAAGGTTTACCTTCACATGAGCATGCCTAACCCAACAACTACTAAAGCACACACCTATTAAACCATGCTAGGTCATACTTGTTCTCTTTCCTCAACATTGGATCAACTTAGTTGTGAGGGGTTCATAAACATACCCTTAACTCAAGGGGTTTCCTTTACCTCTACACATGAGGAGTATCATGCTTGAAACTATAGAGACTCAAATTTTATCATGAGCATCAGATACCCTGCTTCCCCTCTTAGGCCTAGGAACCCTAGGTTCACCTTCGAGTGACCAACTGCATGTTGAATCTCTTAACCACAAATCAAGCATGTCTAAGATATGCCATGTACTTCCATGATCCTTTTATTTAAGTAGCACCTCAGAGTTATATAAGGTCTCACATCCTGCTACTAAACCTCTCCAAGTCTAAGAAACTCTTCTCCCTGTCTCAGGAGGTAAATACATATACCATAGGCACAGAGGTACCAGTAGGCTCATCCTCTCTCTTGGGTTTGGTTCCTCTCATGGCATCCAAGACATCTTCAGCCTCCAAGGGTCAAGCATACGACAACCGCTATCATCCACCTAGGTCGCATCATCCTCAACTCCCATTGTTCCTCAAATTTCGAGGTTTTAGGCTTCCAACCTTCTTGCCTGGGGTCTACTCTCTCTCTCTCTAGAGCTAATCCTACAACCAACCTCTCTATAAGAGGTCCTTTCTTTATGAAGGATCAACCCCATAAGCATGCCCCTACCTGAGTGAAGCCTATGCTCGAACTTATGTTTACTCAAGATTATCCATAACCCCTTATGCTTATCTCATAAGCCATCCATTATGATTCCTTTTCCAGGGTTTCATCCTATTGCCAGCACTACTGACGTACTCTGGGTGCAAGCTATACCCTACTTGCACAAGCCCATAGGGTTCTATAGGTTCTTCTCTAACTTCGTCCATGAAGGAGCTATCCCTCGCTTAAACATGCACGACCCTT
Source organism: Alisma plantago-aquatica (assembly GCA_963693085.1). Classification (NCBI taxonomy): domain Eukaryota; kingdom Viridiplantae; phylum Streptophyta; class Magnoliopsida; order Alismatales; family Alismataceae; genus Alisma; species Alisma plantago-aquatica. Next base: position 832,573,555 of record OY856413.1, on the reverse strand, counting down.
CCCAGGGTTGGGTTGCCAAAGGTGCTAGGTCATCCACCTATCATGGCTCGTATGGCAATCCAAAGGTATGTCCATCCAAACACGTGGTTTACCATGACATCTAACTCATCATGTTGTCTCTATCTCTAACCTTCACTTAGGGTTAGGGTTAACATCACCCTCAGAGGATGTGCCAGGTCTCTACTTGCAATGGAGATTTCTATCTCCAAGACTAACTCTCCTTATTTATCCTCCTGAAAAGAAGGCCTAGCCTCAGGTCTCTACTGAGGGCATGACAACTTATGTCATACGACCTAAGCATGTATCTATCCTTTAGTTTGCGCTTAATCTATTAAGCTTATATCCATGGCATCTTATTTACTTGCCTTCCTTTAATTTGATGGAGGATTCCTTAGACCTTATTAACCTTACCCATACCTCAAGAGGGTGAGGAGAAGAGAGAAAACCGTAATCCTTAAGGTCCTTATCAGAATTGTGATGAGAAGGGATGAATAAGATGAGAAAGTCCTAAAGGTATCTTACTTCGATTCATACCCTAAGACTTTGTCCAGGCAGTCACACGGATCCGGGAGTCCTCGTATTCCGACTAGTGGTGCAGAGGAAAATATTGCTAGCCCCCGGTCATGATCCTTTTCTAGACACCTCCGTCTTTCGGGTAATCCTCTAAAACTCCCTTGGGTTCTACAGAATTTGTAAAATTTAATAATTATTAAAGATTAAGTGAGGAACCTTCGCTCTGATACCAATTGTAACTACCCCGCCTCCTGGTAACCCCCAATTAAGAGAGACCAAAAGGTCAGAGTCGTTACCAATAACCCGGATCAAAGGTTCGACAAATAATCAATAACAATTAATAAAGTTTACCAACTAAGCTGAAAACTGGTATAAAATAAAACTTTGCTTACCTTTTAAAAACTGGGATTTCTAAACTTCTATCCATGAAGATACCAATCTAACTAATCCTCCTGTGCACGTTAGTTCTCATTTAATTCCACATACGCCACTTTATTGTTTGTTCTTTTCATTTGTACCTAAAACGCCGACAAACAAACGTCGGTCAGCAAGAAGTTGGTATGCGGGGGAAACAATAATCATGCAAATATAATAACAATGTAATCATGCAATTAATCATTTAACAACCAAGATTATGTTTTAAGCCATACTACTCAATCCATACCTATCTACACCTTTGTGTTGTCCCTGCAGTGGACTTATATGATACCTCTATAAAGGTAGATCTTTACCTCCATGGTCCTACCTTACAGGTAGCCAATACATAGGGTAATAGAGTCGCGTGGCACTACCCAAAGGTAGCCCAATATCTAACTCAATATGACTTGATGGTCCTACCCTCTAGGTAGCCATATACTAAGTCATTCAATGACCTGATGGACCTACCCTCTAGGTAGTCATATACTAGGTCAACTATTAAGCCACAGTGGGACCAGGATCTGAGCTAGTAGGCACATATCTTATGTGATAGTCATATCCACATTATAGTTTGCATGAATTAAAATTATCCAAAAATTAATTCATGACATCGATGAAAACTTCGGTAAACCTCGAAAAACTAATTCGAGATATTCATAAGCGTAACCACATACCTTCGATTGCAGATTTCAAGAAAGATCCAAGTATGCAGAGAAACCCAATCAAGCAAGCAATGAGGAATAGAAATCCTGAAATAAAAGTACCAATTTCCTTTTATTAATAATTATCCAATTCCATTACACTATTTAGAATTTCAATTCCAATTTTAGGGTTTCTATGGAAATTAGGGTTTTACTCCAATCCTTAATCATCAAGGTTCCTAATTTCATCAAATTCACTTAAAACCTTTATTTTAACATTCCCAGTAGTTTTAAGATCATATCTTGGCAAATTATTCCCTTAATCCGAAATAACTTAGCTTTTATCTCCTTTTCCCTAAATTAGGGTTTTTATTATAATTACCTTTCTTTTATGAATTATAACTCTAAATTAGGTATCCTTGTATTCAAAACTGATGAAAAACCTCTTTTGTCATTAACAAAGTTAATCTTACCAAATGGACTCATTAATACACTTCTTATATTCAATTAGGGTTTCTCATCAATTTAAATACATTTTACTAGCAATTTAGGGTTCTTTTGCAAAAAGAAGCATAACTAGGTTCCCAAATTGTTTTTATCAGATTTCTCGTATTTTTCTACACAACTTTCATGTAAAAAGTTTTGTCATACGAGATTCCTAGTTATTTCTATCATTTTTGCAAGAATAATCCTTTTTCTGATTTATTTGAATAGAGAGGGATTTACCGAAAAATCCTCGGTCGCTCAATCTGTGGACTGGTGGTCCGCTTCTTGGATCCAACAATCCTGGTCGCGCGCACCTAACCAAAGCTGCTCCTTCCCTGGAGAGTTAGATCTTGATTGAGACCACTGTGGTCCCTGATCCAACGGCGACCCGATCGTCGTCTACCTCCAAACTGAGCAAGGTCCCTCGGTCAACTCACCAGTTGACCCTGAACTCCAGGCCACTTGTGGAACAACTGAGAAGCCACGAAGCTCCTCTGGCGATGCCCGAACTTGTTGCCTCTATCAATTGCATGCTCCCGCTCGACCTTCCCCACCAACGTGTCATCGGAGTGTCGCTGCCGACTTGTTGGTCGTAGAGGGGGTGGGTCAGGTTAGATTCTACAATTGGGAACGTCGTTCCACTCTACTTTGCGCTTCGCATCGATTGAACTAATCAAAAGGGATGTTGGTTCCCTCCATAACCCTCCCCTATATATAGGGTCGAGGTCAGGTTCGTTGGAATTGGGGATTTCCCAAAATGAAGATGAAACCTACTCAACCCAGGGATGATCCTTTGCGATTTCATCTCCTGAATCCAATGGGACTAGTAGAAAACGCCCACTATCTCTGGATCTCAAGGAAATCAGAGAGGAAGAATCCTCTATTTCCCACATATTCTTAGTCCCAGTAGGACTAAGACGATGACCGATCGTCGTTGGATTAAGATCCAACAGTCCGTATTATCCGCGTTTGAATAAAAGGAAACAATTTCCAAATAAATTCAAATTTTATTCCTATTTCAATGATAATCTTGAAAAATTCATAACTCTCAAATGGTAACTCCTTTCCTACTCAAATTTTGAGGGAAACTCAATTATATTTTTATCTTCCATCCTACAAAATTTGAAGTTATTATCTCAAATGTACGATCCCTTTTCTTGTTTTGCAAGTTATCATTCAATTACTCATATTTTCCATGTCCTTTCTGTTTCTTTTATCATTATTTTCCAATTCTGAGTTCCTTGAACCCCAAGGAATCCATTAAACTCAAAATCCTATTTTTGGGAATTATCCCTTAGCCTTTTGTTCTTACTTTATTTATTTTCTTATGTACTCCTTATCCAATTGAATTTCTTTTTCATTTCTTTTTCTTTTTCCTTCAATTGGCCTCAATGGCCAATAAGGCCCATTAAGAAAACATACAAGGCTATCATACACGAAATTCATTCAAATCAACTCATAGATTTTTATTTATCTTTAAATAGAGATTTTCAATCTCATTACATATCTTGGAAAAATGGGGTTATAACAATGTTGGTCCCATATAGGTAGGGGAAGGAAGGTGGCCAAAAGGGAGCACTTGGTCAAGGAGGAAGGGAGTTATATACACCAAGGAAGAGAGAGGTAGCAAAGGAGAGGTGTCATAACCACATAAACCAAGGTGCCACTTGCTCTTGCACTTAATGCCACATGTTGCCACCCTAGCATCTCATGCACGGCCTGGTGATACACTCTAGAATGTGTATCGTGTGGCTGGGAAACTGCCATGGCCGATATACCCCTCTTGGGCAACACACCTTTAAGCCCTAGCTGATACACTAAAGGACAAGGTGGCATATGTGACACATATATGGTATTAAGACCATATAGAGATGTCACTCCTCAACTAAAAACCAAACAAGGCATCCCAACCTCCATCCACGTCCTAGATGATTCCAAACAGAATCAAGAAGACTCTAGAGCTGATAAATTGCATATTGACCCTCCACTTTGGGTAATTTGCAATTTACACCAAAACTAGCACATAAAGTATAAACATCAACCAACCAAGCTCAAACTTGGAACATAGGTCCTCCACAAGGTGCCCAACATCATCATTCTCTTTCTAATGATGCTAGAGAACTAAAGGCATGCTTTACATGTGACATATTGCAATATAATCCCTTTCTTTGGGTAAATTGCACTTTGATCCAAAACAAGCAAACATTGCTCAAACATCATCCAAATGGGACCAAACTGGAAACATAAGCTTGTCACATGATACCAAAACATAAAGATAGATTAGATTAAGGTTCTAAGCACCTTTCATAAGAAAATCAAAGAGGGTTAACCCAAAACTTGGGTCAGGGTCCTTACAATAAGAGACATGCTTCTCTTCTTCAAGTAAGACGTGCCTTCTCCCTCTTTGTCAAAAGAAGACATACCTTCTCCCCCTTTGTCATTTCAAAAAGGTGAGGGTATGAAGAGATAAGGAACACTACTTGTTAAAAGAAAGGATATAACAAAATTTATAAAAGAAGAGTAGAACTGCAAAAATAGGGGCTTGTCCAAGCATAGAAAGAAAAACAAGTTAAAACATACACCTGGACAACCCATAATGCAAGATAAAGTGTTGCAGAAAAATAATGAATCGCAATGTTGACCCTCAAGATGACGGAATTCACCCAAAAAGCGTCAGGGCTCATGGCAAAGCGATTAATCTTGCTCAGAAGGTCGTTTCTGCATAAAAAAACACTAGTCTTGCACCAAAAACTGAAACTAGAGTAAAATTAGCATGAAATCCAAATATGCTCCAATTTCTACATACAATGTAGCTCTATGTATGTTGCATCACAATGTTATGCACGCAACTCAAGATAGTAGGTATGCAAGTTAATGAACAAACTTGAGCAAGTATGAAACAAGATACAAGCATAGCATATAGTGAATACCACTTGATGAACAAAGATAGAACTACATGTATATGAACTACTAGTAGATGACATCACAAGGTAGGACTACTAGTAGGATCTAGATCATAGCAATTTCAGACAAGATAAAGCAAGTTATGAGTAGATGTAGACACATATATCCAAACAAAGAGATAAACAATTTTAGAAGCAAGAAAGGATATAACTCATTATCAGGCATGCATCATTACCAAAAGATGATTACCACTAAGAACCTGAAGGTTGTATCAAAACAAGATATACAACTATATAGATGTATCAAGTTAGAGCACAACAAAAGAAATTTAAGACACAACTAGGATATCCAAAGAGATCATCGTCCAAACCTGCAAAACAACTCAAAACAAGTAATTGTAAGATATAGGAATACCACTAGTGGGATACCAAATTATAGCAATTAGTAAGATAGATTTGTAAGTAAGATAGATTTGTAAGCAAGATAGGCAATTTAAAGTATGGAAATATGCATAGAAAAGTACCAAGGGAGTGCCAAAGAATAAGGCGATTGGTTGAGAAAATTTGGTTGAGAGGGAAATTCTCATTCAATAAGCCAACTGTGTACTATGTGCACAGTGCCATAGGTCGAGTTCTGTGTTATGCTAATTTGACCAACAACAGATGTTGGCAACACCCATTGGTTCCTATCGGTCGAGTTTCAAACAGGACAAACTTGACTGACAATGTTGTTGTCAAAAAGCACATATATTTCATAAAAACATATTTAGAGGCATGCTAAAAATATAAGCCATATCCAAACATGTGTAAGCAAGTTAGTAATGCAATATGAAACCATTAGAAATAGTTTTCGAGCAAGAGTGTGAATAGAATCACAAAATACCACTTTTGACTCAAAAACCACATGTACAGTGCACACTAATTTGGCAAAACACACTATGATTGGATATGAGCAAGAAAAACATTACCTCAGTGCTTACCATTTCCTTTCCACAATTCAATAGCTCAAGTCAACCCATTTACAAGTACCTATAAGAAGGAATATGAAATGGTCCCCAATCATGTTTTTGGGTCTGGAGGGGTTAGCTTACCAACCCAAATCCTAGTGCTCTTGGGTGATTTCCTAGATGGGCAACAAGAAGAATAATGGCCAATATCATTGCAATAGTTGTGCGTTCCCATAGCGTTGGAACTAGAGGATTCGCCATGGAAGATTGGAGGTCATTTGCCTTTGTTGTTCCTTTGGCTACTATCATACCCTAAACCATGTCTACCAATTTTTTGAGTAGTGTGGTGTAGGATATCATTAAGATTCTTTTTACCAACTAAGAATCTTTACAAAGAAGATCTCAAACTATGATTATCATGCATAAGAGAAGTAATAGTAGAAGGCAAATGATGCATTTCATCTCTAAAATGAAAAAGATCATTTTCTAGGCAAAGAGCTTTGGTAAAATAGAAAACTCCATCAATATGAAGAGCAGCAACATTATTATCTCTACTAGTAGAACTAGTACAAGATTCAAGATCATTAATTTTAGCACGCAAGAAAGCATTTTCTTTTTCAAGCAAAGAAATCTTAGAAAGATAAAACACTATTTTCATATTCTAATCATTGCAAAGCAAAATCTTTGTCCTCATTTTCAGTTTTAAGAACATCAATATCATGCATGAGAGAATCAACAATTAAAGTATGATCTTCATTAGAGCTAGGCATAAGAGGTTGAGTATCTAGAAATCTAAACTTATCAAGATAACTAGCATTTTCAAGTTTAAGAGATTCTACTTGGCTAAGACAAGCATTTTTGTCATCAAGCAAGCAAGAATTAGCATGTTTGAGATCATTTAACTCTACATGCATATCCTCTCTAAAAAAAAAACTCTACATGCATATTATCAACAATTCTAGCAAGCTTTTTCCTTTTGTTTTTAGAAGACTTAAGAGAGGCACGAGTAGCATTAATGATAGCAATTAAAGGTTCTTTATCTAAAGAGTTTAGATTTACCTCATTTGAGTCTTCACTTGTTGACTCCATAAAAGCAAAATGGCATTCTCCTTCATCACTAGAGCTTGAGCTAGATCCTCCACGTGATTCTTCACTTGAGCTTGAGTTAGAGGAGTCACTTGAGCTCTTGTGCCATTTCTCCTACTTCTTGTACTTATCTTCTCTTTCCTTGTGATGATGGATCTTCTTGCCTTGTAGACAATCTATCTTGAAGTGACCCTTCTTTGCACACTTGAGGCACCAGATGGAGGAGGAATTCTTGCCTTTGTAGAATCTACCCTTGGAGTACGTGGCATCTTCTTCAACATTAGAGGATGGAGAGGCTTGTACCATAATAGCTTCAATTTGAGCCTTGATTTCAGCCTTCTTCATTCTCTTTAGCTCTTTATCCTCTTGCTTTTCAATATATTCTCTTTTGTCAAGTGTGAATTCATGGGCTTGTATGTTTCAAATGAACTCTTCAATGGGGATATCATCAAGAGGCCTTACTTTTTCAATGGAAGTCACTTTGTTCCCATCTCTTAGGGAGAGTTCTAAGGATCTTAGAGTTGATCTCTCCTCTACTCATAGGATGACCTTGTGAGAACTCGTTACACTAAATGAGATTACTCAAAACATAAAACACAATTAATCACTAATTAACCACATACCCAAAAATATGGGTAAATTAAAACCGATTTCAACATCAACACCCACTCATAAACATTTGCATAAGAGCCCAACATCTTTCTTGTATCCATACTATGACAAGAATTTGATACAAATTGTTCTATCACCTTAGCCACAATATATATACACAGGAGAACAATATTTGTACATGTCACACAAACAAGCATTAACATGCTAATAAAATTCTGATTTGTTTGAAACACCATATACAAACTTTTCATACCCGAACCTGAGAGTACAGGGATGACTCTAGGACACACTAGACATCTAATCAACTTTCTCAAAGATTCATTACTATAGCTCCTCTTTGCTGCCACGAGTTTGTTTTCGTCACTTCAGATTACCTAAAAAAAATGTGGCGAACCACGAGGGTGAGACCCATGTCCCAGGAAGAGATATAACCTCTAACAACATTTATTGATTACAACATTTTTAAGTAATTAAACAGTTAAGTAGTTTAATCAGATATAACAAATAAGCTCAATAACATTGATGATTAACAAAATACATAAAGGAGCAGATAATAACTATCATCATTATCCAGACTATCATCCTTTATCTTGTTGACAATATAAGCAATTCAGTAGCATATGCATATCTAGCATCATGAGCAAGTCTAGTAACATAGAATCTCTATCATTATGAATAAGTCTAGCCACATAAGCATAGCTAACAACATTAGCATGTCTAATAGGTTGAACATATAAACATCATAAGAAGAGATAACAAGATAAGCACAACTATCTAGATAAGCATGATTAGCAGTATATTCATCTCTAGTTACAAAGGCATGGCTAGCATGCTAAACATAACTAACAACATAAGATAGCTAGCATCATGATTATAATCATTAGTAACATTATAGTTATCAACATAAGCATAGCTATTGTATGTACACATCTACAATCTTAAGCATATCCACAATCTAAGTATATCTACTATCTCTTAATTGCACTAAGCATCATCTTTATGTAAAGATAACAAATAAGGGTTATCATACAATGTGAAACGTCATGTTTAACCCTAAACAAATATGCTACACAGATGTATTACATCTTTTATTACGCCCTGGGGAGTTTGAGTCGTACCACTCAAAGTCCAACTGACCATCGCTCGGTCGCAGTCATTTCCATATAGGATCTAGGAAGAGTCGGACTCCAAGATCTTCTCCATACTCGGTCAGTACGAGTCTGCACCGCAGTGACATTTATTCAAACTGCAAAATAGAGACATATAGTCCTGTAACTAACCCACCTTGGTACAGGTCACGACGCTAGCATCTAGGGTATTCACACCCAATCACTGAGGTACAACCACAATTATCCTCTAATCACATCATGTTATGATCATGGAGACCTGACCAAAGTCGTTCTAAAAAAATGGTCTAGGTATGATCGTAGCCATCCTCCTGAAACACTTGGTGTCAGGATGACAAGCACCCCGCATACTCAATAGTATGTGCTCCAAGTTTCCCTTAGGAATACTCGTTTCACCATCCGGCAAGTTCTGACACTAAAGATGGTTTTATGGTACAGGGAACTACATGATTAGAGAATCACTTGATTAGTTATCTCCAATTGGGTGAATTAAGGTTGCTTCAAACAAATGGACATACAAACCCTAATTCACATCTAGCAAGCATATAAGTATCACATCTTTAAAAGTTATAAAATGTGTGAAACACAATTTCTCATCTCATCATCACATGGTACTATTCACTTGCCATTCATGAGACTACACTAGTCGTCATACTATCACAAAATATAAATCCTTTTCACAATATCACATGGTATCAACCCTTATCAACACAAGAGGATTACACCTCATTCAGGGCTCAACCAAGCCCAAAGGTCATTAAGACCATCATACTATCACATGATATAAATCCTTTTCACAATATCATAGGGTATCAACCCTTATCAACACAAGAGGATTACACCTCATTCATGGCTAAACCATGCCCAAAGGTCACTAAGACCATCATACTATTCCCTACAAGATCATAATTATGTTTGCATGCCTTATAACAAGGCTCAACAACATCACTTACATATAATACACAGGATCAACACAATATTGCATTAATGAGCTAGGAGATATTCATAAACAATCATATCAGGTTTATAATAACATTAATAACATTCCTTTATTACATCAACATGCAAGGAATCTATATATGATTAACCCTCATCATATTCATAATGCACATGTTTAGCATAAGAAAGTATCAACCATGTGGCTATGATAACCACCAATTAACAAATTAAGGTTATGATCATATTAAGGAAGTTATTCCACCATCATTCCATCATATAATAATGTTAAACATGAATACTTATCTTGATCTATTTGCATTAGAGTTAGGTTCAACAAGATAAATTATATTAATGTTACTAATCAACACTTATATCCAAACCCTAACTCACAACATCCCTATTGAATCATGGATGCATAAGGTGAAGCATCACCATCTTAATCCATACTATTCTTAAGTATGAACCCACACATAAATCAAGGTGTAACCATCAGGTTATAGCATACTAGGGTTTCAACAACAATAAGAGAGTACTCCATGATTGTATTAATCATTCAAGGACTATTCATACCCAATTACCATCATTTAGTTATATTAAAGCTAGGTATAACAAGCTATACCTCATTAGGATTACATATCAACACAATATGGTTATCATCCCTTCTATTCATACGAATGAATAGGTAAGACTACCTTATTAAGGGTAACCCTCCATTTGTTCCATCATCATTCAACCCATATCACCATACCACAATGTCACCCAAACCATTGGATGTTTAAAAGGTAAGACCATTGGTTGTTTACATAAGTAAACACCTTGGACAAACCACATATGAATTCCTTGATTTGTGTTGTAAAAAGAGTCACCATCTAACCCTATACATCCCTTGATTAACAATACAAAAATTTCCATTGAGAGTAGGGTAAACCCCACAATCGACTGTTCATTTAAAACAAGTTATCCATTGTCAACAAGTAAGCTCCTTAAGTTGATCATATAAAGGAAACCATCTAAATCACATTATTAAGAGAAACATATTACATTAGCAATAATTCCACTTTATTGGAGGAATAAACATTAGATCTTGACCATTGGGTCAAGATCATATGTTAAAACCATCAATTACAATATAGGTCCGACCATTACATCAAATGACCCAAGAAACCATTGGTTTAAGGCTTAATTGATGCTACAAATATATGATTAACTCACCATATGTTTTGGAGACCTGAGACACCATCATTAGTGACCGTTAAGTCACCATAGGTTGTTAGATCAGCACTATATTCATTAATCAATATCAAATATCAAACTAATATCACCATTGATTGATAACATCATGAGGGTACTTAGTTGTTAATCACTAGGTTTATAATTAGGCCAAAACATTACATAAGGGGTGAACGTTAATTGACACCCTTGGTTACCAGCATAAATTGTTATGAAGACAACACCATAGGGTTGTTGTAATGGTACCATCATCGGGTCATGGGTTTATATAAGAAATCAGCTTAAAACCCTAAAATTGACCATTGGTTGATAGGTGCTTAGCACCATAGGTTGTCAAACCAACCTGATCCAAGTCATATTATACCTTAGTAATAATGTACAAATTATCATAGGTTCATCTAGAACTGAAATCAGAACAGAAAACATTATAAAAATCGAAATCCAAGTCAAGCATAGCTTTTTAGTGCATGTATCATCATTTTCAAGCAAGAACATGAGCTAGAAAGCTTATAGTAAGCAATAAACGTAGAGCAAGTTATAAAAATTGCCTCTTATTAGAAGATAAACTCCCAAACAGAAGAAAACATGAACAATTAGGGTAGGAAATCCAAGCTTAAGCTGTGAACTCCTTCATCTAGCACCTTTCTTCATCAAATGAGCAAACCATAAGCATAAGGAGTAAGAAAGGTAGGATTTTAGAGCTTTAGAACAATTTCTACCATGAAACAGTAAGGTTCTGACCTGGAGAAAGGTAGGAGGAAGGATAAAAAAAGAAATAAATGGAGTAAAGAAGGAGATTCTTACTCTTTTAGGTCAAGATCACTAGAAGGAAGCTTTCTAAACCCTAAAAGAAAGTCAATTGCAACCCTAGATTCTTTTTCCAAGAAGATCCACTCTTTCTTCTTCCTTGGATAGGAAATTCGCATAAGCACAGAGGGAGAATGAGGTTTGTAGAAGGAGGGAAGTGGTGGAGATAAAATGGCTCGTTTGGGTGTTTAGGGATAAGTAAACTTTAAGATAAAGAAAAGGAAAAAGTTGAAGTTCTGGTATCTTTCCAAGTGTCCATGGCCTTCAACTATTAAGAATATGCAAATACACACATAAGCAAATCCCCAACCTTCCATAGAGACATGATTATCCCTCTTTTCTTTAATTTCCAAGCAAAACAAATAATTCATTAGTTGATAGCTATTAAAGGTAGCTCATCCATGAAGGGGTAAACCCTAAAATACCATTGAGGAAAACACCTTCAAACCAAGGTTTAAATAGGTTCCCCATGGCTCAACAAGCTTAAGAATGATGAGATAATATCCAAGGAGCCTAATTAAAGTGATAAATTGCAAATAAACCTCTCAATTGGGTAAATTGTAGAAAAGTCCAAAATGTGCATAAAATTGCATAACTTGCTCAAATAGTGTCCAAATTGGACCAAATTTGAAACTTAAGCTTTTATTATGATTTAAAATAATATCACAAGGTTATATTAGGGTTATACAAATTAAATTATGACAATTAAGCTTATTCAACTCATTAAGTAAGTTTAGGGGCCTTACAAATATAAACCCCTAACAGGGATTTCACCCCCAAAATCCAAGGTAAACAAAGATGGGTATTTCCATTGAACCTCATCCTATTACCTTCACATGGTTACTTGTATATCATGGTGATGTCACATCATTCATACATATCTCATCTTGGGTCAGCACAAAAAACCCCACATAAGAAGGCATTTGCAAATATGGAACATAAAAACTCATTGTGCCACCTGTACAAATCTAATAGTAACTTTCAACTTTAAATTCTAGCTATCATCTTGAAATTATATCTATTGTATCAACAAACCATCTATCCTTGATAGTGGTCTTTCCCAGCTATCACTAGACCATACACAACATTATAGAGCCACTTTTATTTTTCCTTCCAAACAACATTTATAGGATCATCATCAACTCTCTCTCTCTCTCTCTCTCTCCGGGAGAGGAATACTTGGAATGTTCATTTAATAAACATCTCCAACCTTCACATATTTTTCATATTGTTGATACATCTTGGATACTAGGATTCATTAACTGGGTATCCACCTCATGTGCTATAAGGAACTCACATCATTATCTCATCCACTTTTACCAACATAACAAATATCAAGACATATAAGAGGAGTCCTCCTAATTATTGGAAGGCTCAAAAGTAAAAGCATCACAAACTTTATGATCTTGGAACCATAGTCCAAACAACCTTATGCTATAATAAGCTATCCACCTTCATGTTTATAACGAATCCACACATACCAAGTGGCAATGATCCACTTGAAAGTTGTGCCCTAAAAAGGAAAGACACAAAGGGAAACACACTTCCCATATCATAGCAACATTGTTCAAGGGTCACTAGCAAAAAGATAACCAATTCTGTTTTCATTATGCAAGTTACAAATTCTTATGTATCATTTTACCCTTTTCATTTTGGGTTCCTTGCCATTATCATAGGAATCATCATGATTAACATATCTCATTACTCCTTCCTTGATGAATATTTATCACACTTGGGTATGTTCTCTTATTTTCAACCACTTATCAACAGGTAAATCATCATATTCCACATTTTCTTCATTAAACATGGATCATCTACCTTAATTTCTTTCAAACGACATGCTTATTTTATATTAAAACTTTCTTACACACATAGGTTGGTCTAATATTAACTCAGGTTCCACCTTATTCCTTTGTCATTGTTCTCATTTATCTTCTCATTTTATATGTATCATTGGAGTTCTCTCCATCTTATGTGGATTTCATACCTTGAATCACTTTATAAGCATAGACTTATTTGTCTTTTACTTTATTATCTTCTTGAATCACATATTCAAAAACTCCTCTTTTCCTTATTTGTATTCAAATTTAGATTTCATGGTGTTGTACCTATCTCTTATAGTTACCAAACATTCAAGTTTTGATAGATAATGATGCAATTCTCATCTTCTTTAAGGTAGGATTGAGATATTCACACCATGATTTCTTATTCATTATGCTCTTTAGATTGTCTCAAAATGACTACTTGATCAGAGTAATCAGAAAGATAACAATCTAAGAGTTCCATGCTTACCTTTCTTCAATAATGGAATACCTGGCCAGGGCACCCAAATACTGAGGTTAGGCAGTATGCACCATATTTTTATGTCATATTCCTAATTTTGACCTTATCCTAGTCCTAATTCCTAGTGTCCCTGTAGACTCGATGAACCTAACACTCTAATACCAACTTGTGAGAACCCATTACACTAAATGAGATTACTCAAAGCATAAAACACAATCAATCACCAATTAACCACATACCCAAAAATATGGGTAAATTAAAATCGATTTCAACATCAACACCCACTCATAAACATTTGCATAAGAGCCCAACATCTTTCTTGTATCCATACTATGATAAGAAATTGATACAAGTTGTTTTATCGCCTTAGCCACAATATATATATACATAGGAGAACAATATTTGTATATGTCACACAAACAGGCATTAACATGCTAACAAAATTCCAATTCATTTGAAACACCATATACAAACTTTTCGTGCCCAGACTTGAGAGTACAGGGACGACTCTAGGACACACTAGACATCTAATCAACTTTCTCAAAGATTCATTACTATAGCTCCTCTTTGCTACCACAGGTTTGTTTTCATCACTTCAGATTACCTAAAAAAATTGTGACGAACCACAAGGGTGAGACCCATGTCCCAGCAAGAGATATAACCTCCAACAACATTTATTGATTACAATATTTTTAAGTAATTAAACAGTTAATTAGTTTAATCAGATATAACAAATAATCTCAGAAGCACTGATGATTTACAAAATACATAAAGGAGCAGATAATAACTATCATCATTAGCCAGACTATCATCCTTGATCTTGTTGACAATATAAGCAATTCAGTAGCATATGCATATCTAGCATCATGAGCAAGTCTAGTAACATAAAATCTCTATCATTATGAGTAAGTCTAGCCACATAATCATATCTAACAACATTAGCATGTCTAATAGGTTGAACTTATCAACATCATAAGAAGAGCTAACAACATAAGCACAACTATCTGGATAAGCATGATTAGCATTATATGCATCTCTAGTTACAAAGGCATGGCTAGCATGCTAAACATAACTAACAACATGAGATAGCTAGCATCATGATTATAATTAGCAGTAGCAATATAGTTATGAACACAAGCATAGCTATTGTATGTACGCATCTACAATCTTAAGCATATCCACAACCTAAGTATATCTACTATCTCTTAATTGCACTCAACATCATATTTACGTGAAGATAACAAACAAGGGTTATCAACCAATGTGAAACGTCGTGTATAACCCTAAATAAATATGATACACATCTATATTACATCTTTTATTACGCCCTGGGGAGTTTGAGTTGTACCACTCAAAGTCCAACTGACAACTGCTTGGTTGATATCAGTTCCATATAGGATCTAGGAAGAGCCAGACTCTAAGATCTTCTCCATACTCAGTCAGTATAAGTCTGCACCGCAGTGACATATAGTCAAACTGAAAAACAATGACATATAGTCTTGTAACTAGCCCACCTTGGTATAGGTCACGACGCTAGCATCTAGGGCATTCAAACCCAATCATAGAGGTACAACCACAGTTGTCCTCTAATCACATCATGCTATAATCACAGAGACTCGAACAAAGTCGTTCTCAAAAAGTGGGCTAGGTATGACTGTAGTCATCCTCCTGAAACACTTGGTGTTAGGATGACAAGCATCACACATACTCAATAGTATGCACTACGAGTTTCCCTTAGGAATACTCATTTCACCATTGAGCAAGTTTTGACAGTGAAGATGGTTCTATGGCACAGGGCACTACATGGTTAGAGTTTCACTTGATTAGTTATCTCCAATTGGGTGAATTAAGGTTGCTTCGAATAAATGGACATACAAACCCTAGTTCACATCTAGCAAGCATATAAGTGCCACAACTTCAAAAGTTATAAAATGTGTGAAACCCAATTTCTCATCTCATCATCACATGGTACTATTCACTTGCCATTCATGAGACTACACTAGTCATCATACTATCACAAGATATAATTCCTTTTCACAATATCACAGGGTATCAACCCTTATCAACACAAGAGGATTACACCTCATTCAGGGCTCAACCATGCCCAAAGGTCATTAAAACCATCATACTATCACAGGATATAAATCCTTTTTAAAATATCACAGGGTATCAACCCTTATCAACATAAGAGGATTACACCTCATTCAGGGATCAACCATGCCCAAAGGTCATTAAGACCGTCATATTATTCCCTACAAGATCATCATTATGTTTGCATGCCTTATAACAAGGCTCAACAACATCACTTACATATAATACATTGGATCAACACAATATTGCATTAATGAGCTAGGAGATATTCATAAACAATCATATCATGGTTATATTAACATTAAGAACATTCCTTTATTACATAAACATGCAAAGAATCTATATATGATTAACCCTCATCATATTCATAATGCACATGTTTCGCATAAGAAAGTATCAACCATGTGGCTATGATAACCACCAATTAACAAATTAAGGTTATGATCATATTAAGGAGGTTATTCCACCATCATTCCATCATATAATAATGTTAAACATGAATACTCATCTTTATCTATTTGCATTAGAGTTAGGTTCAACAAGATAAATTATATTAATGTTACTAATCAGAACTTATACCCAAACCCTAACTCACATCATCTGTATTGGATCATGGATGCATAAGGTGAAGCATCACCATCACATTCCATATTATTCTCAAGTATGAACCCACACATAAATCAAGGTGTAACCATCAGGTTATAGCATACTAGGGTTTCAACAACAATAAGAGAGTACTCCATGATTGTATTAATCATTCAATGACTATTCATACCCAATTACCATCATTTAGTTGTATTAAAGCTAGGTATAACAATCTATACCTCATTAGGGTTACATATCAACACAATATGGTTATCATCCCTTCTATTCATACGAATGAATAGGTAAGGCTACATTATTAAGGGTAACTCTCCATTTTTTCCATCGTCATTCAACCCATATCACCATACCACAATGTCACCCAAAACCATTGGATGTTCAAAAGGTAAGACCATTGGTTGTTTACATAAGTAAACACCTTTAATAAACCACCTTTGAATTCCTTGATTTGTGCTGTAAAAAGAGTCACCATCTAACCCTAGACATCCCTTGATTAACAACACAAAAAGTTCCATTGAGAGTAGGGTAAAACCCACAATCGACTATTCATTTAAAACAAGCCATCCATTATCAACAAGTAAGCTCCTTAAGTTGATCATATAAAGGAAACCATATAAATCACATTATTAGGAGCAACATATTACATTATACATCATTCCATTTTATTGGAGGAATAAACATTATATCTTGACCATTGGGTCAAGTTCATATGTTAAAACCATCAATTACAGTATAGGTCCGACCATTGCATCAAATGACCCAAAAAATCATTGGTTTAAGGCTTAATTGATGCTACAACTATATGATTAACTCACCATAGGTTTTAGAGACCTGATACACCATCATTAGTGACCATTAAGTCACCATAGGTTGTTAGATCAACACTATATTCATTAATCAATATCAAATATCAAACTAATATCACCATTGATTGATAACATCATTAGGGTACTTAGTTGTTAATCACTAGGCTTCTAATTAGGACAAAACATGACCTAAGGGGTGAACTTCAGTTGACACCCTCGGTTACCACCATCAATTGTCATGAATACAACACCATAGGGTTGTTGCAATGGTACCATCATCGGGTCATGGGTTTATAGAAGAAATTAGCTTAAAATCCGAAAATTGACCATTGGTTGATAGGTGCTTAGCACCACAGGTTGTCAAACCAACATGATACAAGTCATATTATACCTTAGGAATAATGTACAAATGATCACAGGTTCATCTAGAATTGAAATCAGAACATGAAACATTATAAAAATCGAAATCCAAGTCAAGCATAGCTTTTTAGTGCATGGATCATCATTTTCAAGCAAGAACATGAGCTAGAAAGCTTATGGTACGTAATAAATGTGGAGCAAGTTATAAAACTTGCCTCTAATTAGAAGATACACTCCCAAACAGAAGAAAACATGAACAAGTAGGGTAGGAAATCCAAGCCTAAGTTGTGAACTCGTTCATCTAGTACCCTTCTTTATCAAATGAGCAAACCCTAAGCATAAAGAGCAAGAAAGGTAGGATTTTAGAGATTTAGAGCAATTTATACCATGGAACAACAAGTTTCCGACCTGGAGAAAGGTAGGAGGAAGGATAACAAAGAAATAAATGGAGGAAATAAGGGGATTATTACTCTTTTAGGTCAAGATCACTAGAAGGAAGCTTTTCAAATCCTAAAAGGAAGTCAATTGCAATCCTAGATTCTTTTTCCAAGAAGGTCCCCTCTTTCTTCTTCCTTGGATAGGAAATTTGCAGCATCATAGAGAGAGAATGAGGTTTGTAGAATGAGGGAAGTGATGGAGAGCAAATGGCTCGTTTGGGTGCTTAGGGATAAGTATATGAAACTTTAAGATAAAGATAAAGAAAAAGTTGAAGTTCAAGTATCTTTCCAAGTGTCCATGGCCTTAAACTATTAATAATATACAAACATACACACAAGCAGCTCCCCCAACATCTATAGAGACATCCTTATCCCCCGTTTCTTGAATTTCCAAGCAAAACAAATAATTCATTAGTTGATAGCTACTAAAGGTAGCTCATCCATGAAGGGGTAAACCCTAAAATACCCTTGAGGAAAACACCTTCAAACCAAGGTTTAAATAGGTTCCCCATGGCTCAACAAGCTCAGGTTTGATGAAATAATATCCAAGGAACCTAATGTAAGTGATAAATTGCAAAGAACACCTCTCAATTGGGTAAATTGTAGAAAAGTCCAAAATGTGCATAAAATTACATAACTTGCTTAAACAATGTCCAAATTAGACCAAATTTGAAACTTAAGCTTGTATTAAGGTTTTAAAGAATATCACAAGATTATATTAGGGTTATAATAATTCAATTATGATAATTAAGCTTATTTAACTCAATAAGTAAGTGTAGGGGCCTTACAGACCTAGGACGGAAAGACCATTCACAATGGTGTTGAGCCTTGAGTACATGTTTGCTATGTTCTCCTCCTTTACCATCTTGAAGTTCTCAAGCAGCCCATTGATCATGTAGCCTTTTCTTACCTTCACTTGTTGAGTCCCCTCATAAGTGATGCATAACTTTCTCCATACCTCATAGGTTGTATCACAAGAAGAATTTTGGTTGAACTCAGTGGGGTTCATGGTGGCATAGAGGATGTGGATTGCTCTTGCATTCAAGGTAGCTTTCTTCATTATCGCTTCATCCCATTCTTCTATATTTATCTCTTGTAGCTTGTATGGATGGTCCACCATTTGCCATAGCTTAAGACTTGATACTTGGATGTAGAATTGTAGCCTTCTTTTCCAATAGAAGAAGTTACTCCCATCAAATATTGGAAGGTTGATGAAGTATCTCCCACCTTGGTAGTCACCCATCTTCTCCTACTTGTTGAAGTATGATTGGAGAAGACCCACTCTGATACCAATGGTTGGATCCTAGAATGGGTGATTGGATGCTCTAGAGGGGGTGAATATAGTTGAATTCACTTAAATAAAATTCATTAGACCTTCAAGTTATATCACGAGATAAGGTTGTTAAATAGGAAATTTGAGTGCAACAAAAACATACATAGCAAGGGAGAGATAGTCTGAACAAGCACCAAGTGACAAGCTATGTAGAGTGGTTCCACACTTTAAACTAGGAGTATGTCAATCCACTACCTAGAGAGGTCAACCTCTAGGATTTCTAAGTGTGTCTTCCTCCATATATTCACTTATAAGAGTTACAACACATGACCCATCAAAGGACCTATCCAATACAAAGAGTCTTCAACCTTACCAAGGACTTATCCACTTTGCAAAGAGTCTTCGGCCTTCTCCAAGGACTTACCCACTCTTGCATAAGTCTTCACCCTTCTAAGAGTTACCCACTCTTCTTGGATCTTTAGCCTTTGACTTCACCTTTACTTGGAAAAGCTTTCACCAAGGACTTACCCACTTGAGCAAGGAGTCTTATGACTTCACCAAGGGCTTACCCACTCTTGCTCCAAGTCTTCGACCTTGATCTTCACCAAGGGACTCCTTCCCTTATTCTTTTTCAACTCTCTTAGCTAAGAGAGAGAACCTTCATCTTCATGGTTGAAAGATAGATTGGGAGGTGGTGAAAGTGAGAGCCTCACAAGATATAGATGTAGGACTAGCTCTCTTACAAATCTCCTACTCACTCTAATGGATGATGTAAGTGATTAAGCTTAGAGAGAGAGAGAAGGCTGTAGGATCACTCAACTATAGACTAGAAACTTCATATAGAGTTTTGCATTGAATGCTCAACCTTAGAATGAATCCCAAAGGGTCCTATTTATAGTTGGAGATGCCTCTTAGCCTTTGAGAACACTTAAGAAAAAAAAACTAGCCATTTTATGGCTTGTAATGGATATATTTTTTATTGTTGCAACTCCACAATGGCTAGAAACACTTTTCTACACTTTTTCGTATAGTGCAATCAGTCGATTTTATATAAAGGTAACTCGATCGATCCCACTATGCGAGAAGACCAATTAAAGATATCGATCGAGTTTGTCCTAGGGTAACTCGACCGATCTACTTAAATCGGTTTTGGTCTGCAGAGGGATCAGTCAAGTTCTGTGAAATGCAAGCTCGACCGATCAAAAGTCATTTTCAAAATCCAATAAGGATCAGTCGAGTTTGCAACTCAATCGATGAACAATCTGATGTGAGTTTTGAAAAATGGGTTTTGAGTGCTTAAATATTCGATCTAAGTGCTCCTGATTTTTTCTAAGCTTAATTACAAGTCATACAATCATTATAAGTGATTTGCAACATGATTCTAATGAATTTACATCATATGTGCACTTGTATTGACTTTGACTTGTCTTTTCTCCAAGTTGAGATGTGCAAGTTAGGGCATTTGGAATGTGTCTATACCTAATCTGAAATCACTCAAGTAGAGACATTAGACATAAATAAGTGGAATGGTTTAGTCATCATCAAAATAAGGGTTTAGTCAATTTAGACCTAGAGTCAATAGAAGAAGGTGCTAAAGCTTCTCTGAGTGTAAGGAGAAGGCAAAAGTAGAAGATCCACAAGGAGAGTAGGTAAATTATAAAGGCTAAAGACTTGTTGCAGCAGTAAATCACCTTGGTGAAGGTCTCTAGCTAGCTACAAAAGTGGGTAAGTCCTGGAGGTAGAAGACTCTCACTCAAGGTTAGGTAAGCCCTTTGTGTAAGGTTTATTGGCTCCTTTTGGTCCTTAGAAAGGAGGTTGGGTATCCTTGTACCAGGAAAAGGAAGGTTATCTTGTATGTCTGATAATGGAATATAAGTATACATGGGTTGCAAAATCTTAAAGATTGAATTCTCTAGGTAGTGGACTGACTTTCTCCTAGTTTGGAAATTGAACCGCTCTACATAGCTTGTTCATAGTGATTGTTCAATCTCTCTCATCCTTGCTATGCATGCTTAGTTGCACTACAAATTCAATATTTGAAAATCCCATATCTTTAAAATACTTGAAGGTCTAATGAATTTTGTGTAAGCGTTTTTAGCTCTATTCACCCCCCACTAGAGCCCATTGATCCAACAACATGCACTCCCACAAATCCATGGAGTGTCTATTTTTTTTAATGTCATGTGGATGAATATGATTTGAGATCTATTATACGATGGTTGATTGCATAGTTTGCAACGCAAGGATGTTGGGTAGCGATAATTGAAGACTAGAGTTAGATCTTTTGATAATGAATAAGATAATTATTGTAGAAGGTTATCACTGTCCTTTGTGCATTGTCTCATTTCTTCATGTCTAGAAATGCCAACATGCCACATCACATGTGGTTATATGTGTTCGCCTATTCTATGGACGAGCATTCGTTTATGATGAGCAAAGTCCATTCATCAATGTTCACATTCAAAACATTGGTTGACATGAAGATCTAATTTCTAACTCTTTAAAGTTGAGTACAGTGTCACAAACAATGAAGTATAATATTGTATGCATTAGACACTGTGGGTACATTTCATCCATGTAAAATTGGACTCGATGTTTCTCGACTTTGGTAAGTAGTATGACATGTTGTAAGATTCACAAAAATACATTTAAGTGTTCCAATAACCAATTTTTCCATATTATCCCCCATTCACTTGGACAATGAACTTTCCTTTGTATGGGAACTCATATGCATGGAGACCTCACTGATAAACTACCATCTTCTTCAAGTGACTAGGCCTAGGCATCCATTCTGGCATCTTGGGTAGATATTGGGGTAAATATAATCCACTACAAAGTTATTTGATGAAATTCACAAATGAAATCCCAATCCTTGTTACATTTAATATTCATCATAGAATGGATATTAAGATCCTAAAGCTTAGTGGGGGTTGAGTAATTCATGAAAATACTTGGAAAATCTAACAACAATCCACTTATCATTCCATACATTGACAGAATGACTGTTATTGACACCCTTTGTGCAATATGCCATAACTAGTGATAGATTTATCTCAATGAATCCCCAAGCTAAAGAACACGGGGAACTTGTGTGGCAACTATTTTAGAGATACTTGTCCTTCATCACTTGAATATGTGGTTTGTTAGGATGGTTAATGAAAGTTCAACCATTCTTTAGCATGAGTGTTGTATTATACTAAACCACATCTAACCTTGCTTGTTGTGAGCTTCTTCTAGGAGATGAGAGCAAGATTTAAATTCTATCACTACCTCCATATCTAATGAGAATCTTCACATGCTTGTTGATATCATCACATAGAGTAGGAATAACCTGAAACTTTGCATGGTGTAAGTGGGAATAGCCTGAAGAGTTGCATTTGCAAGAATTATTTGTCCTACAAAGGAATAAACGGTACACTGTCCAACTGTTCATTTTAGATTTGATGGAGTTGAGATGCTTGCATGTGTAAAATTTGTTGACCCTATGATGTAGGGTTGGTACCCCAAGATAATGAACCATATTATATTGTTTATTTGGGATCCTCTATTTCCTACTAATGTATGTTCTCTCTCTTGAAGTCATGTTTGCATGGAATAAATGACGTGTATTTTACTACGCGCTAAAAACGCAAGTGTACGCGTCTAGTAATATAGGCCTTTGTGAGGCCCGAGTCGAACACAGGGATACATTGAATTATTGGAGACTTCTACTAACTATTTGTGATCAGCTAAGCCAGAT